>OY856411.1:827924868-828524868 GCA_963693085.1 Alisma plantago-aquatica | reverse complement strand
TACTTGATGGAGAAACACATGGAGCATTTTATATCAAGTCATATATTGAGTAGTATGGAGTTTAATGATTAATGATTAAGTAGGCTAATGTACCTTGAAGGAAAGGTTGAGCCAACTTAATAAAGTATGAAGTGATCAACATCCTAGAGAGGATGAGAGAGAAACTCATACTTATGAACCAAACATGTAATGTGCATTTATTAATGTTTCTAATATGTGTAAATTATGAATTAGGGTTTGATCCTTGATAATGTGATCTTGAAACCCTAATCAATAAAGAATGGGAAACCCTAACCCTAATAAGGGAATAGTGGTGTTACCCTTGTTTTGCATGGTGTTGATATGTAATTAAGATGGTTGTTATCATGTATACTAACCATGCAGGTATCATGAGATGATGAGCATAACCAGGTATGAGCTATGATGTTTATTTTATAAAGATGTTTAATGGGCCTTGTGAGCCATGTGAGATGCTTGTGTAACAAGTATCATGTATACCTTGGTCAGATGACCCAGGGGTATTAGTTACCTAGTAAGTGGTAGCTGTGTTCTGTGATGAACTAAGGGTTTGAATACCCAGATTTGGTAATCATGATGATGATAATGTCAAGGGATGATAATTCCCAGTAATGAAATAAGGGATTGAGATCCTAAATGTTATATGTGTTTTAAAGATTTGAAAAGTACTTGATACATGTATTACATCTTTCTTTGTAGCATTTGTCATAATAAATGTTTGAAAACTTGACTAATGCTAAAAGAATATGGTAATGTAACTTAATTAATAAAGTGGAATCTTATCATGTAGAGCCCTAACCATAGATCCATCATCGTCAGCAGCTGATGATGGTGAAACAGGTTTTCCCACGGGATCTCCTGGAGATCGCATATTTTTGAATATGTGGGGGTGATGGGCAAAAATATATGTACGCCCTAATGTTGGATTGACGTGAGATAAACACGAGATCTCTCAATCCTTCATTATATGTGACAGAATGGATGTATCATGAATCTCCCGATGATGTTTATTGTCGGGATTGATGGTAGATAAACATGAGATCTCTCAATCGCCGAAGGAGTGCAGCCGTTGTTGTAGCTCTATAGCGAAGTTGCCAGTATACCCTGGAAAGCTATGTAAGCAGTTGACATGGTCCTGCTTGTGGTCTCGCACTGACCGAGATGGTAGAGGTCTTGGAAGCCGACTCTTCCATTGATCTTGTATGGTACCGATTTCGACTTCACAATGGTCGGTTGGAGTATGAGCGGTATACCTCATCTCCTCAGGATTGAAAAATGTAAATCAGCCGTGTAGCGTATTTGCATAAGGATGAAATACGGAAATCATTGGTTGATGTTGCATTGCTTAATGTATCCTAAATGGATAAATGTTACACATGTTCTTCATATTCCTTATTAAAATGAATAGATGATTTACTGCTTTATCATATATAGCTGCAATGCTTCAGAAGATGATATTGCTCTACTCTGCTTAAACAGTGTTTGAATCTTGTTAATTAATGTAAACGAATCCTCTGCTCAGTTTTATACTATTTAACTGTGATAATAATATGGTCGGCGGAGAGTTATATCTCTCACTAGGACAATTACAATTGTCTCACCCCCGTGGGATCCAAAAATTTTAGGTGGACGCAGACGAGGAGGTAGGAACTATATAGCAGAGGGAGGACAGCAACATCAGGAGCAGCAGTAACATATCAGGTTGAGTTACTGTCTGTCGTGTCATGTAGATATGAGTCCTATATGTCGTCTCTGTACTCTCAGGTCCTTGGAGTCAGTACTTAGTGGTTTTATGATCGATCTGAGATTTTGGCTTGTATGCCTCGAGGTTTTATGTTGCTCATGTATAGTTTGGTAAAGCAATTGTTGTATATATTCCTCGAGATGAGATGGTACATGGTGTGTACAATGTGAACCATAATGTATGCAGTACTTTGGTTCTCTTCTTAAGAGTTTTCTGGAAATGGATCTCTTTGCAAATGGTTTTAATTTTTAGTGATTTTTGTTATTCCGCAATTAATTACTGGTGATTATTTGATTTGTGGTCAGATCGTCACAGCTTGGTTATTGTCTTTTTCTTGGCTCAGTCCTGGGCCTTACCCTTGTCCTTGTCTTCTCACATTTTTGTTCTGTCCTTGATAGTTGTTTTTGTTCTGCTGGTAGCTAGTAGTCTTGGTGTATTGTGTTGGCACTCCTTTATTTTCAAACCCTGGGAGAGATTTAGATGAACTACCCAACTGATATGTGTTCTCCGCAGTGTCCTTGTTGTCATAACTAAACCCAGGGTGGTCTTGTCACTTGAAGTTGACATAGGAGACATTATGTGTCTCTTCTTCACTTTCTCTTTCGTCACTTTCCTCGGGCCTGGTATAGATACAGTTATCGATCTCATGCCCTCCTTCTCTACAGGTGACACACTTCATGACCTTCTCAGTATACTTCTTGCCCTTATCTATAGTATCTTTCAACTGTTTGACATCAATTGCAATTTTCTGAATCTGTGTTGTTATTGCCTCCAAGGCCTTGGCTTTAATAGATGGTCCTTCAGTCCCTACTTTCCTCGTTGATCCCCTGTAATTCTTGTCATAGTATATGCCTGCTTGCAGCGTAGCCATGTTTTCTATTATCTTCATGGTTCTGCTCAATTTCTTTCCAAGGAAATCACTACCAGCAACTGCATTCAACGAGGTCTTCTCAGTAGGAGTCAGTCCATTATAAAAAGTGGTCACGAGGAACCCCTTGTGGTAATTATGGTGCGGGAAATCCCTCTAGTACTCCTGGAAATGTTCCCATGCTATGTACAAGTTCTCTCCCGGCTTTTGTGCAAAAGAAGTGATCTTCTGCATGTTGTGAATAGTCCTCTCAGTAGGATAAAACTTAGTAATGAATGCATCTACTAGGGGTCGCCACCCATCTATGGACTAGTGAGGGAGATTGAGGTACCATGATAGAGCCTTATCTTCTAGAGAGAAGTTGAAGCCTTTACAATATATCACTTCTTGTAGGACTCCCCTCATCTTGATGGTACTACATATATTTTTAAATGCATTGAGGTGATGGTATGGGTTTTCACTTCTCGAATTCCCACGGAAAGGTTTATTCTGGATCATCGAGATGATAGCTAGTTTCAACTCAAAGTTTGTTGTGTTGAAGTGTGGGATGATGATCAGGCATCTAGATTCATTGTCCCTAGTTGTTGAAAACTCTCTAAGAGTCTTCCCCTCTTCATCATCCTCATTGTTGTTGTCCCGACAATCGTGCTCTTGTTCATTGTCACGATGGTTACGGTGGTTCCTTCTTTGACGTCGATAGCATCGTTCTTCATCGCATTGATCTTCTTCGCGATGATCTTCATCTTGACATTCTTCCTCCCAATGTTCTTCTTCACATTGATGTTTGTCTGATTAATGACCATCTTTTTCTTCGTTCGACCCTGGTGGGGGGGTTATGTTGAATCCTTGCATTCCGCTCATCCCCGGTGAGAGTGCCATCAATGCAAGGCAGCATGGTGACTCAAGGAGTAAAGTCAAACGAGTCTGCTTCCCTCTGGGTTCCTGAATAGACTGCATAGTCAAGTTAGTTAACATGATGTGTTAAAACGAACTATTCTATGCAAATGTAGGGTAGCAGATTCAAGGTTTATGTGTTGTCAAGCTTATTACAAAGCTTGAGGCATGGGAGTATAATGGGTGGACTCAGGCTCTTAACAATGTTGTTTTGCCTTGTATCTGACAACAACGCCAAAAAGTTGACCGACCTAAATCACGTGTCCAAAAAGGAGTGGATCTAGAGTAGTCAGACTCTTAAGATAGTAACCCGACACTTAAGCCCCCGCAACTATTATACGGGATCTGATGTAGTAATTGGGGTCGAACCATAGGGACAAGGTTAGCAGGTGTTAAGCACGCATAGTCTCACACTCATATACTCCAGATAACAGATGGTTTAAAGGGGTGTTCTGAAAGGAACAATAGTACTCAAACCAAAGTAAAAGAAATAAACCAAAGAAAAGAAGAACAAAGCGTAAGAAAATAAGATGGAAACAAAGATATGGAAGGGAAACTTGGATTGGGTTTCACCTACTAAGATCTCACACCAACATGCAAGCACCATCTCTCCCTCTCATATACTCTATCAAGATTATAAGCAATCATAAAGGTGTCTATTTCTTTCTCTCTCTCGAGATGAGTATATATCTAAGTCAAGGGACAACCTCTCTCTCGAGATGACTATCCAAAAACTACAAGGAAGAACATATGATCATAAGCTTTAGCATTCCAACATTTTCATGCATTCATACTACTCCATAACACAAGATATTAGTGACATTACTCTTTCGAGGTACCAATGATCAAACATCACAAGATGGTAAGTAAGCATACAAGTGAAGCATTAGAATCGGTGCATGGAGATAATCTTGACGAGAGTATATATATATTAAAAAAGGAGAGACAATATACATGTTGGGAGAGCCTTAGTGGCTACTCCCAACCCAAGTTAATCATTTAGCCACACATGTTTACGGGAAGCATAACGGCATTACAAAATGATAGATACATCAAGTTCCACAAAGAGATGAGGGAAGTACAGCGAGATGGAAGTGATAGATCTAGATAGATAGAGAAGAACGTGATACAACTCAATACTTCTTCAGATCTAGATCTAGGAGGTTGATGGCATGGATGTTCTCCTTCTCTCAAAGAAGATGGAGTCTTTAGTCTTCTCTCTCCTCATCTTCTGCCTTTGGAATTCTAAGACTGATGGGAATGAGTCTGGAAAATGGCAGCACTTCGTGGTCCTTTCAGATCTGATGATTTGACAAGGTGTGTAGGTGTCCTATTATAGTCATGCTCCACTGACTTAACTCCTCGACCACGGTCGAGGTTTGATCTTGGTCGAAGTTGGGCCTTAGTCAAGGCTTCATTGCCTTCTTCTCCTCGATCACGGCCTGGTTAAACCACCTTCTTGATCGTGGCCTGGTTGTCGCACCCTTTGGTTGAACCACGGTCTAAGGCTCAGTCGCGGCTTCATGTCATGGGTGTGTGGACTGCGGGTGTGTGAGGCCGCAGATGCGAGGGTTCGAGGCGATTTTGGGAGGCCTTGAATGCGGTGGGGTGGCACCAATGGTCGAATGGGTTGTGGTCGAGGTGTTGACCGTGACCTTAGCTCGATGTGACCCTACGAACAAGGGAAAAGTGGGTAAGTGAGATACTTGGCATAAAATACTAAAATAAATGGGAAAATCTATAAAAGGTATGCTAGGGGAGGTATAAAATATATGCTAAAAGTGTATACAATGAGGTGTTATCAAAGGATTTCTAATTGGAATGTAAATTCATGACATTTAATATTATTCCAAGTTAAATCATACACTTTAGGAATTCTAGAAAATTACATAACTCTTATTCTATAAATCCTTTTGATCCCATATTTTAAGGGAAAGTCTTAAATGACTTTAACTAGATGTGGGAAAATATTGGGACCAAAATTCAAAAATAAAAATGTCTTTTCTTAACATGCAAGTATTCCCTTTATAAGGCATATTTCAAGCATTAAATCACATCCTTTTCTCTTTCTTTCTTTTCTATTTCTTTATTCTGATTACTTTTCTTATTAGAAACCATGTGAAATCAAAATTCAATTACTAGTGGCCATCCATACCACTTTATAGAGAATTCTACATAACTCTCGCAAGCACACATAATTATATCTAATTTCTTTGCTTTTTGCTTATTATTGGATTTTCTTCTCTCCCTTTTCCCTTTTGATTAACAATATAGTACAAATCACGAAATCAACATCCAAGGGAAATTTGCAAGAGAAAGCCATACTTTTAAAAAATACACACACTTTTCCAATATGTCCCATTTATTCAAAGCATTATAATTCAATTAAGTAAAATACAAGTGAAACTGAGGTCATAACACTACAACACTACCATCTCATACGAGAAGTCATACAGTGAGGAGATGTGAAACTTGCAAAATACCAACTTGAAGCAAATGATTCTAACCCACTATAGAAGCACTTGCGCAGTAGAAACATGATGGACATGTTAAAAATACTTGGAATAAAGCTTCATGGGTGATTAGGTCTAAGTGCAAGTGGGAGTCTTTTGGTATGTATGCCTAGAGAGCCAATCATATAATGATTTCAATGGGGCAGTAGATACCTAATTTGATAATAATAAAGGTAATTTCGTCAATATGTTTGTCTCAATCATGAGATTATGACACAAACATAAGTAGATGTCTAAAGAATGATGTTACTCAATGACATATGTGTTCAGGTTGATGACTTGAACAATGAGATCATATGTATGATAAGAGTACATACATTCTTGTTATGCCCCTAGTTGGATATTACTGTGGAATCAAAAAAGACAACAGTAATACATAAGACTAGAGTGTGTGTTAACTGATGACAAAATCTCATTAGTTATGATATGTGATATCAAGTCAAGCACACAAGTAAATGTTAGAGATCAATGTACCAAACATATCCACCTTGCGAGTGATACATGGATACCATGGAATGGTAGTTAGAATCAACTCTCATAGTAGTGGTGATTGTGGTTCTTAGACCTGAAGTCACTACACGCATCACATGTTGTTCATTGTACTTAGATATCATCCAACATGACTTTGAATAAGGGTTGTCATAGATTTTAGGTACTCTGTGACACATGAGGATTGAGTGTGAGTGATGTAGATGGGATTTGTCCCTCCTACAAGCAATTGATATCCAGGCCACTTGATAAGCGAGACTGAGAAATGTGTGGCCATACTCATGTGACTCAATATGTGATATGTGAAGCCACACGCATCTTAGACAGTCTACTCTTGTTCAAGGAACATGGGTTGAACGTTGAGAGGATGAAGATTTCAAGCCTCAAGTTCAATCTGGATATCAGCAAAAAAGGAACTATATGATAATGGTAACACCGATCACCAGATTGTAGGTTGAAGTTGTTTTCCAACTTTTCGAATTACTTGGATAGCAATGATGTGTTTCTTGACACTGCTCATTACTTGTGATGTCATAAGTTGGTTGACATTCACTACCAACATAATTTAGACCTATAGGGTCACACACATAGGATACACTTGGAATAAGAGTTTATTCATGAATTATGGTTAACTTGATTACTAAAGGTGTTGAGGTATTCAATTAAACAACTGAGATTCAAAATTGACTGACATGACTCTGAACTGATCGGTTGGAGTGTCAGTTCAATTGGAATCAACATTGGTTGAACAATGCATGAACTGACTGATTCATGGTCCCAACTGACTGATTCATATGATGAACCCCCCGGTTCAGTGGTCAATTCAATCAGATCAATGATTAGTGTTGACGTCATATTTTGCATTAATCGTGCATTACACAATGTGATTCAAAATAGGAAACTACACAAACTGACCGATTCATAGCATCAATAGACTGGTTCATGCATGAACTAACCGGTTGGGCATGTGAATCGACCGGTTTGCTGTCCATAGTTTCTAGAAAGTTCATGAATTACATTCTTTCGATTCTCGCACATACTGGGAACCCAAACCCAAGCCCCTCCTATAAATAGAGGGGTATCAGGGGCTTCCCAAACACGACAATTATCTTTTACAATTGTTGTCCTCTCTGGTTTTGGTAAGCAATAGAGAGCCCAAGAAAGTCCTACCTGATAAAGGGAGGAATATCAAGTGAGAGACAATTGTGGGAGAGTGAACTGGCACTAGTAAACTAACGTTCGAAGGGACAACTCCTTCCTGTTGGCTCTAGTAGCGCAACATGGAGTTCCTAGTGGTCTGCGTGGACTACTCTAGAGGTGAGGAATTTTTCCCGCTAGGAGGACAACATCAACAGTTGTCCGTGGTGTTAGACCAGGAGGCCGTTTATGACGACTGTTCTAGTGCTCCCTGAAGAAGAAGGATGGTGCTTCTTAGAGGAGAAGCATGAAACTACATCAAGAGTTGTCATTGGACTTGTTCCAGGATTAGGTATAACTCTTTTTACCTTCCTTCTTAGATACATTGTTGTTGATACAATCTTGGTGTTTTGGGAAACATGCTTTAAATTTTTGTTTCTGCTGCCTTATCTATCACCCCAATTTACCAACAATATCAAGGTGGTAGTATTGATATTCCTGGTCCTACTAGGTTTGAGCATGACCTCAATCACAATGATCCTCATTGTTTATGGTAGTATAAGGGTGAGGCTAATAAGGGTGGGGGAGGGTGATGCAAATGTAGTGAGTCTGGATATGGGAGTGGCAACGAGTATGGTGGGGCAGCCTATGGAGGCCAAGGTAAGGGAGGGAGTGGACGTGGAGGCAGTGGAAGAGGAGGTGGTGAAGGATTTGGGTATGCAATGCAAGTGGCACTACTACAGAAATAGCCTTTGGCGTCGGTTGTTTAACCCCCTTTGGTGTCAGTTTCTGAGCGACGCCTATGTGGGCGCCGCTAAAGGTCGAACACTTCGGCATCGGTTTTTTAACCGACGCCTATTTAACATATAGGCGTCGGTCTTTTAGTAGATAACCGATGCTAAAAGGGTTCGCGCCACAGAAAATGACGTCATCTAGGACACATTCTGCGTCGGTTATCTACTAAAAGACCGAAGCCTATATAGACTATAGCGTCGGTGTTTACTTGGTAACCGATGCAGAAAGTGTCCTAGATGACGCTATTTTCTGTGGCGTGAACCAGTTTGGCGTCGGTTATCTACTAAAAGACTGACGCCTATATGTATTATAGGCGTCGGTTTGACACGAACAGCCGACACCATTTCCAGTACGGCTGTTGCCACATTAGGCGTCGGTTTTGTTCAGAAACCCGACGTTGTAGGTCTTTGCTGACGGTTTTCTATAAATAACCGACGCATATATCTATTTTTTTTTCATATCAGTTTGCAGGCATGCTGTGGCTGGTCAGCAGGATGAGAACCTGCAGTTCAATTTTCTGAACTATAGGTTTACGACATCCATTGATATCAGCCTACAAACAGGCCACAAACCTGCAAAAGTCCCAAGGAAATTTCACACAAGTAGATACATTCAGACATCAATTCAATTCTCACATTCACATATATAGAAACATTCAAATACATGTATTAACATTCAGAAATATTCATTTACAAAGTATCATTCATTATCGCTATCAACATCCCAATTATATCTTACAGTTGCCACTGCTTGTATGGCTTTTGCCCATTCTTCTCTTATTTCATTTAATGCTTCCATCGTATATGGAGCATGTATATTTTTTAAGCGTTTACCTATAGTGTTGTCAGTTTTAAACACCTGCAAAGAGAATGATGTATATATATAAGTAATAATATAAAAATAAGATTGATATATTTCATACTAACTAATGAGACTATATATAATACCTCATGTATGGTATCGATGTCCAATGCGGCATGTTTGATAATCATCTGCATAAATCGCATCACATAGTATGCGCATGCCCAGCCATTGTCTTGTGTAGCGCACTATAAATTGAAACATACAAAATAATACAACTAAGCACAATTCACATCAATAATATATACATTGGAGTCGGGAACTTACTTGTACGTTCTGCCAATTTATTGGCTGGTTCTTTTTCCTTGGGACCGTTCCTCCAGCCTTTTTGAATGCATCTAAATCCCTACATGTTAATATAACACAGTAAATTACATAAGTAAATAGTAATGTAATAACAAATGTTAACATATACAAAAATGAAATATTTCTCACCAGAATAATGGCATTCTCATTACGTGTCCAATTTTAGTGTTTAATGTACTTCCCGCGGGATCTAGATAATAAACAGTGAACGTCCCGGGGACAATAACTAGTAACTCCCAATGTCTACCGCTAGAGGTAAAAAGTTAACAATTAATAACTCAAAATGCACAATAAAAATGGAATTTTCTTAAGTCCAAATTATAAATAAAGTAAACTTACTTGACATTGAATGGAGCTATTATTATCGTCTTCTTTTGCTGACCAAAAATTGTAAAAGCATCTATACAGTATTGTTGAACACTATCATGGTCTTTAGCTACCATACTAATCAATGATGGAATCAAAAATCCCACATGATCAAATGCAAATTGTTTGCAATGATCTTCGACTAAGTAGCTGCAAAACATGTATTACGTATGCATTAATATATAAGAAACCAGATCACCGGATCTTACACAAGGTATATGGATGTATAAACAAGATCTCACCTTATCCATGTCTCTATCATTGATGTATTCAGCCAATCATACATAAACAGCTCGATAATATCTTGTCTAAATAAAGAGCTATCGTATGATTGACCTGCATAATCTGCATCTAAAGAAACAATTATCGGGCAATGTATATTATGTGCCCGTAGCCAACATGCCATTCCCCTACAAGCAGGACCTAACGGGTATGTTAGGTCAGTTGGAACCCAAGTTGGTAATGCGGGAAGTGGAGGTGGAGGCCTAGGTGCTCCTGGTGTCTTCTTTTTAACCTGTATATATAATTTCAGATCAGTTGACATCATATATACACATTAATAGTCTAAATCAATGTAAATTTATCTTACAATTTCAGTAGTGTATACGACATCTGCTTTGGGCCACAATATGACCCCGCCTTCTGCCTCAGCAAGTGTATCAATATCTGGGTGGGGATATGGCAATGTAGCTTCCCTCCAATCGGGTAACACACGTAATGGGCCCACACGAACATAGCCCTGTGGCATTGGAGTCCCGTGAAACCTTTCCCCGGGAAGGTACGGGTAAGCATGCGCTTCTGCAACAACATAGTCTTGTATTCTTAAGCGGCATGGCTTCAATGCCTACAAATTTACGTAAAGAATGTTATACATATATACATATCATCTTGAAAACATATCATCTTGAAAAGACTAGCTACAATGTCATAAACAATACTTACAGCAGATGTGTTAGGCGATGGGTCTCCAGGATTACTCGCAGTCTGTGCATCAGGAGAAGAGTGGGTCGCCATAGGCTGATTGGAAGCCTGAGATGCCTGCCACCACAGCAATTCTTCCTTGACCTTCTCAGCAACTACATCGTTGACCTTCTTAGCAACTATATCCTCGACTCTCTTATTCTCCTATACATGGATAAAAGAAACATTAGCTTCTTATTATTGAATTTCCTTTTACAGTAACATTCTAAAAAAAGAATAGGTTACCTCTTCTTGAGAAAGTCCCGCTCTGGGTTTGCGCTGGGATGGCCCAAAGAATGCTTTGATGCCCACACCAGCGTTTGCACCCCTAACACGTCCAGGATGCTCTGGGTTACCCAGAGCAACTGTCAATTCATCCCTTGTGCCCTGAGGGATGAACGTGCCTTGTTTCCTCTGATCGTGCAGCTCCTGCTAATCACCATCAATAGAAATTGGTAAGTTAACACCACAAATAATCAATATTCAAACGATTGCTCTAAGAGTTGTATTTTACCATTTTCGCAGCCGCCTCAGCAGTTACGGGCTTCTTTATTTCACCCTTCTTGTTTTGCCTCCCAGCTATCCAGATATCATGGCGAGGCATGGGTGTGGCAGACTCCTGAGTAGGAGCAGACTCCTGAGTAGCCGTAGACTCCTCATGTAGTCTTTGGCGAACGCTTGCATAGCCTTTAGGACCCATAGTGTGGTCATGCACATTCAGTGCACGCCTTGCTTTTTGTGTGTCACTGAGGGCCTAGTTAGTATGCACATTAATGATTTGGTTAGTATCACTAAATGTTAATCTTGAATAGGTGAATACAATGTATATTAATTAAATTGGGAGTGACGCCTAATACCTTGAATTCTTCAGATTTTCTTGAAGCAACAAAATTGTCCCAATCTTCTTTGTCCAAGAAGTTCCATTGTTCAAGGGCTAACTTCTTTTTCTTATCACCCTCTTTTATGTATTCTCTGTTCAGATTTGTCCTATAATTCCTAAGCATCTTTCCAGCGCGTTGCATCACACTTTTACGATGCAACTTCTCATCCAATGCAAACAGATTCTGTAAAATAGAAATGTTATTAACTAGTATCCAAAATAGAATTGCAAATAATAGAATTTGTAATCTACAAAATAGAATTGCAAATAATAATAACTCACGCATAAATCCTTCCATATCAAGTCTTTTTTCCCCTGAGGAACTTTATGCCAATTATCATACTTAACACCACAATGGCTCCAAGTGGTACACCCAAGATAGTTTACAAAATTATTGCGGTTCACTCCAATTGCATTTCCTCCATTATCAAACTCCACAACCAATTTGGATCCATTGCCACTAAGCGCTATTAACTTCTTCAACAGAGTGATGCCCCTTTTCTTGTTAAGTGTTTGGTGATGCGCATCAAGTTGCTCCAGTGCTTCAGTGGGTACATGTGCATCATCAACCTAAAATTTGACAAAAATAAACACACTGAATTAGCCCAATATAGAAATATAAGATATATGACATAACTAGAAGATAATGAATTTTATAGAAATACAGGATATGTTTTTAGAACTTACATTGGTATCCTCGCCATGCTTGTCATGGACAGCATGCTCATCATGGACTTCATGCTCATCATGGACATCATGCTCATCATGGTCAGCCATCTGAAAATGTCATTAAAAGGCAAACATTTAGCATTTGTATTAACTAGAAAAAGGCAAACATTTAGCATTTGTATTAACTAGAAAAAGGCAAACATTTAGCATTTGTATTAACTAGAAAAAGGCAAACATTTAGCATTTGTATTAACTAGAAAAAGGCAAACATTTAGCATTTGTATAAACATACATGTCTCTAAAATTGTGATCTTTTATCAATTAACAATCCTTCATTGTGATATCTGTGCACATATAAGTCATCATTAGCTTCAATATTTTGTGGAGTTGGCAACCCAACTGAGAATGGACTGGAGTCATCATATTTATTATAGTACTCTTCTTCATCTATAGGATCTTCAATGAACTGTCTTTTACCATGAAGAACAACCGACCATTTATCATTTGCAGGATCATCGATATAGAACATTTGTTTCGCCTGTGATGCCAATATGAATGGTTCACCCTTCTCGCCAATCTTTTCAAAGTTCACCAAAGTGAAACCCAATTCATCCACTATAACTCCTTTGGTGTTATCAACCCAATTACATTTAAAGAGCGGAATTTTGAAATCTATGTAGTCAAACTCCCAAATGTCTTCAATGACACCGTAATATGACATTTTAGCTTCACATGGACTCTTATCCTTTGCACTTGCAAAGTACATAGTCGACGCTTGAAGAGTGACCCCACTATTTTGGACGAAACTCTTATCATCTTGGCGCTTTGTGTAATATGTGAATCCATTAATGTCAAACCCTTCATAAGACATAACATTCGGTTTTGGTTTAAAGGCGAGGCATTTGATAGTTTCTGTAATATCATTTGGTGTTTGAGATAGTTGATGTAAGACTTTATCTTCAAACAACTTAGTAAAAGTCTTATTATGCTCTCTAGCAAGCCACATTGAACTTGCTCAAGGATGTTGTCTCTTTATGAAATTGGTATGTTCCACGATATAAACACTCACTTCGTCCATATTGTGTAAAATATACAAGTGAGCTTGTTCCAAAGCTCACAGCTGATTACTTTCACCCGTGATCCCAAAATTCCTTTGCCCTCCTCAATATTCTTGTCATTATCAGGAGTGTCATTACCACTGAGAAATTCATTGCAAAAATCCATAACCTCTCTCGCCACATAACCTTCAATAATACTCCCTTCAGGCCGATAACGGTTTCGAACATCACCTTTAAAAACGCTCATGTATCATTCAAAGGGATACATCCAATGCAAGAAAACTGGTCCCAACATTTTCACTTCCCTAGTCAAGTGGACAACAAGATGTACCATGATATCAAAGAACGAAGGAGGGAAATACATCTCAAGCTGACATAGGGTAACAACCATTTCTCTTTGCAAATTATCGAGAGTATCAGGGTCAATAACTTTGTTGCATAGACTGTTGAAAAAGAAACAAAGTCTGGTAGTTGCAAACCTTACATGCTTCAGCAATATAGATCGAATTGCCACGGGCAATATTTGTTGCATTAGAGTGTGACAATCATGAGATTTAAGACCTATCAACTTCAGATCTTTCATTGATACCAATCTACGGATGTTGGATGAGTAACCATGTGGCACCTTAACATTTACCAAGCATTCACAAAAAGTTTTCTTCTCCTTTCTAGACAACATGTAACAAGCGGGAGGTAAGTATGTTCTTTTATTACCCATTTCACGTAATTCTGTTAATTCTGACCTTATTCCCATTTCACGTAGGTCCAGTCTGGATATTATCCCATCTTTAGTCTTACCTGGTATATTTAACAGCGTACCAATGATGCTATCACAGACATTTTTCTCAACGTGCATTACATCGATACAATGCCTGACTGTCAAAGAACTCCAATAAGGAAGATCCCAAAATATTGACTTCTTCTTGAATGAAGAATTGTCACTCTGTGTGGCCATACTACATTGTGATTTCTTACCAAATTCATTGACAATGTCTTTTACTCTTGCATAAACAACATCCCCTGGTATAGGTTTAGGTGCACTCCGTTCATCATTCCATCCATCGAATGCTTTGCGCTTCCTACGATACGGATGGAATTTTGAAAGAAACCTTCAATGACCAAGATATACAGTCTTGCCGCCATGTTTTAGTCTTATTGAATCAGTGTTTTCTTCACATATAGGACACGCTTTAGCTCCTTTGACACTATATCCAGACAAATTCCCATATGCTGGAAAGTCATTAACAGTGCAAAACAACATAGCGTGCAAACGAAATGTCTCTCTTGCTGAAGCATCATAGGTCATCACACCTTCAGCCCAAAGTTTCTTTAAGTCATCAATAAAAGGTTCAAGATAAACATCGATATCATTTTCGGGTTGTTTAGGGCCCGATATCAACAACGACAACATAACATACTTATTTTTCATACACATCCAGGGAGGAAGATTGTATATAACAAGCATGACTGGCCCAGTGCTATGTTGGCTGCTCAATGTCCCGTACGGATTCATCCCATATGTACAAAGCCCAAGTCTTAGATTCCTATCTTCTTCACTAAATTTGGGGTACAATAGATCAATCTTCTTCCACTGTGGGGAATCAGACGCATGTCGTAGGATCCCATCATTATTTTTCTTAACATCTGCATGCCACCTCAAATTCTTCGCATCTTTCAGATTTGCAAACAAGCGTTGAAACTGTGATATTATAGGTAGATACCACAACACCTTGGCAGGAGAACTAGTTTTGGACTCCCCCGAAGTCGTCAATTTATACCGTGACGCACCACATTTTGGACAATCTTTCAAATCTACATAGTCCTTTTGAAATAATACACAATCATTCAGGCATGCGTGTATCTTCTTGGCCTCCATTCCCATTGGGCACAACATTTTCTTTACCTGGTATGTTGAGATTGGCAGCTCGTTTCCTTCAGGAAGCATTTCTTTCAACAAAGTCAACAATGAAGTGAAGCTTTTGTCGCTCCATCTATTGTTAGCTTTCAACTTATACAATCTCAACACAGCGCTAAGCTTCGTAAACTTAGCACAGCCTGTGTATAACGGTATCTCAGCATCATGCACAATGTTTCTAAAGATAGGAGGTGGATTGGTGTGCTCTACCCTACAACTATCCAGCATCGCATCAACGATGTCTGCTGGAACTGGTTCGTTCACATTTACGTCATTGGAGGCAATTTCTTCTTCCACCCAAGCACTGCTATCGACATCTACTGGTTTCTATTTTGAAATCTCTCCATGCCAGTGCCATTATGTATAGCCTTGTACAATCTCGTTGCACATGACATGACTTTTAATTTCCTCACCAGTGTTGACTTTCAAGTTGTTACCGCAATGCCTACATGGACAGTAGAACCTATCTGTAGGTTTTTTCCTATGTTCCTCGGCAAATCTAATAAACTGATCAAGACCAGATATAAACTCTCGGTGCAACGATTACGAATGGACATCCATGATCTATCCATTCTATGATCAGAGAAAACAAGTATATATTAGGAAACAAGTATATATTAGGAAAAGATTAGGGTATACACTTACATCCTACCTAAGTGTATAATGTGATGTCATTCTTATATATAATAAATGTGTACCACCTATCCCATCCTTGAACACCTAATCTCACTAGTAAGTGTATAATGTGTATTGGGTTTTCAAGAAAATTTCGGCAGCATTTCCCCGCTGTTCTCTAAGTACATATATACTTAGAGAACAAACGAGGAAATGCTACTGAAATTTTCTCAAAAACCCAATACACATTATACACTTACATCCTAAGTGAGATTAGGTGTTCAAGAACAGTCCCAAATCGGGGACTATCCAAGATTTACTCCTAATGAGTCAATCTTGGACGGGTTTCTAGGCCAAAAAACACATTTGATGTCATTCTTATATATAATAAATGTGTACCACCTATCCCATCCTTGAACACCTAATCTCACTAGTAAGTGTATAATGTGTATTGGGTTTTCAAGAAAATTTCGGCAGCATTTCCCCACTGTTCTCTAAGTACATATATACTTAGAGAACAAACGGGGAAATGCTACCGAAATTTTCTCAAAAACCCAATACACATTATACACTTACATCCTAAGTGAGATTAGGTGTTCAAGAACAGTCCCAAACCGAGGACTATCCAAGATTTACTCCTAATGAGTAAATCTTGAACGGTTTTCTAGGCCAACAAATACATGTGTTGTCATTCTTATATATAATAAATGTCTATAAACTACAGGCAACATGGTTAATCCTAATCAACAGAGCATTATTAAATAATAAATCAAGAAATCAATAGTTTCAAACAAAAGGTCTAGGAATCTTTACTAGACATTATATGTATCCCTAATCATCATATTTAACATACTACATTATTATGAACATCCAGATCAGATTAAGATCATACTATGTTATAACCATTGGTTTAATAACCCTATTTCCGCATGTACATGTTTATCAACTTTAAAACCCTATAATTCATGAAATCATTCTAATTCAATTTAATATGTTGGGATCACATAATTATATAATGACATCAGAATATATAGAAGAATTATAATTAACATGATTAACAACATGCTCATCAAACTAGGGTTTTTGAGAAAATTTTATTCACAATCTATGCATTTTTCTGATCAAAACCATATACAATATGTCTATAATTGGAGCTAGCATTTATTTCCTATATTATTGGCAATATTAATGTGTGAATCTGACCTGGAGAGGAGCTATGGTCGAACCTAGAAGGTAGGGCTAGGGCTAGATGAGTTACGGCCGGTCTGGAGAGGAGCTATGGTCGAACCAGACGGCGGCGCAGAGTGGGCGACGACGATGGCACGTGGCGGCAGTGCACGACGATCGATGAGCAGGCGAAGAAGATGGTTGCGGCGGCGCGATGGCGGTGGAGAAGCGGCTAGCTGTCGGCCTGGCAGCGGCGGTGTGGAGGCACTGGTGGTGGCGTGGAGGCACCGGAGGAGAAGGCGGCGTTCACAAATCAACACTGGCGGCGGAGAAGGCGGTGCGGCGGCACTGTCGTGGAGGAAGATGGTGGTGGTTGCGGCGGAGTGGAGGGTCGGGCGACAGCAGAGAAGAAAGGGCCGGGGAACAGTTTAGGCGATGAAACAGAAGAAAGGGGAAGAGTCGGGTGATCGTGGGATATTAAGTTCACCAATAGCGTCGGTTGTTTCAAACAACTGACACCTAAACCTCTTTAGCGTCGGTTGTTTGAACCAACCGACGTTCAATTGGACGATATTTTCATGAAATTTTTTGGCGGGAACCACTTTCGGCGTCGGTTATCAACAGATAACTGACGGTGAAAGTGACACTTTTCGCGCAAAGTTTCATCACACATAGGCGTCGGTGGCTATTTAAATAACCGACGTTGTATGTGACACTTTTTCTTTTCGCTCAAAAATTGGATTTCGCAGGAGATTTTAGGCGTCGGTTTGTTATACTCAACCGACGCTGAATACAAAGCGGTACCCGTGTCTGGCTGGTCTTCGAATATAGACGTCGGTTTTCCTAAACAACCGACGCCTTATATTATAGGCGTCGGTTTTCCTTAATAACCGACGCCCATAAAAGTGACACTGAATGCTATTTCTGTAGTAGTGTGGGTACAGTGAGGGTAGTGGAGATGATGAAGAGGTAGCAGGGGGTAGAAAGAGGACAATCATTGGAGGTACATGAGGAGGTTAGAGGTGGAGGATGAGGCCATAGGGTGGCGCTAGAGGGTCCGATTATGAGCACAGTAAGGGGTATGGATATGATGGGAATCTAGTTGTAACATCCCTGACCTGGGTTATGATTCAACCCTAGATTTTTGCTTAATAAACTTGATTATATGCTTTCTCTTATCTTTTGAAAAGTAATTAAGGCTCAAAAGGAACTTATGTTTCAATTTTAGTCCTTTTTGAATAATGTTGAAGCAATGTTTGCTTATTTTGGACTAAAGTGCAATTTACCCAATTTGAGGGGTTATCTTATAAATGTTACTTGATAAATGTTACTCAAGTGTTTTATCATCACAAGAATGAAAATTATGCAGAGGTATGTCTTGTGAAAGCCTGAATAACAAGAAAGAGCTTGTTGAGCAATGTTTGTGCATTAAAACCTAGTTTTGGTGTAATGTGCAATTTACCCAAAACCTAGGGTTCAATATGAAAAATATCACTTTTATAGGGTCCCTAATTATTCTTTGAATCATTTAGAGGCAAGAAAATCAGAGGGGAACCTCATTTTAATTACTTTGGAGGAGAGAGAATCTTGATATTAAAATAATCAAGATTTAAGCATAATTGGAACTTTACTTCAATTTAATGCAAAAATAAATATATTAACTGAAGAGACCTTCAACCAAAAGGTGAGAGATGATTTTTCAAAATAATGGACGACCATGTGCCTTGCAAAGGTACGAAAATATATAAAGGAAGTGGATAACTCACTCACATTATTAAAAGGAAAAGAATTATCCACTAACTTTAGGATATTATTATTAAAAGGGTTAAGGTGCTTAATTTGTTTTTCTCTAAATCGTGGATAATTGAGAGGAATAAGAGAAAGGAAGATAGCCTCTATCTAAGGAAGAGAAGGGGGCAAGTGGCAAGGAAATGGAGGAGTTATCCCCTACTTTCTCTCTCTTAAATGAATTTTCAATAAAATTCATATATATGCTCCTTTATCCATGAGTTGAAAGGGTAATTTCAAATCCACTTTCACTCTTTGCTTACAAAACGACCAAGGGAGATTTGGAGGATCAGGAGGACTACCCCGAACCTTTTGGTAAGCTCCATGACCTCTTTTCACCTTGATTCCATGGTGGAAATCGAAAATCAATGCATGATTTCTTCTTATCTCCATTCCATCTTCAATTCTAGCCATTCCTTTTCACTCAAAGCTTAAGGACGAGCTTGGGATAGTGGAATGTATTGCTTTCATCATTAAAGACGTGGAGGTTGAAGCTTTGAAGCTCAATTGAAGGCGGGTTATATAACTTGAACCCTTGAACTTTGTTATTGATTCTATATCTTTATCAATTGTTGATTCCTTCTTTATTCCCAAAATTTTATTTGAATGATTGATGAAATCACCATGGAAATTACAGAAATTTTCGTGGGTTTGTAACTTTAATATGATGATGTCATCACAAGAACACACCTCAATTAATATCCTAGGCAAATGGTTTCAAAATTTGAGACCAATCAGTTTCAATGAAATTGGCCAAACGGTTTCATCAAACTGTTTGAAACCAAACAGTTTCAAACCATTTGGAGTGGTTGACCATTTGCAATGGTTGAACATTTGAGGAAATATTATGATGTAATTGGATATTTATCCAATGGTTTCAATTGGTTTGATCTTAATGGTTTCAATTGTGAATGATCCCTCAAATGCAAACCCTAATCGGGTTGAGTGTTGAATCTTAAAGTAATTGAATCAATTTTTGGGTTGACTAACCCAAAAGGCCTCAAGACCATTTGGAGGTCACCCAAAAGGTCTCAAGACCATTTGGAGGTCAACCAAGACCGTTTGGAAGTTTATGATGAAGTATGATTAGATGGTTGAAGATCCAGTGATATCAAATTGAAATACAATCAATAGCTCAATTGATGATCGATTCAATGATGCAAACCTTAATTGAATTTTATAAATATCAATTATGGGATGGTTAAAACAACCTCAAGACCGTTTGGAGGTCATCCAAACGACCTCAAGACCATTTGAGGTCAGGTCATGTCATGGTTTGATGATGATCCAATGATTTCAATTGAATTAGTTCCACAATGTCAACCATTGATGGTTCCTAATTGATGGTTTCTTGGTTATAAACCCTAGTTCATTGGGTTCAAAACCCTAACTGAATATCCAATTGAAGGGTGATTCAATGGTTCAATTGAAGAATAAATCAGTAGTTCAATTGATATATGGTTTAATTATTGAAACCCTGAATTGATAAAGTGATGGAAGACCTTTTTGGTCCATTCGGTTTTGAGAGAGTTTGGACCAAACGGTCTCAAACTGTTTGGAGACCCAAGTGGTTTCAAGTGTGAATTTTCCATACGGTTTCATTATTGTTTTGCTTAAACGGTTTCAAACCGTTTGGAGCATCAATGGTCAAGAACGTTTGGGTGTTTCAATGTGATTAAGTCAATTGGAAACCCAAGGTGATGAAAGATAAAATGACCCTATGATTGTTACTAATTTATCTCAAAGATAATTACTAGGGTTGTACCATTAAGGTACTAAGTGTTTAGTAACCCTAGATGAGTTGATACTTTAAGCTTAAGTAAGCAATATTTCAATACACTGTGTCAACCCTAATTGAATGTATTTAATTAAAGGATTGGTTGACCTAATCTATCCAAGTTTGACATAGTCAACATCCTTAAGAGGATGAGAGAGAGAGAAATCCATACATGTAGGATAATCATGTAATGGATAAGCCTCAACACCTTCAATATGAATAAACTAAGAATTTAGGGTATGATGACACAGGATTGGTAATAACCCAATGCATGTATTTATGATATATGAGTACATGGTAGATATAATCCCATATCTATTTAGCAGATTGGCTAAGGCCAACAGATTGAAATGAGAATGTCTCATGGGTGACATATCAAGATAATGAGTGTCACAAGAGAAGTTTGACATGATGGTATAATATGATGAATAAATGATATACATGTTCTTCCTATTTCTTATTAAGAGAATAGATGATCTATTGTTCTATCATAAATAGTTGCAATGCTTTAAAAGATGAGAATACTTTAAACTTCTTATCCTTTGTCCAGTTTTATAATATTAAACTGCAATAATAATATTTTTGGCAGAGAGTTATATCTCTCGCTGGGGCAATTACAATTGTCTCACCCCCGTGGGATCCAGCATTTTTTTAGGTGGACAAGCACGGAGGAGACTGAGAATATCTTGCAGAGGAAGATCATCATCAGCAGCAGTGATAGTAGTGACAACTCAGGTTGAGTGTACTGTCTGTCGTGTCGTGTGTATAGAAGTCCTATGTGTCACTTCTGTACTCTCAGGTCCTTAGAGTTAGTAACTAGTGTTTTTAATAAATCATCTGAGATTTTGGCTTGATGCCTTGAGGTTCTTATGTTGTCTGTGTTTAGTTGTTAACAGAGCAGATGATGCTTGTAATCCTAAAGAAGGAATGGTACAGAATATGTACTCATGAACCAGGATGTAAATGAAATATATTGGTTCTTGATAAAAGAGTTTTCCTGTGTATGGATCTCTTTGCAAAAGGTTTAAATTTTTAAGTGATTTTCAATAATCTGATGTTAGTGATCGCTTCCGCTTAGTTAAAGATGTATGTTTTGAATGCTTCACCACAATTTAGTGGTATCAGATCTCTAGGTTCGCTGAGTCTATAGAGACATATGACTAAGGTGTTGTGTCTGTTCTAGTGTCCTCCAGTATATCTTATAGTGACTTCTGCTTAAGCAGAAGAAGATATATAACTCCAAGATGTCTGGAGAACATGAGGGACATGTTGCCGAGAGCAATGTTGTTGCACCAGTAGAAGGTGCTAGGAATCAGGCAAGAGAAGAAACAGTGCCTGAGAATCCCCCTGTTGATGAGGTCATGATGAGAAACCCAGACTTTTCTACTCTCTTGGGCAATTCATGACTACAGTGATGCATATAACAAACCGGATACCGGTACCACCACCCAGGGCACCAGCTCCCAATGAGGGATATGGGTCTAGTAAGAATTTTGAACGACTACGTCGTGTTGGAGCCATAGAATATGCTGGGACATCTGACCCAGGAGATGCATATTTTTGGCTCACTGAGTTAGAAAAAGCTTTGAAGATCCTTAGTATCCCAGAGGCTGACAAAGTTAAACATGTTGTATACCTTTTGAAAGAGAAGTGTTGGACATTGGTGGACTATAGAAGAAATAAAAAGGAATGACGAAGAGGTTAATTGGGAGGAATTTCATCGAGAATTCATCAATAAGTATTTTCCAATGACATATTTAGATGAAAAGATCTCACAGTTTGAGAAAATTCGACAGGGAGCCATGTCAATAAATGAATATGAGGTCAAGATTATAGAACTTTTGTGATATTGTCCTCAAATGGCTGCTACTGAGGAAGAAAAGATTCGACATTTTGATAAGGGACTGAATGTTGAAATGTCTATTCCGACATCTGCCCTAGAAAGTAGATAGAGGTTTGCCACATTTGTGGGGTTAATTTGAAAGTTAGAAGGGTCTATGATAAAGAAACATGAGACAGACCTTAAAAGGAAGTCTAAACAGTCACAGGAACAAGGAACTGGTGGTACTAAACAATCAAAGATTTCAGTAGTACCGACTCAACCACAATGTAGCGCACCCAAGCAGCAGTCACCTAAAAGGATCCTAGCTTGCTATAAATGTGGACAGAGAGGACATCTGAGGTGGCAATGTCCAAATAGAAAGTGATGAGGTGACCCAACAGACAAGACACTAGATAACTAGTGAGAGTTAGACATGTCAAGATAAAACTTTCTATTTTGAAATATCCTCTACTCTCTACTATAAGAAAGGTAGTGTTGTTTAGTTCATCTGTATAATCCTTTGAGGATATGAGGAAGAGATAAGTAGGATGAAAACTTGTGTTCAGTTTAATATTCTTTTATATGTTTTGAAATTTCTCTTCTTCATTAAGGAAGGGAAGCGATGAAAATGGAACTCAGAGAAAATCTGAGATATAAAGTATATCAAATTTAAAGAAATGAAATATAAGATAAAATAGATGCATACTACCTAATTTCAGTTCTTGAATACCCTGGCCAGGCATTCATTTATTGAAGGCAAGGTAATATGACATATCTAGATTGTTATCTTTTTTATTACTTTGATCAAGTAATCATTCTAAAACAATACAAAGAATTTTAATTAAGAAGGAGATGTGGCATGGATATTTCTACCACATTATAATTGATATACGGAGGATTTTGATTTAATTATAAATCAACTTATGAACAAAAATAAGATGTTTAGTATAATGTATACCTTGGTCCTCAAACCTAGAGGTAACAGTTATCCGATAAGAGATAACAATGTTCAGTGATGAACTAAAGGTTTGAATACCCATATCTAATATTCATGGTGATAACGATGCTGAGAGATAATGATATATAATCATCCTTATAATTCCTATGTTGATAGCAAGGAACCTAGGATGAAACAAGAGTAAATGACTCATGAACAATTGAAAATTTATATAATAACCAAATAAATATGAGGATGTGATGTGTTACCAACACATGTGTTAGATACCAAGGTAAAGGATTCTGGTATCTAAGAAATATCAGGCTATTTTATGATGGTTACCTGGAATGGTTAATTGTGGAATCAGTCCAGTTACCCAATGTAGTATGGACATCATATGTTAGGGGTTTATGCTTTGCATAAACATAAAATTGATAAGAATGAACTATTTGAAGGAATAATTGTAAAAAATATTGCAAAAAAAGTTTATCAAATTAAATTAACAAATAACCTCTATCTAAATAAGAAAAGTGTTACCTGACACAGAATTAACTCCACAGTCAATAATGAAAGAACAGTGGAGTATGTGTCTTGTGTGTTTGATGCTATGGGAATTTTGTGTGGAAGAACTTTGTATTGATAAATTTTTTATGGTGTCTCCATAACAATGAGATGTTATGTGGAGACTTGATGATATAACAAATGAATAACATCTGTCTTCTTTTATCTGGGATTTCGGGGACAAAATCCTTGTTAGGGGTTTATAATTGTAACATCCCTGACCTGGGTTATGTTTCAACCCTAGATGTTTTGCTTAATAAACTTGATTATATGTTTGCTCTTATCTTTTGTAAAGTAATTAAGGCTCAAGAGGAACTTATGTTTCAATTTTAGTCCTTTTTGAATAATGTTGAAGCAATGTTTGCTTATTTTGGACTAAATTGCAATTTACCCAATTTGAGGGGTTATCTTGAAAATGTTACTTGATAAATGTTCCTCAAGTGTTTTAGAATCACAATAATGAAAATGATGCAGAGGTATGGCTTGTGAAAGCCTGAATAATAAGAAAGAGCTTGTTGAGCAATGTTTGTGCATTAAGACCTAGTTTTGGTGTAATGTGCAATTTACGCAAAACCTAGGGTTCAATATGCAAAATATCACATTTAGAGGTTCCCTAATTATTCTTGTCATCATGTAGAGGCAAGAAAATCATAGGGGCACCTCATTTGAATTACTTTGGAGGAGAGAGAATCTTGATATTAAAATAATCAAGATTTACGCATAATTGGAACTTTACTTCAATTTAATGCAAAAATAAATATATTAATTGAAGAGCCCTTCAACCAAAAGGTGAGAGATGATTTTTCAAAATAATGGACTACCATGTGCCTTGCAAAGGCACGAAAATATCTAAAGGAAGTGGATAACTCACTCACATTATTAAAAGAAAAAGAATTATCCACTAACTTTAGGATATTATTATTAAAAGGGTTAAGGTGCTTAATTTGTTTTTCTCTAAATCGTGGATAATTGAGAGGAATAAGAGGAAAGGAAGATAGCCTCGTATCTAAGGAAGTGAAGGGGGCAAGTGGAAAGGAAATGGAGGAGTTATCCCCTACTTTCTCTCTCTTAAATGAATTTTCAATAAAATTCATATATATGCTCCTTTATCCATGAGTTGAAAGGGTAATTTCGAATCCACTTTCACTCTTTGCTTGAAAAACGACCAAGGGAGCTTTGGAGGATCAGGAGGACGACCCCCAACTTGTTGGTAAGCTCCATGAACTCTTTTCACCTTGATTCCATGGTGGAAATCGAAAATCAATGCATGATTTCTTCTTATCTCCATTCCATCTTCAATTCTAGCCATTCCTTTTCACTCAAAGCTTAAGGACGAGCTTGGGATAGTGGAAGGTGTTGCTTTCATCATTAAATACGTGGAGGTTGAAGCTTTGAAGCTCAATTGAAGGCGGGTTATATAACTTGAACCCTTGAACTTTGTTATTGATTCCATATATTTATCAATTGTTGATTCCTTCTTTATTCCCGAAATTTTATTTGAATGATTGATGAAATCACCATGGAAATTACATAAAGTTTAGTGGGTTTGTAGATTGAAGATGATGACGTAATCACAAGAACATACCTCAATTAATATCCTAGGCAAACAGTTTCAAAATTTGAAACCAATCGGTTTCAATGAAATTGGCCAAACGGTTTCATCAAACCGTTTGAAACCAAACGGTTTCAAACCGTTTGGAGTGGTTGACCATTTGCAAAGGTTGAACATTTGAGGAAATATGCTGATGTAATTGGATATTGATCCAATGGTTTCAATTGGTTTCATCTTAATGGTTTCAATTGTGAATGATCCCTCAAATGCAAACCCTAATCGGGTTGAGTGTTGAACTTAAAGTAATTGAATCAATTTTTGGGTTAACTAACCCAAACGGCCTCAAGACCATTTGGAGGTCACCCAAACGGTCTCAAGATTTTTTGGAGGTCAACCAAGACCATTTGGAAGTTTATGATGAAGTATGATTAGATTGTTGAAGATCAAGTGATATCAAATTGAAATACAATCAATAACTCAATTGATGATCGATTCAATGATGCAAACCTTAATTGAATTTTACAAATATCAATGATGGGATGGGTCAAACGACCTCAAGACTATTTGGAGGTCATCCAAACGACCTCAAGACCGTTTGAGGTCAGGTCATGTCATGGTTTGATGATGATCCAATGATTTCAATTGAATTAGTTCCACAATGTCAACCATTGATGGTTCCTCCATTTCAAAACCCTAATTGATGGTTTCTTGATTATAAACCTTAGTTCAATTGGGTTCAAACCCCTAACTGAAGATCCAATTGAAGGGTGATTCAATGGTTCAATTGAAGAATAAATCAGTAGTTCAATTGATAGATGGTTTAATGATTGAAACCCTGAATTGATAAAGTGATGGAAGACCTTTTTGGTCCATTCAGTTTTGAGAGAGTTTGGACCAAACGGTCTTAAGACCGTTTGATTCCAAATGGTATCAAGACCATTTTAGACCAAATGGTCTCAAACAGTTTGGAGACCCAAGTGGTTTCAAGTGTGAATTGTCCATACGGTTTCATTATTGTTTTGCTTAAGCGATTTCAAACCGTTTGGAGCATCAATGGTCAAGAACGTTTGGGTGTTTCAATGTGATTAAGTAAATTTGAAACCCAAGGTGATGAAAGATAAAATGACCCTATGATTGTTACTAATTTATCTCAAGGATAATCACTAGGGTTGTACCTTTAAGGTACTAAGTGATTGGTAACCCTAGATGAGTTAATCCTTGAAGCTTAAGTAAGCAATATTTCAATACACTATGTCAACCTTAATTGAATGTATTTAATTAAAGGATTGGTTGACCTAATCTATCCAAGTTTGACATAGTCAACATCCTTGAGAGGATGAGAGAGAGAGAAATCCATACATGTAGGATAAACATGTAATGGATAAGCCTCAACACCTTCAATATGAATAAACTAAGAATTTAGGGTATGATCCTTGATGAAGAGATCATGAAACCCTATTGAAGAAGATTGATGAACCTTAACCCTAATTTAGGGAAATGTTAGGTGTAACCTTAATCTAGGATAAGGATGAAACCCTAATTAAGGGTGATTCCATGCGAAACCCTAATTGAGGGTGATGTTATGTGAAACCCTAATTGAGGGTGATTCCATGAGAAACCCTAATTGAGGGTGATGCCATGTGAAACCCTAATTGAGGGTGATGTCATGAGAAACCCTAATTGAGGGTGATGCCATGTGAAACCCTAATTGAGGGTGATGCCATGTGGAGCCCTATGCAATGGTATGATGAGGAGCCCTATTACAGGGTGAAAGTATGTGAAACTCTAATTTTGAGTCATAATACATGAAGCCCTAATCTTAGACAATATGACGATAAAATAGTGGGTAATAAAGGTGAAATATCTCAAATGGTTGATCATAGGCAACCTTATAGTAAGCAATGCCTTAACCTGAAATGAGTCCATATCATTGAAGATAGTTGGACCATTCTTGTGTGTGACCTATGCACTACATGGTAAAAGTTGTAGGTTAGTGGATGAAAGTATCACGATGGGAAAATACTTTGATCCAAGATAAGTTGATAATTCAGGTAAGTTGGAAGTAATGAGGAAAGTGATACATCAAGATATGATAGATACCACTTTTAGCATTCCAGTGTTGAAATACCTTGATGCACCTCAAATCCAAGATACTTGGACAAGAAACACATAAAGTGTGTTATGTAATTGTTACAATGAAATGTAATGAGTTTGATATACTTTGATAAGTATAGGCTAATATACCTTGAGAATGGGGTTAAGCCAAACTAATGAGTATGATGTAATCATACCATGATAAGGATGAGAAATGAACTCATACCTTGTATTGACAATCATTTAATGATAAGTGTTAAGAGTAATAAACATGATTGAATACTTGAGATGTTAATGGATGCTCCTAGAGGTGTGGAGCAATATATTAGGTTGATTTGATAAATATGAAATCCTAATTAATGTGAGATGGGAAACCCTAACCCTAGATTGGGTAATGGGACATGAGAAACCCTAATGTAGTGTGAATAGTAAGCCCTAACCCTATTGAGGGAATAGTGGTGTTACTACTGTATTACATGAGGTAATATGTTTTTGTTGCCTAGTGAGAGGTGACAAGATGTTTAATGGCCTTGTGAGCCATATGGTTAGATGTTGCCTAGTGAGAGGTGACAAAATTCTTTATGGGCCTTATGAGCTATGAGAACAATTGTGGCATAGTGAGAGGTACCAAGATGATTATAAAAGTTTATTGTAAGAAATGATAATGTTTTAATAAACTTAATAAAAAGGAATAACTGTAATCAATAAAGAATGTGAAAATCTATGAAGGCTAACTTCAAGGTTCAGAGCCTGTAATCAAGAGTGGTTAGAGTCCACTGCCTAGCTGTGTAATCAGGATTGGTTAAAGTCCAATACCTGGCAGAGGCATGAAGCCTGTAATCAGGATTGGTTAAAGTCCAATGCCTGGCTGTGTAATCAGGATTGGTTAAAGTCCAATGTCTAGCTGTGTAATCAGGATTGGTTAAAGTCCAATGCCTGGCTGTGTAATCAGGATTGGTTAAAGTCCAATGCTTGGCTGTGTAATCAGGATTGGTTAAAGTCCAATGCCTGGCTGTCTAATCAGGAATGGTTAAAGTCCAATGTCTGGCTTTGTAATCAGGATTGGTTAAAGTCCAATGCCTGGCTGTGTAATCAGGGTTGGTTAAAGTCCAATGCCTGGCTATGAAATCAGGATTGGTAGTGTCCAATGCTTGGTGGTGTAATCAGGTTTGGAAGAGTCCAATACCTGGCAAAGGCTCAATGCCTATAATGATGACACATGATTGGTAATAACCCAATGTCTGTAATGATGACACATGATTGGTAATAACCCAATGCTTGTAATGATGACACAGGATTGGCAATAACCCAATACCTGTATTTATGATATATGAGTACATGGTAGATATAATCCCATATCTTTTTAGCAGATTGGCTAAGGCCAACATATTGAAACGAGAATGTCTCATGGGTGACATATCAAGATAATGAGTGTCACAAGAGAAGTTTGACATGATGGTATAATATGATGGATAAATGATATACATGTTCTTCCTATTCCTTATTAAGAGAATAGATGATCTATTGTTCTATCATAAATAGTTGCAATGCTTTAAAAGATGAGAATGCTTTAAACTGCTTATCCTCTATCCAGTTTTATATTATTAAACTCCAATAATAATGTTTTGGCAGAGAGTTATATCTCTCGCTGGGGCAATTACAATTGTCTCACCCCCGTGGGATCTAACATTTTTTTAGGTGCACAAGCATGGAGGAGACTGAGAATATCCTACAGAGGAAGATCATCAGCAGTAGCAGTGACAACTCAAGTTGAGTGTACAGTCTGTCATGTCATGTGTATAGAAGTCCTATGTGTCGTCTCTGTACTCTCAGGTCCTCAGAGTTAGTAACTAGTGTTTTTAATAAATCATCTGAGATTTTGTCTTGATGCCTTGAGGTTCTTATGTTGCCTATGTTTAGTTGTTAATAGAGCAGATGATGCTTGTAATCCTAAAGAAGGAATGTGACGTGTATTTTACTACGCGCTTAAACGCAAGTATACGCGTCGAGTAATATAGGCCTTGTGAGGCCCGAGTCGAACTCAGGGATACGTGAATTATTGGAGACTTCTACTAACTAATTGCAATCAGCTAGGCCGATTAACAAAGTAGGGTTTTGTTGTTGAACTTAAAAGAAAATAAAAATCAAACAAAGAAAACAATCGATTAAAGGTTAATTTAATCAATTCAAAGGGATATCTTTAGGATTTCGGTTTCACCACGGGTCAACATTGCATTAGGTTTCATATAACTCCTCAATCTTCTCTCTCTATCCGGGTAGTGGCATGAAAACAGAATTACCCACTGTCGTGGTGTAATTCACTACTTAGGTTTAGGTTGATTCCACCGTCGTAGTAATCATTCCCCTAAACTAAGCGCATTACAGCCGATCTCTCAGTTTCCACCATTAATTTTACACCTCCTTTGTTAAGGGATTTATCGATTAATGTAGGTTTCGTCTCTTTTCAACCGTTAATCCTTCTGTCGAAGTGATTAAGGGCATTAAGTTATTATTATGGTGATCAAGCATAACAATATATGGAGAAAACGAAACTATACCACAGATTTAAGAGAGAAAATATGAATTATTAATATAAAATTGTCATACAATGCATTCCCCGGGCTACTCCCGGTCCTAAAGACAAAGGGGATTAGCCCCGCATGGTCATCTCAATGAAAGACAGAGGAGTAGAGAAGAAAAACATGGGAAACATGGAGCAAACTCGTGTAACCCCTGATACAAAGGTGTTCCTGGAGATCCTCCTCGAGAAACGTGCGTTTTGCAGTCTTCCGGCAGCAAAATCGCCCGTCGGAGGTGCCCGGATCGCTCGGTTGACGGCCTTCGTCTCTCGTCTCCTCTCTCTCTTTCTCCTTCTTGGATGTTGTGCAACACAATGTCCTCTCCCCCTCGGGCCGTCCGTGCTCTTCTTAGGTCATAGGACCACTTTACGGCTCCGAAAAAGCTCAACCGTCGGATTAAAACGCTCCGTTTTAGTGCTGAAAATCGCCAGATCCCGACACTGTCGATGGTATCGACCCCAAGGTCGATGGTATCGACCATGGCACAGGTTATTCCTTCCAAGATCGCGTTTTGGGGTTGCTTTTTGATGAAATGTCGATACTATCGACCTGGGGGTCGATAGTATCGACTCCGGACAATGCAAAAGTGCCTGAAAAAGTGCCGAAACATGTGTATAAGTCCGGGGATTATATAAAATCATATAAATATGATAAAAGAAGTATAATTTGATGCAAAAAGAGTTTAAGGGCCAACTATAGTGAATTATGCAAATATAATCAAGAAAATGACAAATACATGCATAAAACAGATATAAAATAAGCCTATAAAAGTGACTCAAAACCCATGCATCAAACTCCCCTAAGCTTAAACCTTGCTCGTCCTCGAGCAACAAAACTTTGGATCTGGTTGAGATAAGTCAGCAACAGGACATAAATACATGAAATGAATCTACATCATCCCCACTTTCTTTCCACAAACCGGCCCTCATTGACCACTGAACACTAACTGCCATCCAGGCGACCAAAGACCTATGTAAAAGATGCCTATCCCCCAATCAGTGAAACACTATCAATTAAAGCAGTTAATATGATAAACTCATCTGGTCCATACTTGATTCATCTTGTGATCTCCTATCTACGTTGCTCATTTCCTAACTACCATCTAAATGGAAGCAGATCTCCTGATATTAATGAATGAGGAGAATATCATGGGTGGCCTACCGATTAGAGCAACGGGTGGATGGGATAGGTGGTTGTGGAAGAGATGGAAGCACATAATAGTCAATCATGCAATACAAAAATTAATGACCTATCATGATGCAAAATGCAAGTGAAAATGTCCTAATGTTACATTTTTGGTAGAATGATGCATGCACTATCATTCCGTCTCAAGGTGAGATGGAATATCTAAGAAAACTACACCATGTGCTTATTCTTCTTAGTATGTAAGTGAGAACATATTCCTTTCTCCCTCTCATTCCTACTTACTTCTCAATTTTTTTTTCTTTTTTTCTCTCTTTTTTTTTCTTCTCTTTTTTTTCAATTATTTTTTCAAAAAAAAATTCAAGCCCTTATTTTCATAGATGACAATGAATTATTTGTCGGGCTCACTTCTTGTTACATACGTGTGCATCTGAAGCATTCTATTTGGAGGGTATGGAACAAGTTCATCACCTTTAATGTTTTCAGAGTAACATAAGATACATGGTGTACAATATGCTCAAAAGATGTAAATGCAACTACATAATGACAGTTATGCAACTACTATGACATGCACCTAAGGATAATGTGCATGTATAACTACTCTATCTTTTTTTTTCATTCTCATGCAAAAAATGTGAAAATAGTTGTAATGCAAGACCTATCTACATGGTATGCAATCAAAGAGTGAAAGACAGTAATGTGCTCCCATTTCTTATGGTGGAGTGTGAATGAAATTGCGGTGGATCAGATCACAAGACTAATTGACAGAACCTTTCGAAAATATCATATGTCCCTCTCTAAAGACCTGTGTACAGGGTAAATAAAGGATTTCTCTCTTAAACTTTAGTCTAAGGTCATGTTAGCATTTGGTCGGTTTGGGCTCAAACATCCTTGTCAATCACTTTTCCTTGGATAATAAAGATGGTCATTCATGTCCCCGTGTCCTGAAGCTGACTCACCCAAGCACTTCCTCAATTATGCCACTCAATTACTCACAAGAATAAGCTCAAAAAGTTTTCAAAATACTCATATTTTCATGTGCACACAACCCAAGAGTAAAACTTGTAATTGAAACCATGCATTTATTGCTCCACAGATTACACTAGATAGATGTGGATCCTACAAAAGCGGTAAACCTAGAAATAAAAACAACTAATATCTCAAAAGTAAAATCAACATGAATAAGTAAGTAAAAACTAAGATAGAGGGTTGTTCCAACACCCCCCCTAAGCTTGAATATGACTATGGCCTCATAGTCAACATTCTCACTTAAGAGGTGGAACAACGGTACCGTTCGCTTTGAAGTGTGGTGAAGAAGGATGGTCAGATGCTCAAGTAGACCAAGTGATTCTTGCTATCTCCCTCCTTTTTGTGGCCCATTTTTGTGTCTTAGTGGTTCTAAGATGTGACTTGCTTCATCCATCTTTCCTCTGCAAAAAACGGTTCGAAAAAATCTCGTTTCGATACCTTTTACGACCTGTTTTATGTAGCTGTCCTGCAGGTGTCGATACTATCGACCAAGGTCGATGGTATCGACCCAGACTCAGCGATTTTGTTGAATCGACGCATCTAAAAGCATGGGAACTCAAAAGTGTCGATACTATCGACCCTAGGGTCGATGGTATCGACTTTACTGGCACCAATTTTTCTGTAAATCTTCAGGAATCTCGATACCATCGACCCTAGGGTCGATGGTATCGACTTTTCTTCAGCGTTTACTTCTCCAAACTCGATACTATCGACATGGGTGTCGATAGTATCGACCTTAACATTCTGCGCACTTCAAAACACGAGTTAGGGTACCATTTTTACAAAAATTATCAAAACCTAAGCAAAAACGAAGTACATAAACATAAAAGAACATAACCAAACATAAAATTGAACCTAAAGTTGGGTTGCCTCCCAACAAGCGCCCTTGTTTAATGTCCTAGGCTTGACATAAAGATACCTTTAACCTGGGTTGTCAAGAGATGTCTCCAATGAGTCATGTGGCAATTTGAATTGAACTCGATCATGTCCAATCCCCAAGGTCAATGTACCTCTCCCAATGGCAACGATGACATCAGCCGTAGCTTGGAACGGCCTTCCCAATAGCATCTCGCAACTTTGGAGCTGTGGCATGTCCATGACAACAAAATCTACCGGGAAGATGAACCTGCCTACCTTGATGAGTACATCCTCGCACACTCCATATGGCCTTACAATGGACCCATCCGCCAACTCAATCGTTGCCGCCGATTTCTTTATCTCCTTCAACCCAAGCTTTTGAAATGTGGACAGAGTCATAAGATTAATGCTGGCGCCCGAATCACACTGTGCTTGTGGAAAATGTTGGTCACCTATTGAACATGGGATATAAAAACTTCCCGGGTCTTTCTTCTTCTCTAGTAAGCTCCCAAGAATGATTGAGCTCACCATTTCATTCATCCTGCATACATCAGTATCTTTGATCCGCCTCTTTTTGTTGATTATATCTTTAATGAACCTCCCATAGGCGGGAACCTTCTCAATCATTTCCACCAGCGGAATGTTGATATGCAGCTTGCAGAATATTTCCAAGAATTTCCTATAGTGTCGGTGCTCCTTCTTCGGCTTCAGATTGTCCCGACTTGACACATCTGCCGCATTGACACGCTTGTGAGGAGGCACATATGAGCTTTTCGGGGCCAGCTCCCCTAAACTTGCTTCAATTACTCCCTCTGACGTGGGCTTTGGCGAGACATCGTTAATAGTAACAGCTTGTTGTGGTTCCTCTCTCGCATTCGATGTCTCCACACGTGCACAAACAACCTTCAATTGTTCTTTTTCTCTAGAGGGAGATACAATATTCATAACTCGCTGTGATTTACTGAAGAAAGGGTTTCCGCCCGGCAGTCCATAATAAGTGCGTGGATACGGTATCGCCGGTGACGCATGTGTATTAAACGTCATTTTTCTTTCCTCTTTAGCTTCTTGCACCTGAGATTCCTCCTCATTGCTTACCATAGAAATATACTTGACCTGATGGTGTGCTTGGGCCACGTTTGCATTCTCGATCGGTTTCTGTTGATTGGCGTGCTTGATGGCTGCCACTTCACTAGAAATCTGTGCCACGGTGGTTTCTAATGCCCGCATTTGTGCTCCATGGCTTTGCAGCGTATGTCCAAACTTGGTTAGAATATCACCTTGAGATTACAATTGTTTACCAAACATAGCCATCATCTCCTGATTCTGCTGCACCATTTGACTAAGCAACTCGGTGCTTTTATCTTCAGCTCTCGGTTGTGGCTTTGCATCCGGATCTTGTAGGAAATTGTTAGGATCCTTCCATGAGAACTTCCTATCCTTCCTCCAAGCATAATCATTATTTCTATAGCCCTGTTGTTGCATGAATTTGACCTGAGCTTCTTCATCGTCTTCTGCATCTTCTTTGGCAAGCAATTTCTTAGCAAGAAGGTCTAATTTATCATTTAACTCTTTGATGGCCTTTGACTCCCCCACAGCCTGAACATGCTCTACGACGTCTCTTTCGCCCCATGATTGCTTCTTTGCCATATTCCTCAAGATCTCCCAACATCGAGTGTCTGTGTTATTCAAGAAGAATCCGGAACCGGCTGAATCAAGGTTGCTTCTATCATGCTCGGAGAGAGCAAAATAGAAGATCTTCACTTGGGTCTCCTTATCCAGCCCATGATGCGGGCATCGCCTGAGCATGATCTGAAATCTCTCCCAGATCTCAGAATAAGTCTCGCCTGCTTGTTGAGTGAAGTTGTGGATCTTTCTTATCATGTCATTGGTCTTTTCGGGCGGAAAGAACCTCTCGAAGAAGACCTCAACCATGTGGTCCCAAGACTCCACATATTCATCATCTAAGTTATGCAGCCATTCGCGTGCAATTCCCGCTAGTGAACTCGGGAAGAGCTTCAAGTAGAGCACGTCCTGTGGAAATCTATCGATCTTTACCATATCAAAATTCTCCACAAACTGACTTATGTGCGCGACGGGGTCTTCATTTTTGAGCCCGTGGAAGGCATTAGACTTCACCAAGTTGATCAAAGCTGGATCAATCTTGTATTTCAGAATATTCAACACTTGCTTCTTTATAGGCCCTTTGGAAGCGGACGAGGAAGAAGCCTTGATCTTCTCCCATATTGTCTGTGGCTCGTCCATCTCTTCGTGTTCGTGTTCAGAATTTATATCCTCCAGCTCGTCTTGATTATATTCGCCCTCGTCTTCTGGTCCCGGCAGCGGAACCTCTGGTGTGCGACCCGCGTAGTCAGTACTACGTGCCTGCACCATGCACAGTACCTGAAAAGAGAAAATTCGAGTTCGATACAGTGCTATGACGAGTATAAAAATTATCGAACAATTTAAAAATATTTGAAGTTGTTTCAATCTAAATAAAAAAAAATTGGCCTAGAGTGGCCGCTCGTAGCACTCAAAGTGCCAACAATTCGTCGTATCCCCGGCAACGGCGCCAAAAACTTGACGTGTATTTTACTACGCGCTTAAACGCAAGTATACGCGTCGAGTAATATAGGCCTTGTGAGGCCCGAGTCGAACTCAGGGATACGTGAATTATTGGAGACTTCTACTAACTAATCGCAATCAGCTAGGCCGATTAACAAAGTAGGGTTTTGTTGTTGAACTTAAAAGAAAATAAAAATCAAACAAAGAAAACAATCGATTAAAGGTTAATTTAATCAATTCAAAGGGATATCTTTAGGATTTCGGTTTCACCGCGGGTCAACATTGCATTAGGTTTCATATAACTCCTCAATCTTCTCTCTCTATCCGGGTAGTGGCATGAAAACAGAATTACCCACTGTCGTGGTGTAATTCACTACTTAGGTTTAGGTTGATTCCACCGTCGTAGTAATCATTCCCCTAAACTAAGCGCATTACAGTCGATCTCTCAGTTTCCACCATTAATTTTACACCTCCTTTGTCAAGGGATTTATCGATTAATGTAGGTTTCGTCTCTTTTCAACCGTTAATCCTTCTGTCGAAGTGATTAAGGGCATTAAGTTATTATTATGGTGATCAAGCATAACAATATATGGAGAAAACGAAACTATACCACGGATTTAAGAGAGAAAATATGAATTATTAATATAAAATTGTCATACAATGCATTCCCCGGGCTACTCCCGGTCCTAAAGACAAAGGGGATTAGCCCCGCATGGTCATCTCAATGAAAGACAGAGGAGTAGAGAAGAAAAACATGGGAAACATGGAGCAAACTCGTGTAACCCCTTATACAAAGGTGTTCCTGGAGATCCTCCTCGAGAAACGTGCATTTTGCAGTCTTCCGGCAGCAAAATCGCCCGTCAGAGGTGCCCGGATCGCTCGGTTGATGGCCTTCGTCTCTCGTCTCCTCTCTCTCTTTCTCCTTCTTGGATGTTGTGCAACACAATGTCCTCTCCCCCTCGGGCCGTCCGTGCTCTTCTTAGGTCATAGGACCACTTTACGGCTCCGAAAAAGCTCAACCGTCGGATTAAAACGCTCCGTTTTAGTGCTGAAAATCGCCAGATCCCGACGTTGTCGATGGTATCGACCCCAAGGTCGATGGTATCGACCATGGCACAGGTTATTCCTTCCAAGATCGCGTTTTGGGGTTGCTTTTTGATGAAATGTCGATACTATCGACCTGGGGGTCGATAGTATCGACTCCAGACAATGCAAAAGTGCCTGAAAAAGTGCCGAAACATGTGTATAAGTCCGGGGATTATATAAAATCATATAAATATGATAAAAGAAGTATAATTTGATGCAAAAAGAGTTTAAGAGCCAACTATAGTGAATTATGCAAATATAATCAAGAAAATGACAAATACATGCATAAAACAGATATAAAATAAGCCTATAAAAGTGACTCAAAACCCATGCATCAGAATGGTACAGAATATGTACTCATGAACCAAGATGTAAATATGTACTCATGAACCAGGATGTAAATGAAATATATTGGTTCTTGATAAAAGAGTTTTCCTATGTATGGATCTCTTTGCAAAAGGTTTAAATTTTTAAGTGATTTTCAGTAATCCGATGTTAGTGATCACTTCTGCTTAGTTAAAGATGTATGTTTTGAATGCTTCACCACAATTTAGTGGTATCAGAGTTCTAGGTTCACTGAGTCTATAGAGACATAGGACTAAGGTGTTGTGTCTATTCTAGTGTCCTCCAGTATATCTTATAGTGACTTCTGCTTATGCAGAAGAAGATATATAACTCCAAGAAGTCTGGAGAACACGAGGGACACATTGTTGAGAGCAATGTTGCTGCACCAGTAGAAGGTGCCAGGAATCAGGCAAGAGAAGAAACAGTGCCTGAGAATACCCTTGTTGATGAGGTCATGATGAGAAACCCAACCTTTTCTACTCTCTTTGGGAAATTCATAACTACAGTGATGCATATAACAGACCGGATACCGATACCACCACCCAGGGCACCAGCTCCCAATGAGGGATATGGGTCTGGTAAGACTTTTGAATGACTACGTCGTGTTGGAGCCATAGAATATGCCGGGACATCTGACCCAGCAGATGCATATTTATGGCTCACTGAGTTAGAAAAAGCTTTTAAGATCCTTAGTATCCCAGAGGCTGACAAAGTTAAACATGTTGTATACCTTTTGAAGGGAAGTGTTGGACATTGGTGGGCTATACAAGAAATAAAAAGGAAAGACAAAGAGGTTAATTTGGAGGAATTTCATCGAGAATTCATCAATAAGTATTTTCCAAGGACATATTTAGATGAAAAGATCTCACAGTTTGAGAAAATTCGACAGGGAGCCATGTCAATAAATGAATATGAGGTCAAGTTTATGGAACTTTTGCGATTTTGTCCTCAAATGGCTGCTATTGAGGAAGAAAAGATTTGACATTTTGAGAAGGGAGTGAATGTTGAAATGTCTATTCCGGCATCTGCCCTAGAAAGTAGAGAGAGGTTTGTCAAATTTGTGGAGTCAATTCGAAGGATAGAAGGGTCTATGACAAAGAAACATGAGACATACCTTAAAAAGAAGTCTAAACAGTCACATGAACAAGGAACTGGTGGTACTAAACAATCAAAGATTTCAGTAGTACCGACTCAACCACAATGTAGTGCACCCAAGCAGCAGTCACCTAAAAGGCTCTGAGCTTGCTATAGATGTGGACAGAGAGGACATCTGGGGTGGCAATGTCCAAATAGAAAGTGATGAGGTGACCCAACAGACAAGACGCTAGATAACTAGTGAGAGGTAGACATGTCAAGATAAAACTTTCTATTTTGAAATATCCTCTACTCTCTACTATAAGAAAGGTAGTGTTTTTTAGTCCATTTGTATAATCCTTTGAGGATATGAGGAAGAGATAAGTAGGATGAAAACTTGTGTTCAGTTTAATATTCTTTTATATGTTTTGAAATTTCTCTTTCTTCATTAAGGAAGGGAAGCGATGAAAATGGAACTCGGAGAAAATCTGAGATATTAAGTATATCAAATTTAAACAAATGAAATATAAGATAAAATAGATGCATACTACCTAATTTCAGTTCTTGAATACCATGTCCAGGTATTCATTTATTGAAGGCAAGGTAAGTATGACATATCTAGATTGTTATCTTTCTGATTACTCTGATCAAGTAATCATTCTGAAACAATCCAAAGAAGTCTAATTAAGAAGGAGATGTGGCATGGATATTTCTACCACATTCTAATTGATATATAGAGGAATTTGATTTAATTATAAATCAACTTATGAACAAAAAGAAGATGTTTAGTATAATGTATACCATGGTCCTCAGACCTAGAGGTAACAATTATCCGATAAGAGATAACAATGTTCAGTGATGAACTGAAGGTTTGAATACCCATATCTAATATTCATGGTGATAATGATGCTGAGAGATAACGATATATAATCGTCCTTATAATTCCTATGTTGATAGCAAGGAACCTAGGATGAAACAAGAGTAAATGACTCATGAACAGTTGAAAATTTATACAATAACCAAAGAAAGATGAGGATGTGATGTGATGTGTTATCAACACATGTGTTAGATACCAAGGTAAAGGATTCTGGTATCTAAGAAATATCAGGCTATTTTATGATGGTTACCTGGAATGGTTAACTGTGGAATCAGTCCAGTTACCCAATGTATTATGGACATCATATGTTAGGAGTTTATGCTTCGCATAAACATAACATTGATAAGAATGAACTATTTGAAGGAATAATTGTAAAAAATATTGCAAGAAAAGTTTATCAAATTAAATTAACAAATAACCTCTATCTAAATAAGAAAAGTGTTACCTGACACAGAACTAACTCCACAATCAATAATGAAAGAATAGTGGAGTATGTGTCCTGTGTGTTTGATGCTATGGGAATTTTATGTGGAAGAACTTCGTATTGATCAAAGTTCTATGGTGTCTCCATAACAATGAGATGTTATGTGGAGACTTGATGATATAACGAATGAATAATATATGTCTTCTTTTATCTGGGATTTCGGGGACGAAATCCTTGTTAGGGGTTTATAATTGTAACATCCCTGACCTTGGTTATGTTTCAACCCTAGATGTTTTGCTTAATAAACTTGATTATATGCTTACTCTTATCTTTTGAAAAGTAATTAAGGCTCAATAGAAACTTATGTTTCAATTTTAGTCATTTTTTAATAATGTTGAAGCAATGTTTGCTTATTTTGGACTAAAGTGCAATTTACCCAATTTGAGTGGTTATCTTGCAAATGTTACTTGATAAATGTTCCTCAAGTGTTTTAGCATCACAAGAATGAAAATGATGTAGAGGTATGGCTTGTGAAAGCCTGAATAACAAGAAAGAGCTTGTTGAGCAATGTTTGTGCATTAAAACCTAGTTTTGGTGTAATGTGCAATTTACCCAAAACCTAGGGTTCAGTATGCAAAATATCACTTTTAGAGGGTCTCTAATTATTCTTGGCATCATGTAGAGGCAAGAAAATCAGAGCGGTACCTCATTTGAATTGCTTTGGAGGAGAGAGAATATTGATATTAATATAATTAAGATTTAAGCATAATTGGAACTTTACTTCAATTTAATGCAAAAATAAATATATTAATTGAAGATCCCTTCAACCAAAAGGTGAGAGATGATTTTTCAAAATAATGGACGACCATGTGCCTTGCAAAGGCACGAAAATATCTAAAGGAAGTGGATAACTCACTCACATTATTAAAAGGAAAAGAATTATCCACTAACTTTAGGATATTATTATTAAAAGGGTTAAAGTGCTTAATTTGTTTTTCTCTAAATCGTGGATAATTGATAGGAATAAGAGGCAAGGAAGATAGCCTCGTATATAAGGAAGAGAAGGGGGCAAGTGGCAAGTAAATGGAGGAGTTATCCCCTACTTTCTCTCTCTTAAATGAATTTTCAATAAAATTCATATATATGCTCCTTTATCCATGAGTTGAAAGGGTAATTTCGAATCCACTTTCACTCTTTGCTTGCAAAACGACCAAGGGAACTTTGTAGGATCAGGAGGACGACCCCCAACTTGTTGGTAAGCTCCATGACCTCTTTTCACCTTGATTCCATGGTGGAAATCGAAAATCAATGCATGATTTCTTCTTATCTCCATTCCATCTTCAATTCTAGCCATTCCTTTTCACTCAAAGCTTAAGGAAGAGCTTGGGATAGTGGAAGGTGTTTCTTTCATCATTAAATATGTGGAGTTTGAAGCTTTGAATCTCAATTGAAGGCGGGTTATATAACTTGAACCCTTGAACTTTGTTATTGATTCTGTATCTTTATCAATTGTCGATTCCTTCTTTATTCCTGAAATTTTATTTGAATGATTGATGAAATCACCATGGAAATTATAGAAAGTTTAGTGGGTTTGTAGCTTGAAGATGATGATGTCATCACAAGCACACACCTCAATTAATATCCTAGGCAAACGGTTTCAAAATTTGAAACCAATCGGTTTTAATGAAATTGGCCAAACGGTTTCATCAAACCGTTTGGAGTGGTTGACCATTTGCAATGGTTGACCATTTGAGGAAATATGCTGATGTAATTGGATATTGATCCAATGGTTTCAATTGGTTTGATCTTAATGGTTTCAATTGTGAATGATCCCTCAAATGCAAACCCTAATCGGGTTGAGTGTTGAACTTAAAGTAATTGAATCAATTTTTGGGTTGACTAACCCAAACAGCCTAAAGACCGTTTGGAGGTCACCCAAACGGTCTCAAGACCATTTGGAGGTCAACCAAGACCGTTTGGAAGTTTATGATGAAGTATGATTAGATGGTTGAAGATCCAGTGATATCAAATTGAAATACAATCAATAGCTCAATTGATGATCGATTCAATGATGCAAACCTTAATTGAATTTTACAAATATCAATGATGGGATGGGTCAAACGACCTCAAGACCATTTGGAGGACATCCAAACTACCTCAAGACCGTTTGAGGTCAGGTCATGTCATGGTTTGATGATGATCCAATGATTTCAAGTGAATTAGTTCCACAATGTCAACCATTGATGGTTCATCAAATTCAAAACCCTAATTGATGGTTTCTTGATTATAAACCCTAGTTCAATTGGGTTCAAAACCCTAACTGAAGATCCAATTGAAGAGTGATTCAATGGTTCAATTGAAAATAAACCAGTAGTTCAATTGATAGATTGTTTAATGATTGAAACCCTGAATTGATAAAGTGATGGAAGACCTTTTTTGGTCTATTCAGTTTTGAGAGAGTTTGGACCAAACGGTCTTAAGACCATTTGAGTCCAAATGGTCTCAAACCATTTGGAGACCCAAGTGGTTTCAAGTGTGAATTGTCCATACGGTTTCATTATTGTTTTGCTTAAACGATTTCAAACCGTTTGGAGCATCAATTGTCAAGAACATTTGGGTGTTTCAATGTGATTAAGTCAATTGGAAACCCAAGGTGATGAAAGATAAAATTACCCTATGATTGTTATTGATTTATCTCAAAGATAATCACTAGGGTTGTACCTTTAAGGTATAAAGTGATTTGTAACCCTAGATGAGTTAATCCTTGAAGCTTAAGTAAGTAATATTTCAATACACTATGTCAACCCTAATTGAATGTATTTAATTAAAGGATTGGTTGACCTAATCTATCCAAGTTTTACATAGTCAACATCCTTGAGAGGATGAGAGAGAGAGAGAGAAATCCATACATGTAGGATAATCATGTAATGGATAAGCCTCAACACCTTCAATATGAATAAACTAAGAATTTAGGGTATGATCCTTGATGAAGAGATCATGAAACCCTATTGAAGAAGATTGATGAACCTTAACCCTAATTTAGGGCAATGCTAGGTGTAACCCTAATCTAGGATAAGGATGAAACCCTAATTAAGGGTGATTCCATGAGAAACCCTAATTGAGGGTGATGCTATGTGAAACCCTAATTGAGGGTGATTCCATGAGAAACCCTAATTGAGGGTGATGCCATGTGAAACCCTAAACCCTAATTGAGGGTGATGCCATGTGAAACCCTAATTGAGGGTGATGCCATGAGAAACCCTAATTGAGGGTGATGCCATGTGAAACCCTAATTGAGGGTGATGCCATGTGAAGCCCTATGCAATGGTATGATGAGGAGCCCTATTACAGGGTGAAAGTATGTGAAACTCTAATTTTGAGTCATGATACATGAAGCCCTAATCTTGGACAATATGACGATAAAATAGTGGGTAATAAAGGTGAAATATCTCAAATGGTTGATCATAGGCAACCTTATAGTAAGAAATTCCTTAACCTGAAATGAGTCCATATCATTGAAGATAGTTTGACCATTCTTGTGTGTGACCTATGCACTACATGGTAAAAGTGGTAGGTTAGTGGATGAAAGTATCATGATGGGAAAATACTTTGATCCAAGATAAGTTGATAATTTAGGTAAGTTGGAAGTAATGAGTAAAATGATACATCAAGATATGATAGATACCACTTTTAGCATTCCAGGGTTGAAATACCTTGATGCACCTCAAATCCGAGATACTTGGACAAGAAACACATAAAGTGTGTTATGTAATTGTTACAATGAAATGTAATGAGTTTGGTATACTTCGATAAGTATAGGCTAATATACCTTGAGAATGGGGTTAAGCCAAACTAATGAGTATGATGTAATCATACCATGATAAGGATGAGAAATGAACTCATGCCTTGTATTGACAATCATTTAATGATAGGTGTTAAGAGTAATAAACATGATTGAATACTCGAGATGTTAATGGATGCTCCTAGAGGTGTGGAGCAATATATTAGGTTGATTTAATAAATATGAAATCCTAATTAATGTGAGATGGGAAACCCTAACCCTAGATTGGGTAATGGGACATGAGAAACCCTAATGTAGTGTGAATAGTAAGCCCTAACCCTATTGAGGGAATAGTGGTGTTACTACTATATTACATGAGGTAATATGTTTTTATTGCCTAGTGAGAGGTGACAAGATGTTTAATGGCCTTGTGAGCCATATGGTTAGATGTTGCCTAGTGAGAGGTGACAAAATGCTTTATGGGCCTTATGAGCCATGAGAACAATTGTGGCATAGTGAGAGATACCAAGATGATTATAAAAGTTTATTGTAAGAAATTATAATGTTTTAATAAACTTAATAAAAAGGAACAATTGTATTCAATAAAGAATGTGAAAAGCTATGAAGGCTAACCTCAGGGTTCAGAGCCTATAATCAGGAGTGGTTAGAGTCCACTGCATGGCTGTGTAATCAGGATTGGTTAAAGTCCAATACCTGGTAGAGGCATGAAGCCTATAATCAGGATTGGTTAAAGTCCAATGCCTGGCTGTGTAATCAGGATTGGTTAAAGTCCAATGCCTGGCTGTGTAATCAGGATTGGTTAAGTCCAATACTTGGTTGTGTAATCAGGATTGGTTAAAGTCCAATGTCTGGCTGTGTAATCAGGATTGGTTAAAGTCCAGTGCCTGGCTATGTAATCAGGGTTGGTTAAAGTCCAATGTATGGCTGTGAAATTAGGATTGGTAGTGTCCAATGCCTGGCGGTGTAATCAAGTTTGGAAGAGTCAAATACCTGGCAGAGGCTCAATGCTTATAATGATGACACATGATTGGTAATAACCCAATGCCTGTAATGATGACACATGATTGGTAATAACCCAATGCATGTAATGATGACACAAGATTGGTAATAACACAATGCATGTATTAATGATATATGAGTACATGGTAGATATAATCCCATATTTGTTTAGCAGATTGGCTAAGGCCAACAGATTGAAACGAGAATGTCTCATGGGTGACATATCAAGATAATGAGTGTCACAAGAGAAGTTTGACATGATGGTATAATATGATGGATAAATGATATACATGTTCTTCCTATTCCTTATTAAGAAAATAGATGATCTATTGTTCTGTCATAAATAGTTGCAATGCTTTAAAAGATGAGAATGCTTTAAACTGCTTATCCTCTGTCTAGTTTTATATTATTAAACTGTAATAATAATGTTTTTGGTGGAGAGTTATATCTCTCACTGGGGCAATTACAATTGTCTCACCCCTGTGGGATCCAACATTTTTTTAGGTGGACAAGCACGGAGGAGACTGAGAATATCTTGTAGAGGAAGATCATCAGCAGTAGCAGTGACATCTTAGGTTGAGTGTACTGTCTGTTGTGTCATGTGTATAGAAGTCCTATGTGTCGTCTCTGTACTCTCAGGTCCTTGGAGTTAGTAACTAGTGCTTTTAATAAATCATCTGAGATTTTGGCTTGATGCCTTGAGGTTCTTATGATGTCTGTGTTTAGTTGTTAACAGAGCAGATGATGCTTGTAATCCTGAAGAAGGAATGGTACAGAATATGTACTCATGAACCAGGATGTAAATGAAATACATTGGTTCTTGATAAAAGAGTTTTCCTGTGTATGGATCTCTTTGCAAAAGGTTAAAATTTTAAGTGATTTTCAGTAATCAGATGTTAGTGATCGCTTTCGCTTAGTTAATGATGTATGTTTTGAACACTTCGCCACACTAGTGGAGGAAGAGGTATGGATAGGGGTGACATACATGGATGGTGTGTGAAAAATCTGAGTATGGGAGTGGTAGAGGATATGGAGAGGGTGGAATTTATTGAACTAGATGGTATGCCATCGACAATGGAGTTTCAGGTGTAGAAAGTGTGGGAGCATAAATGGATCACGTTACATGTCTAGATATGGTAACTACAGTTGGTTCAGTATGGTGGAGCCAATGGTAGCTAGGGAGGGGGAGGAGATAGAGGCCACACTCTAGGTATGGCATCTGAGGTGGTGATTATATGAAAATGGACTAAATAAAAGTTACAATTTTCATATTTTAATAACTAACTTGTCATGTTGATGAGGATATTACCAACCTATCATGCTTATGAGATTATTACCTATAAATGTCATATTTGGGACTAATACTTTCTCTATGGAGACACATTGTCCCTGGTGGGTCAATACTTTCCCACATGAGAAAAATTTCCCTCTCTGTGGTCATATTATCCACACCCAAGATATATTGATCTCACAAGGGAAATGTGTCCCTAATTGAGATGCATTGTTCCTAGAAAGTGGGAATGTGTATCTAATGGGAATGCATAGCCCCCTGATGAACTAATGCATCCTAACCAGAGACATATTGTGTTATAACCCCAATTTTTGGTGAGAAATGAAATTTCTCATATTAAAGATATTGGAACAAATAATACAATTTGTTGTGATTAAATAGATTTCGTTTACAATAGCCTTGATGTTTGTGTTGTGCGCTTTATTGGCTATTGGGCCCATTAACAAAGAAATTCAATTAATAAACGAATAATTGAGTTTTTGAGAAAAGAATGAGGTAGAAACCTCTAGAAGGCAAAGGAATGTAATCCAAGGATGAATTTCGTGCCTCTTGGGTTCCTTGGGTTCCAAGGAGTCCAAAGTTGCAATGAAAAGGCAATAAGAAAAGAAAGGATTAATTAAGTATTTCATTATTAAGAAAGAAATTGAAAACAGTGATATAATGTGGAAAATAAGTGGAAAGAAGTGCAATTGAGTTAACCTTGGTGGATTTTCATATCCCAAGAATTCCTAACATTAAAAGGTATAGCAATGAGGAAAATAAAAGAGAAATAGAGAGAAATCCTCAAAAGAGATATTTTAATGAGAAATAAACAAGATAATGCAAGAAATAAAGAGAGAAGTGAGGGTTTGGTCATGATGAGTAATAATTTGAACCCCACTTGCTTTCTTGGATTACAAGGAATAGAAATAATGAGAAATAAGAAAATAAGAAATAGGAAATATAAATTAAATAAGTCTTATTAAAGAATACCTTGCTTTTGAAGAAAAAGCCCTTTTCCTTTGGAATTTGGGACTCTTTTTTGGCATGCACATAGATAAAGGCAAGATGATGTTTCCCTTAAATTTTGGTTGCAAAGTGATGCACGGATTCCAATATATGCAATTTAGAAGTTATCCTAAAGTATAGACATTAATTGCATAGTAAATATGTGTCACGATTTATTTGGGAATAAAATCCTGATTTTTGATTTCGGGTGCTCATCTGCAATCGTTGGATCTATGATCCACGGCCTGGGGTGAATCCTGATCTCACGAGGAGTGAGGATATAGAGAGCAGGTTGCGATAGTTTGATCGATGTTTTTTTTCTATGAGTTTGGGACCAGCTGCGGAGTTTTGGAGGAGTCCATTGACTCCGGGAGATCGAGCCGATCTAATCCACCCCAAGTTTTCGGGGGTTTCTTTGCGTATGGGAGAAGTTCCCAATTTACAGAAGACTCGATGAGACCCTATATATAGGGGGTAAGTATCTGCGGAACCAGCACCCCTAGCGAGTGCATTGGCGTGACCGGACGGAGCCGACGATCGAACCCGTGCCTCCAATTGAAGCTCCGGCCATGACCTGCATCTCCGCCTAGGAGCAGATGCCGCCGGTGGAACAAGGAGTAGCCCCAGCAGTTGGAAGGACACCCACGGCCAATCAAGGGGACCATCAAGTTCGTGAGGTCGAGACGAAGGGATCGGTGGTCTTGGATCGCACGCAGGCACTCTAGAGTTCGAAGTCAACTTCTCAGTTGACCCCTAGATCGCGTGAGCAGAAGCTCGCGAGGTTGAAGACAACATGTACGATTCTGTATTTTCCCCTTCGAGCCTTCAGACAAGGTAAGGGCATCTTCGTCTATTTCTTCTTTTGATCGCAAGGCGTGCACGATCCCTGGTCACTGGATCCTGGGGGACCAGCGGACCACGGATCGGAGGGTCGTTGTTTTTCTGAGATTGGTAATTAAATCGATGAAAAATGAATTATTTTGCAAAAATCATAACTACTGCTATGAAGCTCGAATGGGAAAAGTTAATACATGAAAATTGATCAGAAAAATACAAGGAATGCATTAAAAATGGTTTGAATATATAAATCTGTATAGTTTTGTAAAAGTGTATATTTTGAAGGGAAAAGTGTTAATTTGTAATTAGAAAACCCTAATTGTTAACCAAAGATGGTTTTAATCCTGCAAATAGATTAATGCTAGCATGGTTTACTTGATTAATGTTAAAGATGGTTTTTAACCTGTTTTGATGATAGAATTGCAAGGTTTAGGATTTTTAAACTAATGTGATGGTCAATATGCTTAGAAACCCTAAATAGGAGAAAAAGGAAAGAAAAGCATCTATAAATCCGAAATTAGGGTTTTGAGTTGTAAAACTATGATCTTAGAATCTATTGTGATAAATAAGATGAGATAATTAGGGTTTGATGGATATTTTGATAAAAGTAAAGTAAAAGAGGTAAAAAGGAAGTAAAACCCTAATTATAGTCAAACCCTAAAAAGGGCTAGTAACCCTAGGGCGGTTAGGCCTATTAGACTTTGGATACCATGATCCATGATAGAGAATATGGGATGTATATTTCAGGATTGAATTGTGTGCTTACTTGCTTGATTCTGGAATTACTTGCTTGATTGGATTATTCCTGCACCTGAGTCTGCCCGACAGGTATGTGGTTAATTATGAATAACCGCCTTAGTTTCCCGAGGATTTTCCGGATGATTAATCACATTGAATGCAAATTATCTGTTTGGAAGTTCATACTTGCAAATCATAAAGTCACTATGATTATCACATTAAAAATAGAAGTATGTATTCTCGCACCTACATGCCACCCTGATGGATGATGCCAAAGGTCAGGCCCAAATGGGTAGACCAATGGACGTCTTCAGTGGTGACCCCAGGCACCAAGCTTGGGAATGAGAAGGTGGCCTATGATATTGCATGACTAGTGGGAACCATGAGGGGTGACCCCCAGGCACCAAGCTCGGGGTTGAGAAGGTGGCCTTAAGTCATTGACAAAGGGAACCCTAAGGTGGGTATGCCAGGGTTAGGGCAAAAGCGGTGGAGAATGTCATACTAAAAAGTGTAAATTGGCTTGTTAATTAATTTTATTGTGATCATGAAATTGTTAGCCATATTTGCAAGATTTTGGTTGTTCCCACATACCAGTATATTTCGATATACTGACTGACGTTTTGTTTGTCGGCATTTTAGGAACAACAATTGAAAGAACAAAACAGTAAAGTGACACATTGTGGAAATGAGAAGTAAAGTGCAAGGAGGATTAGATAGAATAATTCAAGATCTGGATAGATAGATTTCCAAAGTTTTCAAAGGTAAGTAAAGTTTTAATTCTATGCCAAATTCCAGTTAGTAGTAGAATTTCATAATTATTATTGATTATTTGTCAAACCTTTGATCCTATTAATTAAATAACGGCTCTGACCTTTGGGTCTCCCTTAATTGGGGGTTAACGGGAGGCGGGGTCATTACAATTGGTATCAGAGCCTAGGTTCTTCAATTAATCTTTGATAATTATTAAATTTTACAAATTATGTAGAAACCAAGGGAGTTATTAGAGGATTGTCCGAAAGACTGAGGTGTCTAGAAAAGGATCACGTCCGGGGGCTGGCAATATTTTCCTCTGCACCGCTAGTCGAAATATGAGGACTCCCGGATTGTGTGACTGCCTGGCCGATGTCTTAGAGTATGACTCAAAATAAGATACCTTTAGGACTCTCTCATCTTGTTCATCCCTTCTCAACTAAAATTCTATTAAGGACCTTAAGGATTAGGGTTTTCTCTCTTCTCCTCACCCTCTTGAGGTATGGGTAAAGTTAATAAGGTCTAAGGAATCCTCCACCAAATTAATGGAAAGCATGTAAATAAGATGTCATGGATATAAGCTTAATTAATAGATTAAGCACAAACTAAAGAATAGATTCATGCTTAGGTCGTATGATACAAGTTGTAATCTCCCTTAGGAGAGGCCTAAGGATATACCTCTTGTTAGGAGGATGAGTAGAGAGGGTTAGTCTGGGAGGTAGAGACCTCCATTAAAGGTAGAGACCTAGCACATCCTTTGAGGATGATGGTAACCCTAACGCTAAGTGAAGGTTATAGAGAGAGATGACATGATGAGTTAGATGTCATGGTTGACCGAGTGTTTGGTTGGTCATGCCTTTGGGATGCCATAAGAGAGTAGATGACCTAGTACCTTTGGCGACCCAACCCTGGAGAGGGTCGTGCATGCCATAGCAAAGGATAGCTCCTTCGTGGATGAGGTTAGAGGAGAACCTATAGTTACCCTATGGGCTTAGGCAAGTAGGGTATAACTTGATGAATCATGGTTAAGAGATCATGATGGATGGCTTATGAAAGGGGTATGGATGCTCTTGAGCCAAACATGAGTTGAGCATAGGCTTCAACCACATAGGGGGTATGCTTGTGAGCATGAGCCTTCATGGAGAAGGGACCTCTAGTAAGTATGGTTGGAGGTGGAATTAGCTCTAGTGAGAGGAAGCAGAACCCCAACAAGGAGGTTGGAAGCCTAAAACCCCGAAACTTGAGGAATAGTGGGAGTCGAGAATGATGCGACCTAAGTGGATGATAGTGGTTGCCTTATGCTTGATCCCTGGAGGCTGATGATATCTTGGTTGCCTTTAGAGGAACCAAACCCTTGAGATAGGACGATGCTTCTAGTACCCAGGGTATAAGTGGTTACCTGCTGGATGAGATAAAGAGTGCCTTAGACCACTGAGGAGGTTTAAGTACCCTGTTGTGAGGTTTTATACCTAGTTGAATATCTTTGAGGAGGACTCAAGTCTGAGGTGTTGCTCATATAAAAGGATCATGGGAGTACATGGCATACCTTGGACATGCTTGATTCATGGTTAAGAGGTTGAGCATGTAGTTGGATATCCAAAGGTGAACCTAGGGTTCCTGGCCGAAGAGGGGAAGTGGTGTACCTAATGCTCATGATGAGAAATTGAGTCTCTATAGTTTCGAGTATGGTACTCCTCATGTGTAGAGGAATAGGAAACCCCTTAAGTTGAGGGTATGTTTGATGAACCCCTCACAACTAAGTTGAACTAATGTTGAGGATGAGAACAAGTATGACCTAGCATGGTTTAATAGGTGATCTGCTTGTTCCCTAGTAGCTGTTGGGTTAAGCATGCTCATGTGAATGTAAACCCTAAGGACGCTTGTGACCTTTGTTATCAAGGTGTAGTTTCCTCCCATCCTGGGAGAGTGATCCCTTGGGTAGGGAGTTTAATAGTTGGTTGGTTTTGAGGTAACCTAAGGAGGTTTCATAGGATCTTGAGAAGCTAAGTGAAGAGTACATGGCATGAGGTCGAACCTGTAGACCCATAGATTACCATCTCTACGTGCATGTGGATGTGTTACCATGTAGTTAACTGATATGGGGCCTGACCAAGGTAGACAGGTTGCCATGACCCCTATGAAGGGATGAAAGCCAGTCATGAATGCGGAGAGAGATGATGAAGGATTGGGTAAGGTTCTAAGTTGAACATGTACTATATCAGAATCCTAAGTCAATCCTAGGGTCAGGTAGGGATAAGACTGATGGAAGAAGGAGTTGCCTAATTCCCTAGTTACACATGACCATAGGGTCGGGAGGTAACATCTATCATTGTCTGAGGGCCATGGGTTAGGAGATTGATCACCTTCATGAACTCATGGGACCCAAAGGGCATATGAGTAGGGCACTCTCTAGATGCATGAGGGAAGAGGGATGACCCCAAAAGTGTCAGCACCCTATAGACCCAAAGGAGATGACCAAGGATTGTGCTTGGACCAAGTAAGTTCGAGACCAGTTTTCCATGGAAGTGATTTTGATATCATGATGTTTGTGATGTGGAGACATGAGTTGCATGTTTCGACTTAGATTTGAAGGGGTACTGTCAAGGTGGGATGTACCATCTCTACTCCTGGAATGGGAAGAACTCTGTATTTGGACGGCCGCCAAATGCTTATTTCTTCTTGTTATGGGAGTGAGAGATAGGACATCACACTTGCCATACACCAAGGATAAAAGATGACGTGAGTTGGAACATTATCATGAGGAATGAGGACAGAGATGATAATGTACCCTTGTGAAGTGAACGATAGGTACAAACAATAAGAGTATCTAGGTAATCATCTTGTGAGAATATGTTATAATGAGCTATGAGTTATGCAAAGTCAAGTTTGATAACCAATAGAATGAGCTCAGAGTGTTATGATGAAGATAAACTTAGAGATGAGATGATATAATGAGTGGAATACATGGAGGTGTATGTCTTCAACATTACCTAACACTTAAGGATAAGAAGTGGTAATGAATGCTCTAGTTGAGATATAGCTGCCTAGTCTAGCTGGAAGCTAGAAGAAGTTGAGGTTGTTAGGCTAACCTTAAGTTGAAAAAAAGAAGAGATAAGTTTGGCTAATACTCAGATATAACGAGATCTGTTGAATAAGATTAGTGGTTATTTGGATAGCCAACCTAGTCCTTGATGTAGTAAAAGGATGGTGATAGAACCTCAGATAAACTTCTTTGGAATGGAAGATAATAAAACCCTTTCGAGAGTGGTTCAGGGTTTCCAAGGTATCAAGCTTGAGGAATCATAACAATACAGGAGGTCATGATATACCTTGGTACTACAAAGATGGTAAGTGATGGTAGCACTCTGGATGCTTAAAACAAAGTTGCATGTAGCATGTGGCCATGCAATCCAGGAGGTGAAGGACGAACACCAGTAACCCAGTGTATCGATATAGAGGATAAAAGAGTCCCTGAGAGGGAATGGGAGTTCATCACTATGGATGTTGTGGTAAGTCTCCCTTAACCCAGAAGGTCAAGATGCAATATGGGTTATGGTAGATCGCCTTACCTAGATAACATGAGAAAGAGAGGAGTTTTGTCAAGAGATAGATTCCGTTGAACTACATAAGAGAGAGAGAGATGGTTCAACTACACCATGATGTGAGTTCAAAAGTTCTTGGGTATGACCAAGGTTCACTTCCATGAGGTGGAAGTAGATACATGAAGAACTCGATGATAGAATAGTTTATCACCCCTAACTAATGGTTAGTATGATCCAGACTAAAGGGTCTGATGAGAGCATGTGTGCTCATTCAGGGTGATACATAGAGACAGTTCTTGTCCTTTGTAAGATGTGATGATAACCACCATAACCTTTATCAGAATGAAAGAAGTTATAGAAGGAGGTTGTGTCGGTCACCACTTCAATAAGATGATGTTGGTGAAGAAGGCCTCATGAAGGTCAGAAAAGAACCACAGTGTGTGCAGATGAAGTCGCTTTGATCATGCAATGGCTGAGAGAGAGCCCAGTAGGTGACATGAGTCACGAGCTGATGCAAAGTAGACTGACATGTAGTTCACTGTGGGAGAATATGTGATGTGGAAATCCGACCCCTCTAGGCTACAGCTGAGGTAGCTGAGTCCCCGATATATGGGTCCATTTGAGATGGATTGGTTGAGATGGTTGTGTTTGGCCTTGCCCTCGGGATAACATGATGTGAAATGTATTCCATGAGTTCGATCTAGAGCACTATGTGAGGTACCCAAGCCATGTCTTGAGCCTTGAACCTATTCAACTTTTGAGAGGCTGAAATGTCCTGAGTCACCTATGAGGGTATGATATACCAAGGTAAGAAAGAACTCAGATGGAAGAATATGAGATGATGAAGGTTCTTGGGAAGCACCATGGAAAGGGTGAAGCCACATGGGAGCCATGATGGACATATGAAAGGCTTATCCTGTTTGTTTGCTTGATGGAATTTTGAGGACAAAATTCTTATTAGAGGGGAAGGATGTTATAACCCCAATTTTTGGTGAGAAATGAAATTTCTCATATTAAAGATATTGGAACAAATAATACAATTTGTTGCGATTAAATGGATTTCGTTTACAATAGCCTTGATGTTTGTGTTGTGGGCTTTATTGGCTATTGGGCCCATTAACAAAGAAATTCAATTAATAAACGAATAATTGAGTTTTTGAGAAAAGAATGAGGTAGAAACCTCTAGAAGGCAAAGGAATGTAATCCAAGGATGAATTTCGTGCCTCTTGGGTTCCAAGGAGTCCAAAGTTGCAATGAAAAGGCAATAAGAAAAGAAAGGATTAATTAAGTATTTCATTATTAAGAAAGAAATTGAAAACAATGATATAATGTGGAAAATAAGTGGAAAGAAGTGCAATTGAGTTAACCTTGGTGGATTTTCGTATCCCAAGAATTCCTAACATTAAAAGGTATAGAAATGAGGAAAATAAAAGAGAAATAGAGAGAAATCCTCAAAAGAGATATTTTAATAAGAAATAAACAAGATAATGCAAGAAATAAAGAGAGAAGTGAGGGTTTGGGCATGATGAGTAATAATTCGAACCCCACTTGCTTTCTTGGATTACAAGGAATAGAAATAATGAGAAATAAGAAAATAAGAAAGAGGAAATATAAATTAAATAAGTCTTATTAAAGAATACCTTGCTTTTGAAGAAAAATCCATTTTCCTTTGGAATTTGGGACTCTTTTTTGGCATGCACATAGATAAAGGCAAGAGGAGGTTTCCCTTAAAATTTGGTTGCAAAGTGATGCACAGATTCTAAGATATGCAATTTAGAAGTTATCCTAAAGTATAGACATTAATTGCATAGTAAATATGTGTCACGATTTATCTGGGAATAAAATCCCGATTTTGGATTTCGGGTGCTCATATGTGATTGTTGGATCTATGATCCACGGCCTGGGGTGAATCCCGATCTCACGAGGACTGAGGATACAGAGAGCAGGTTGCGATAGTTTGATCGATGTTTTTTTTCTTCTGTGAGTTTGGGACCAGCTGCGGAGTTTTGGAGGAGTCCATTGACTCCGGGAGATCGAGCTGATCTGATCCACCCCAAGTTTTCGGGGGTTTCTTCGTGTATGGGAGAAGTTCCCAATTTATAGAAGACTCGATGAGACCCTATATATAGGGGGTAGGTATATGTGGAACCAGCACCCCTAGAGAGTGCATTGGTGTGACCGGACGGAGCCGACGATCGAACCCGTGCCTCCAATTGAAGCTCCGGCCATGACCTGCATCTCCGCCTAGGAGCAGATGCCGTCGGTGGAACAAGGAGTAGCCCCGACAGTTGGAAGGACACCCACGGCCAATCAAGGGGACCATCAAGTTCGTGAGGTCGAGATGAAGGGATCGGTGGTCTTGGATCGCGGGCAGGCGCTCTAGAGTTCGAAGTCAACTTCTCAGTTGACCCCTAGATCACGTGAGCAGAAGCTCGTGAGGTTGAAGACAACCTGTACAATCCCATATTTGCCCCTTCGCGCCTTCAGACAAGGTAAGGGCGTCTTCGTCTATTTCTTCTTTTGATCGCAAGGCGCACATGATCCCTGGTCTCTAGATCCTAGGGGACCAGCGAACCACGGATCGGAAGGTCGTTGTTTTTCTGAGATTGGTAATTAAATCGATGAAAATTGAATTATTTTGCAAAAATCATAACTACTGCTATGAAGCTCGAATGGGAAAAGTTAATACATGAAAATTGATCAGAAAAATACAAGGAATGCATTAAAATGGTTTGAATATCTTAATATGTATATTTTTGTAAAAGTGTATATTTTGAAGGGAAAAGTGTTAATTTGTAATTAGAAAACCTTAATTGTTAACCAAAGATGGTTTTAATCTTGCAAATAGATTAATGCTAGCATGGTTTACTTGATTAATGTTAAAGATGGTTTTTAACCTGTTTTGATGATAGAATTGCAAGGTTTAGGGTTTTAAAACTAATGTGATGGTTAATATGCTTAGAAACCCTAAATAGGAGAAAAAGGAAAGAAAAGCATCTATAAATCCGAAATTAGGGTTTTGAGTTGCAAAACTATGATCTTAGAATCTTTTGTGATAAATAAGATGAGATAATTAGGGTTTGATGGATATTTTGATAAAAGTAAAGTAAAAGAGGTAAAAAGGAAGTAAAACCCTAATTATAGTCAAACCCTAAAAAGGGCTAGTAACCCTAGGGCGGTTAGGCCTATTAGACTTTGGATACCATGATCCATGGTAGAGAATAGGGGATGTATGATTTGTGTGCTTACTTGCTTGATTGGATTATTCCTGCACCTGAGTCTGCCTGACAGGTATGTGGTTAATTATGAATAACCGCCTTAGTTTCCTGAGGATTTTCCGGATGATTAATTGCATTGAATGCAAATTATCTGTTTGGAAGTTCATACTTGCAAATCAAAGTCACTATGATTATCACATTAAAAATAGAAGTATGTATTCTTGCACCTACATGCCACCCTGATGGATGATGCCAAAGGTCAGGCCCAAATGGGTAGACCAATGGACGCCTTCAGTGGTGACCCCAGGCACCAAGCTCGAGAATGAGAAGGTGGCCTATGATATTGCATGACTAGTGGGCACCATAAGGGGTGACCCCCATGCACCAAGCTCGGGATTGAGAAGGTGGCCTTAAGTCATTGGCAAAGGGAACCCTAAGGTGGGTATGCCAGGGTTAGGGCAAAAGCGGTGGAGAATGTCATACTAAAAAGTGTAAATTGGCTTGTTAATTAATTTGATTGTGATTATTAAATTGTTAGCCATATTTTCAAGATTTTGGTTGTTCCCACATACCAGTATATTTCGATATACAGACCGGCGTTTTGTTTGTCGGCGTTTTAGGAACAACAATTGAAAGAACAAAACAGTAAAGTGACACATTGTGGAAATGAGAAGTAAAGTGCAAGGAGGATTAGATAGAATAATTCAATATCTTGATAGATAGATTTCCAAAGTTTTCAAAGGTAAGTAAAGTTTTAATTTTATACCAAATTCCAGTTAGTAGTAGAATTTCATAATTATTATTGATTATTTGTCGAACCTTTGATCCTGTTAATTAAATAACGGCTCTGACCTTCGGGTCTCCCTTAATTGGGGGTTACCGGGAGGCGGGGTCGTTACATATTGGTCATAAAGAGAAGCAATGAGTCTCCAATGAGGACACATTGGTCCCACAAGGGAAATGCACCTCCAATAGGGATGCATTTCTCCTGTCTACAAATATGCAATTATTGATGTATACGATCAATTTCTTTTTTGAATTTATGTGTTTATCAAAAATGTTACTTGACATATGGGTAAGGTAATAATTATAAAAAGTATACTCTTTGTTAACAAATATACCATAAAGAATAAGAATCATAAGTCATTACCAAAGTAAATAAATTGAATAAGATGAATACATAGATAAATCCAAGTACAAAATGGATATATATATATATGAATATCTTTGCATAGATTGATCTATATAATAGTTCACCAATAAAAAAAATTGTGCAACATCATATCATTATCCTCGTGCATGTCCTCACTCACGTCTATGTGCCTATGACTCCTCTGTTGGGACGTCATCTAGAGAAACCTCAAAATGGTGTCAAATGTGTAGCAAAAGGCTGATGTGGTTTAGGTCTAATATGATGAAGTAATATGTAGGGTGTGGGGTCTCTATGTACTAGGTATCAACTTATATGGGGTGCTACATGATTGTGGATCAAACCTAGGTTGTATCTAACTAACAAAAGGTCGTACATGTGGTGGAGCTCCATGTTACTACATTGACAGTGGAACTAGGATGTGTGGAATAGAAGAAGAAGAGGAACAAGTAGAGTCTACTGCATATTAATAAACACAATATCTAGAGAGGTGGGTGGCATATGGAATAGAGGTATCCCCATATATAAAGTACAATCATAACTTCCCTAACACATAAACTGATGAGTCAAAGGAGTAGGAGTAGAGAAGGAGCATGATTCAGAGTAGGAGTGAGATCATAAAAAATGGGAGATGTATGAGTGGGATATGTGTATGACTCTAGGTGATATGGAGAGCATACTCAGGATGATTTTGAAAGACATGTAAGAGTGTACTATGTTTCCTTTATCTTTCTCAAATGGTCTATCACACAAAATATTTTACAAAAATGCCTTCGCCGGTGGTGCGGGCAACAAATTGAGTTGTCAATCCTTTTAGGATGAAAAACCTATAGATCTAAAAAAAATTATAGGACATAGAAGATGGTAGCATAAGGTTTTTTTTTGTGACGCATTGAAGGTTCCACAAAAAAGAGGTTGTGTCACCAACAAGTACTCTAAAGGTATCAAAAGAAAACCACAAAAATGTTGTCGTGATTTGCCATACAAGTTGCACCGTGTTGTACCTTTTTTGCAGCGGCATCATCAACTGTTTGAACTACTTTAAAGTTACTTGAAATGAAACTTTATAGAGGAGAGACTCCAGTGAGTTCAACACATGTATGTTTTCCACCTGTCCAATCAAATAACAAGATGCCAGTAGGACGTTGGGAGTGGATGCCATTAGGTCATGTGCTAAGAAAGGCCACAAGATCCACTTTTAGGACATTTAACCCAGCTCGAGAGGCAATGTCAAAAAGAGTATAAAAAACTAAGTCATGTCAAAACTTATAACCAGGTCTTGTTCAGAAATGAACAACATGACCATTGAAGGTGTCGATGTCTGCGGTGTTGCAAAGTGGCCAACATTCATCACATGGGTACAAGGGAATCATGAGTCAATAATGAAGGATAGATCGATAATCAATAGGTGACATGGAAAAATCAAGCCATCAATGGGAATGACAAGTAGGCAGTCTTACGCATGGTTGGCTTGGAGAGAAGCAAGGATTGCTAGGTTTCATTTAGAGAGGCCACTTGCAATGAATTGTTGGACAACATATTTGTAGTAACTATTTGCCAAAATAGACTGGGTCTTTGGAGTGGCAGAAGGTGTACATGATAACTGGGACAAGAAAAATGATGGCAATATTGTATGATGGTGTCAAGTGTGGTAACAAAAGAGGCTCCTATAGGAAAATATCCAACCTCAAACATGATGTGATATTGGAGTTCATGGGTGTGGATTCGAGAGAAAACAAAAGTGAACTTAGTGACATCATGGGAAGATTTGATTCCCAATCCTCCAAGGTGCATAGGAAGTGTGTCCAAGTGTCATTATAGATCACCAAAGCATGGGCCATTTCCAACCATGATATATATTAGACATTGATGAAGCCCACAATCTAAATCATCCAGTGCATAGTCGATAGACATTGGCAAAAGTCAGCATGTGGATTATTCAAAACCATTCTAATCATATGTGTGATTATGAACTTCATTTCCTTTCAGCATCCTTACATGTGCGACCCCATAGATTCCTTATTAAGTTGATAGTGATATTCATAAAATCACAAGCAAATATTTATATCTATCAATGCATCATTACTACCCCAAGTGTTAGAAATAAGTTGGAGAATAACTTTAAAATGTAAGTGATCAATGGTACCATGACTTCATACACCCTATTTAACAGATATCCAATAATGATATTAAGGCATGAATTTATCATCCTCTTAATATCCAATATATATTTCTTAAACCAGATTAAATTAAGATTCTATGAGCTCAAAATCACATATAGACTCACATGATCATGTCCATGTATTTTATGATCTCACTTAGCAATTTTCTAGTATATCACTCTAACGGAGGGATAAATTCCATCTACATCACTCATAATAATCCACAAGTTCACAATGCACCTAATCACAACTTGTATGAAAACCCTCATTCATAGTCACATTGGGTAGTTCTAAAGTACATTGAAGAACATATGATAATTGTAGTGACTTTAGGTCTAAGGATCACAATCACCATTGCCACATTCTAGATATGACTCCAACTTCCATGATTTGGATTCCATGTGTCATTCTCAAAGTGGGTCTATCTACTACAACTTGTTCTCTAACAACGACCCACTTCTAAATTTATATCCAATATCATGACTAAAGAGACATAGTCATTATTTAGCACATATACTAATCTTATATATTATTGTTGTCTTATAATGTCCAAAATATAAATTACTATGTACATAACAAGAACTAATACTCTACTATACATATGATAACATGTTTTGGTCCTTAACCTAGACCATACATTGTCGAGTCAAAACGTTCTTAGGACATTATTACACATATCATTTATCTCAATACTAAAAAAAGCATATTTTTATTAATAATCTAAATGTATCCCCATTACAACCATCACATGATGGATCTCATGGCATAAAACCAACATCTCTGACCGTCATCCCTATCCAAGCCTCCCAACTAAAATTCAAGAGTTTAGAAACATTGTAATCCCTCATCTCATTGCCTTTAATCACCTTTTTTCCTATCATCACCCTCATCCTCAAAGACATGAACCTTTTTTGGTCCAAACATGTTGGTTGTAGAGTTGTATGGAAACCTTAAATGGAACTTTTCTTCTCTCATTCCCTTGGTCTCTGGACACACGGTCATTAACTTTATGATATTCGAGACATTCCAAATAATGAAGAATATTCTGAATAACAATATTGACATGCTTCTAACACTTACTCCCATTCCATTAAAACAGAAATTTAGATACTTTTTGTGAGAAGGCACCTACTAATCATCTTCCTCTCACCCTTGGTGATGTCTATAAAGGTAATAACAAATTAAGGTCCTTTTATTACAAAAGTGACACTCTTTCTGATTCTTATCAACCCCCTGGACTATGTTATGACCCTCTTTTTGAACAACAATCACCACCAAACATGAACCAAATTGATATATTTGGGAACACTACCATTGTGGTCTATGCTTGATTAACTAAATCCAAGTGAAATGTCCTTGATAAACAACATGACCTCTTTCCAAATGGGATTAGATCTACTTTAGATCCCCTTTTATCATAATATTGTAAAATGAACGTGTGTATCAAAAGGGAACTTGTAATTTTACTTATGTATCTATACTTTTATGGATGGATCACACTATTTATGTATCTTTCTATCATTATGTATGTGTTTAGTTATCAATGCATAATCAAACCCAAATGTGTCACAAAATATTTGTGTCATATTTTGATAATATTATATTTTTGTACCTCAAGCAAAAAAATTATGTTGAAATTTATTGTGTAGTCATATTCATATCTTTTCGGAGCTTTCTCATTTATTCCATCCCTCTTCTTTTTTATATGAAGGGAGACATATAATTTTATTTCTCATCATAAATGCATATAATAATCTATTATGTTTATCTAATTTTGAAAACTAACAAATGATGAGAAATAACTTGTATTAAGGGTGACATTCAAATCAATATCTTATGACCCTATTTCTCCAAAGATATGGTTTTGCATCACATCCTTTCTATATATCCATTAAATGATTTTCATATTTAAAGAGGAAGAATTTTTTCTAAGGCTACTTTCCAATCTCATATTTTGATGATGACTAACCTTTCTACTTAATTTGAGCCTAAAAGTCTATGTGGGAATTCTTTTATCAAAACACACTCTAGATACATCAATTGCAAATCTAATTTGGATAAATATACTCAAACACATACAACAAGATCAAAGTTACTTCAAGATTAGAAAACATATTCTTTAGTACTTTGATAATAATCACCTAGTTTGAAGGAATGCCTTCTAATAAAGATCATAATAGTTACCGTATCTAGAAAGAAAGAGACACACTACATGCATCCACAAATCTAAAAATGAAATGTCTTTTGGCTAAAGTTCTCGTGAGAATCGCTAGCCACAAACTCAATTCGTATTTTGTATTGTACAAGACCTCACTTGAGGCATGAACAATCACAAGTTAAATATCCCCAGGGACACTTGATCTAATGATAACTCCTATCTCTAGATAGGGAAAACATTAAGTGAAGTTCTTATAAAATCTTTAGTGGACCTTGCATTTCTTCAAGGCATGAAGAAGCATTTGATGGATAAATCTTGAGAAATTTAGTCGAGCAAAGCTCATGTCTCGTACAATTAGTTTTCATCCATTGAGTGAATTAATAAGATATAATGCCTAGCACCTTCCAATTTTTTCTTGATAATCTTCATTGGACCACTATACGATTGGGTTATAAAAATTATTGCTCAAATAGTGATTAGTGGAAGTGATTCATGGAAGATTTATACTTTACAACACCACTAACACTTTGAGTATTAGCTATGTCCAGTTCCTATCATTATTACTATCTAGTTTAAGTCATTCATAAAGTTCCCAATGAAACTATACTACATCGCCAAAGTACCTTTGCCAACAACAACCCCATGAACTCATTGAGATAAAGCACTAGCACGCTGCCATTAAGTGAACATGATGTTGTAAGAGACATATCCCTCCTTGTCAATAATGAATCACCCACACACTCTCTCCCATATATCTATCAATTTATTTGTTTATTTCTTGGATAAATAGATAAAACACGTGTCCTTCATTGTAGGGTAGTTGGCCCTCAGGTAGGTTGTTGGATTATTTCTTGAAAAAGAGGCTGATCACCCTTGTGTTGAAAAGGGACTTGGTATAAGCAATTAGTAAGGCTAACGTAAGGAAATTCTTAGGTTATGAAACCCTTGTAAAATAAACCCACTTAGTAGTGGAGCTATGCATTTTAGACCTAAGCCACTATACATCCTCATGTCAAATTATACTTGTTTCATTCCCTATTTTCCTTTCTGAATTTTTGTGGTGCAAAAATGGTTAGAATGAGTAAGGTTACATCCATACCCCAAAAATGGTTAGAATGAGTACATTTTAAATATTTCAAGTCACCCCCTTTTGATCCCATGCTCCAAAAATGGTTAGAATGAGTAAGGTTACATCAATACAACAAAGACAGTTGACATCTAGTCTTAGCAGACATATTATGCATATAGAAGCTGAGGGGGATGCACGGAGTTTGGAAAATGAACTGCATACAAATACAATGCTACTTTTTTTTAGACAGTGTCCTAATTAACATACAATAGGTGTGGGTTTCATTTCCATATTTTAGAAATTTCAAGTACACTATATAGAAATTCCATGTTTTCCTTTTAAATGCAATGAAACTGGATCTAAACTTAATAGTCATGTATGACAGTTGCACTTAAATAAATTATGGATGAAGAATCAAGGTTATCATATGGCTACACATGTAAGTTGTATTAGATTGAAATTGACATCCTTAGATCAAATCATCACGTGGATATAGTGATTTTTCCTTTTAGGTGAGTAGGTGTTGAGGACCTCGAGGCTAGGATGAGGAAGGATGAAACATATATATGTTAATATGGTCCATGTTATCAAGACTCATGCCATTGAGACACTTAAAATAATAAAAAGAGGATACCAAATCTTATTCATATGACTTGAGACTCAAATTTCCATAAAAGCTTCTCGTATTTACTAGCAGTCAAGCTTGATTCCTATTCACACACATCAACACCGAGTGTTCCCAAATGACATAGAAGTGCCCACTAAGGAGCTCCAATATGAGGGAAATTGTCTCCTTAATGCTAGAGGACCATATTTCAGGATGTGTTTGGTACAAAGGGAGTGAGGGGAATGGTTAGAAACTACTGTGTTGAGTTGACTAACAAAGGAAAGATATTCATGGAGAGATTTGACCTTTTTTGTCTCCAGGTAAGATGATAGTGAGTGAGTGGTAAGATAGTTTCTTACAACAGCTCTAGTTTTCCACCAAGTATCCGATCAAACATATTTACATTTATTTTTTTTCAAAAAAATTGCTTCTCTCTCTCTTTACACACACAAATATAAATATGTATATATATTCTCATCAATATTTTCTTGCCAATGAATTATTTCCAAAAAAGATTCATTTACCTTCAAGTAAAATCATCACTAGGTTATTTCTCTCCAAGTATTTTTACTAAAATATATTTCTATTATGTAGTGAAAATTTCAAACAAGATTGTTTTCCTCTAAAAGAATTTCCCAACAAAATATTCCCCAATTTTTTCTTGGAAAGAATTATCTTCCACAATGACTATGGCTCTTCACAAAATAAATTATCGACTATGTTATTTTGCTCCACAAAGAACTATCTTTCACAAGTTTGGTTCCCAGATTTACTTTTGTTACATTCATTAAATATTTTTTTTCTTCTCTAAATACACGTCTCCCTCCAACTATATAGATTTCCCTTCTAAACTTAATTTCCTTCTGAGTAAAATTTACCATAATGAGAAATTGCTTCCCTTCAAGAAAAATAATCACCACTCAAGGGTTTACTTTCCACAAAGAATTTGTTCCCCTACAAGTAAACAACTCCTATCTAAGGATTTGGTTTCCTCCAATCAAAGAACTTACTACTTCCCCCCTCAAATAAAAAAATTAAGACCAAAATTTCTGTTCAGACAATCATTTCTAGCCAATGATCACTTACCTCTAAGCAAAAATTCCCCTCTCCCTCATCCAAGTACATCATGCCATCTTCCCATCTAAAAGGACTCAACATTTTTTTATAAGAGAAACTTTGTGGTTATCTTTTCTGCTATTTGTACAATACCGACTATTGAGTGTTCTTTAACCACTTCAGGTTAATATTTTGTAATAATTATATATATGCATGTATATGAGGGAATGATGTGATTTATGTTATAACTTCATGTCAAAAGAAAATTTAATCAAGTCTATATGCTATCATAATAAATAAAAATAACACATTTGAATATTGAGTTAAAATGTCTTTTCTCTCCCTATCCGCATACCCATATATCAACAAATTATTTTTGATAATTTTCTCTTCCCTACCCATTTTCCATGCAACTACAACCCAAATGGTTCCTTTTATTTAACGTTTGACAACACGATGCATCCATCGCCGATGACCCATCACAGATGACTCATCGCAACAATATCTTATAGTGAGAAATGAATTGCCGGTAAAAGTTGCCGATCGCTCCAGACAAAAAACACAATGTAAAATGAGAGTGATGGACAACCGTGTGATTGACAACGCGATTAGTAGCAATTGACTTGCTGCACATGGTTATCTATCATTGTCCCCACCAACTTGCTAAAGGAAGCATTATTTTTTCACTTTCTCGTTATCCTTCTTGTATTTGAACAAAAAATAAAATTAAGTCAATCATGTGGACGTTGGGTTACGTGATTCGCAGGATTGCAGACGGGATATGTTAATGATCGTAGTTCGTAGAAGTAGCTAATTTTTTTTTTTTTTGTAAAATTCATGTTAATACAATGTTTGTTAACGCTATTCACACTTCCAATGCTATGGTGCGGTGAAGTGAATCATTATGAGATTTTAGCCCGGTAAAGAAACCACATTTTTCAATACTGCGCATAAGTCTATTAAATGAAAATCCGGACAAATAATCATTAATTTTTGATCTTGTATTTGATAAACATAATTACAAATGAGTGGTCAGCGAACATGAGATTGGTAGTTTTGAGTCTTCTTCGGCTGTTCACTAGTCTGTTTTTAGAAGCCAAGAGTGAAAGAGATGAAGGAACGACTTAGCGAATGAAATGTAAAATGAGAAATGTGGACAACTATGTATTTGACAACGTGATTGACAACAATTCACCCGCTACCTATACTTGTCCATTGCTGCGAGAATAATCACCGCTGCTTTACCAAGCGAAACATTGACGACTCAAAACCTCTTTCTTATTTAGGAAAACATCAGTACTTCGTTCCGCAACGCGTTTACTTCTGCCAGACAGCGGCGGGCACTGTTCTTGCATCTCGGGCAGGAGGCAAACGCCAATTTTCCGGTCATCCGCCAGCGATCCAAAGTGCAGCGATGGGTGCCAATGCGTTCTCAAACACTGCATAGATCCCCACCTCTTCCCGACGCCCCAACCACTGACTCCAGTTCCTCTCCTTTCTCGGTTCCCTCTGCAGCTGCCGTCCGTCCAGCAGGCAGCAGGTTTCCAAACCGGGTTTGACTCATGATCCGACTCACTAACCAGAATCGGACCATAGGACTCCACATACTAGGACCGTACCCGGAAGATTTTTCAATTGCCCCTCCTGCCACTGAACGCCCACCAGGTATTCGTCCAAAGGCACCTGCTACTTCCGCCTAAAGCAAAACCCCTACTCACTCCACTTCCAGGTTAAACTCCTCTGTTGTTCATCTCCACTTCACGGCTGCAACAACCAGGTGCCCCTTCTCTTCTCCCCTATCCTTATTTTTCCGGCGACCTTCACCAAAGGCGGTGGTAGGAGCGCAGGCCAGCTTCTTCTTCCATCGCTCCTAATAGTGGGAATCTCGCTAACAGCTAGCGTGCATGACAGAAGGAGCCCAGAAGGCGAGACAATAGACAACTGAGTCGTCTGACCTCTTCTTCCCAAGTAAGTGATCTTTTTCCCCCAACACTCAACTAAATTAAATCTTGGATTCCCCCACAAAGGAATTACAGTGTAATTACAAATTCTTGAAGGCAAGAATCTGTGTTGATCTATATATTTTCACTACCATATATAATTTTTTATGTATAATTTTGTTACCTTTATTGAAGAAATTGTTCATATTCAAAGACAACTTTCTTTTTGTTAATCAATTTGTTATTTAAACATTGCTCTTTTTATTTATATGAAATTGTTCTATTGCTAAGTAAGGTCCTCAATAATATACACTAACTCCCATTTTAACAACATTTTACTTTTGCAGATGGCACGCTGGGATGCAATCTTGACCTTGCCAGTTCAAAATCCTCCCACCTTGGAGTTCTCTTCTGCAGATATTGTGTGGTCTAGAGTTGAAGGATGGCAAGATGGCATCGATAGGGTTGCTCTCATTCCTTTCACGAGAATCAATGACTTCGTTAGAGGAGAATCAAATTTGAAGGAGTGCCCAACTAGATTTCATGTTGAAGCAAGGAGGCGGCGGCCTCCAGAAATGGCTTATAAACCCAAAGTTGATGGCATTCTTGAATATATTCTGTAAGTGTCTCATCGAAATGGGTGTGCTATTAGTGGCTTTTCATTCTAACGTTAGCTTTTGATATGTGTTCACAGTTCACCATTTGGAAGTTACATTCTGACATTCCCTTGACTAATTCTTTGTCGATGATCATTTACCTTGGAATGGCCATTCTTGACTAACTTCTTTCCTTTGATAGCCTCATCAGGTGTCTTCGTATGGACAGTACTAATGTAGTCTTTGGTATAGGGTTGAGTTTGTACCATATAGATATTGACACTTTCCTAATTGAAAGCCTTCCTATATACTAGTGGTCTTTTATCCCCTGACAAAGGCTTGCAGTTTTTTGTTTGTGAGCGCAATCCAATAGGGGGTTCATTGCTAGAGCACTTTTGTGAAAGTTTAAGGTAAGGAATGCATCGACTTTGTCAATGTATTTTGTCTACTGCTGCTATCACACTTGTTATACTCAGGCAAGCATAATTGTGGGATGTAGGATAATGGCCAGGCTCATATATATAATTTTGAATTATATGTTGCTTATTTGCATCACTTTCCCTTACCTGGCTGCTGTAGCCCTATCCATTATATTAATAGCTAAAAAAATGGCTCCTTATTTACTATTTAACAAGTTCACGCTTGACACGATCTCTGTAGGTACTGGTGTTCCTTTGGTCCTGACGATCATAGAAAAGGTGGGGTTGTTCGTCCGAGTAGGAATTACAGTGTAAAGAAGAAGACACCAGCTGGACGGCCAAGTACCAAAAGAGGCTGTGTTTGCCATTTCATAGTAAAACGCTTAATTGCTGAGCCATCAGTTGCACTCATCATATACAACCATGAAAAGCATGTAGATAAACAAGGCCTACCTTGCCATGGTCCACAAGATCAGATGTCTGTTGGTACAAAAGCCATGTTTGCTCCTTATATCTCTGAGGAGCTGCTCTTGCAAGTGAAATCATTACTTTATGTTGGGATTCCTGTTGAAACCATCATGCAGAGGCACACTGAATCTGTCACAAAGCAAGGCGGCCCTTGCAACAGAGATGATCTTCTTACTCACAGGCATGTTCGAAGAATGGAGAGGAAGATTAGGCGTTCTACTTATGAACTGGATCCAGATGATTCAACTAGTATCTCTCTCTGGGTTGAAGCAAACCAGAACAATATCTTTTATTATAAGGAATTTTCAGATTCTGAGCCCTTTACTTTAGGCATTCAGACAGAATGGCAACTGCAGCAGATGATTCGTTTTGGAAACTGCCGACTTGTTGCATCTGATTCACGGATTGGAACTAATAAAATGAAGGTTTGCAAGTACTATTGACTAGAGAACATTGTGTACGTTTCATCTGCAGTATCGGCTTTTGATACTAACCTTGCTCTTTCTGTTACTTGTCTAGTATGCAGTTCATAGTCTCCTAGTATTTAATTCGAAAAACAATGCTATCCCCGTTGCCTGGATTGTAACACCTCACTTTTCCGACAATGATATGTACAAATGGCTAAGGGCTCTTTATGACAGAGTTCGTTCAAAAGATCCGACATGGAAATTGGGCGCCTTCATAGTAGACGACCCATCTGTTGATGTCAACTGGATTAGGTAAGTGCTTTCTTGGCAAGTCCTTCATTGTTTTGTTATTGTTCCTTATACGTTATTGTTCCTTATACATCGTTTTCCCCTGGTTTTAGGGATATATTTCAGTGTTCTGTATTGATATCGTTCTGGCGTGTGCGCCACACATGGCATAAAAATATTATCAAGAGATGTCAAGAGAAGCAATGTCGCACTGAAATATTTAAACATCTTGGTAGAGCATTGTCAAGCATTTGCAAAGAGGGGGCTGATGTGGACATTTTTGAGGATTTCCTTGTGAACTTTGTTGAATTTTCACCCTTCATGGATTACTTCAAGGCCACCTGGTTTCCCAGATTGAGTAAGTTGTTCATCACAACTGAGCTAAGTAGCTTCTAAGATTCTACTTCATTTTGGTTTTATGAAATTTTTTCTACCCATCTCTTTCTTTCTAGGTTCATGGGTGTCTGCTCTCAGAACCCACCCTCTTGCTAGTATAGAAACGTCTGCTGCAATTGAAGGTTATCACAATCAAATGAAGCTTCGCTTGTTAAATGAGAGTGACATAAACTGTTACGAGCGTGTCGATTGGCTTGCTCATAAATTGGGGACAAAAGTTCATTCCTACTATTGGCTAGATGGATATGCTGAAAAGGACACATTTGCTAGATATTGGAAAGATGAGTGGCAGAGTGATCTTACACCATGGAATCAGGCATTGCTTATTCCTGATTCGAATGTTGTGTTTGATGGTGTCTGTGTGAGAGTAACTAGCATGAAAAATTCTGGCCGGTCGAAAACTGTTTGGAATCCTGGTTCGGAGTTTGCAATTTGCGAGTGCAGTTGGTCTAGGCTTGGAAACTTGTGTAAGCATGCTATTAAAGCAATACATATGTGTAGGAAAAAAGAAACGACATCTTCTATCAGTTTATTGGAGTATAAACGGACTTTGACCAACATACTTTCCTGTCCTCCTCATGATTCTGTCATCCGTGATCACTCTGTTGCTATGGCTATTTCTATACAGATGCAACTTAAGTCCATTTTGGATCATGAGAATGAAAGGCCTACTCTGTCCATTTGAGCATACAAAACGAGCTTGTCTAGTTGCATTCAGTGAGGATCTATTGGAAAAGTAAATGCCGAGAGGTAGCACATCTAATTTTCTTTTATCTTTATCCGTGTTACCTTTTTCTCCCATGTTTTCTTTAACTTCATCTGTGCTACTTTTTCTTCCCATGTCTTCTTTCTGACTTGTTTGACAATGCTATTTGGAGTTAATATGTAATAAAGTTTTGAAGTAACAGTGAATGCACGAGTTCCATATTTTTTCACTCTGAGTCTGTACTACTGAAACTCCTATTTAAAAATCGCTAATTTTGTTACTTTTTGCTTGATGCTTCCACCAAGAAGCTATGATGCATGATTTATATCACAATCTCTGTAGTTCATATTGAATATAAACTGGATTGAGGTATCTTATGATTTACTCAACACTATCAGATAACATCATTACATCCCTTTGCCCCACTACTGTTCAGAAAATATCCAACTCTATATATCACTGCTCTCACTTGAACAAATTAATATATGAAGCATCGCCTTTCCTGCATCCGCTTTAATTAACACATGTACATCATCATCATCATCATCTAAGCCTTAATCCCAACCATATCGATGAAGATAGTTCCCAACATTTTACTTTTTGGTTTGAAAAAGTAGTTGTTCATTAATCTGAACAAGGACAAAAGATTAAGCACAGAGGGTTTTCTGAAAACAAAGGGCAGTAAGGGAAATTGCTTGACACCAACCTGGAATTGTGGGGTTATTCTGGGCCTCTGGCTCTGTGACATGCTGTTTTCAGCACAATCATAAGGGGCAGGATAGTGGCCTTTTCATACCTAACATGGCGCGTTGGTTTTATATGGGGGTAGGGATGGCAATAACAACCGTTTCCCAGCACCTGAACTGCCTCCAAACCATACCGTACCAACATGAGCGGGTTTTCAACAACCATCTAGTCCGTGGGTCCCCGACGGTGGGCAACCAAATTTATGCTTTGGTTGGTGGGAACCCAAATGATGCCAGCCTCGTCATTTATGTTCCCTTTGTCCATATCCTCCACCAAAATGAACGGTGAAATTTTCCTTCGTATCATATCTGTCATATTGTACAACCGCTTCAGAAACTCGGTGATCGGGTACCTCTAGCTACTCACCCTCCTAGGCTCCATCCCGTCATCACCGTCAGCCGCTGAATGGCACGCAGAAGCACTACCTGCAACACCTTCCTCCAAACCTTGTCACTCTCAATCTGCTTCGTCCCTACTCATATCTCTCGCCGGACTTGCCATCACTTGCTTCAACGTCGCATGGGCGCTGTGGCTCTACCTGTCGACATGCTCCTGGCTGTCCTCCTTGGGATCCTCTACGTGTATCAGCTGTCCGGGATCAAGGTGGTTGCGGAATTTGGGTGTAGGGCATGGCAATGGCGATGATTGGTGCTTGGTGGCAGCGCGTGGCGAGTGCACGACAACGGCCGGGGATGACTACATGGTGATGTCGAGGAATTTGTGGTGGCGCCGGTGAGTGCATAACAACCACCAGAGTTCGTGGTGGCACCGATGAGAGCATGCATAGCAACCGTCGGAGTTCGTGGTACCACCTATGAGAGCATGCATAGCCACCGCTGGAGTTCGTGGTGGCATCAACGAGAGCATGCATAACAACCGTTGGAGTTCTTCGTGGTACCGATGAGAGCATGGCAATAGTCGGATGAGCGCATGGCGGCGCTTGTGAGTGCATGGTGATGGCGACGATGAATGCATGGCGATGGTGGTAGTGTGCGCGGGATGAGTCACAATAGCAACAACAATGAGAGTCTAAGCATCTGGTAGAATGGGAGAGAGGTAGTGGTGGCGACGATGTACGTTATAGTTGTACCATGTGATGGTTGGTGGACGGATTCCCATGGCTACCCTACTACCAGGGGCCAAAAACCGTGGGAAAATGGAGCGGGTGCCCACACAATTAGCTTTTTCTATGGTATGGTATGGTATGGGGCGGTTGACAGAAAAACCGCTCCATTGCCATCCCTATATGGGGGAATGCTTGATGCCAAGTCATCGAGCCAACCCTGACGAGGCATATAACTAAGGGAGCATTCTTCACTGGATCTTTAAGTCCTCAATATTTCATTCTTAAAATGGGTGCGATGCTCTAAAGGTTAGGAATACTTCGGGCATAATCATGCAAGTATAGGTTCAGTTGAAAGGTCAAATTGAGCTTCCGACTTTAATACTTAGTCTAGGCTGCGTAATGATTTGGTTGCATGAGATCTGATTATGGCCATTCTCTTTTTGTAAAGAAATCTGTTATACGGTTTGTGATTTTTATTGCATATGTGGATGATATTATCTTGTTCAGTTTAATCAGTTGGCAAAATAGGAAGCACATACACATTTCTAAACACGAACATTGATACAGATCAGACATGGAGCACAAGAATTTTGGGAAATATAGGACTTGGATGCCACACTGGAGGCGGTAGAAAGAATATATGTTCAATATGTGTGTAGCATTATCCACTTCCAACTTCACACCAATTGTGTTAATTTTCAGAAAAGTTTGAAAGAAAACATAAGATGCTAGAGGAGGTTGCAATGAATCTGCATGCATTGTGGAAAAATACTAATTTGAATCTCCATACATATATATTTTCATTATTTTAGAACAAACACAGGGGATATTAAATTAAACCTTGGACTAGTAGAGAATTGTCTAAAATAGAAAAGAAACCACACACAACTTTCAAGTAAAAAAGAAACAAGAACATAGGGGAATCGACTGGATAGATGGAAAATTAGGAATAAGCAAACATGGTCGAAAAGTGACAATACCCAAAAAAGAGGAAATTAAACTATTTCAGTTTTACACTTTCCCTTGAAGTGTATCTTATGGTTTTTCACCTATGCTATAGATACTTCAAGATGTGCCTCCCTTCAAGGCACATCTACCCTCCAGGCCATAAAAGTCTTTTCTCACCCACAGAGGAACAAAGTGCAACGAGAGGAAGGAGAACATTTTCTTCTCCATACACATTAGGAACAACATCCAATGAGAGGTATATGGGGTGACCATTGTATCTCCTCCAAAGTCTCAATCCAGTCAACTCTGTATCTCCTGACCTTTCCTCTGCATGGGAGGAAGGAAAGGGACGCATGTCAAGAAGTGTCTAATATACATCAAAAATCCAAAGAAAAAAGAAAAATACTTTGGACACTAAGAAGTACTGATATATCTAGGACTATCCAAGAATTGTCAATAATTATCACAAGTCGAATAAGGGTACACATACTATTTTAAGGTATGAATGCTTTATGGGTTAGCAAGAATTGAGTAACCAAGATGACTAAATATTTTGGAAAATCATGGTGTTTTATTAAGATGGAGGTCATCTATAGAAGAACTGGGTACCCTTGTTAAAAAGGAATTATACACTTTGAATAGGGCTGTAAATGGGTACGAGTAGACCCACGGACCCGCAAACTCGGACCTTTTAAAAACCCTTCACGGGTCTAAATGCATAAAGGAGTAAGACACATTATTTCTCGCTAAACTAACAAAATTTATAAATTGTGGCTATTTCCATTAAGTCCATTACTTTAACTCTTATCATAAATTTTCATTAAGAATTCTAAATTACATTTGTGAAATTTTAGGATGTTATATAGACGGGTAACAAGCTGCACCGCCAACCCTTTCTGAATAGCAAAATCAATCCTTCTAAACATTATATCCATAGACTATAGGAGTCATGACACAACTATGCATAACGTTTTGAACCCTCTCGAGAAGTTCCATAACCTCCACTGCTAAGAAACCAAAAGTGTCAAACCCGAAAGGTATAAAAACGTGTTGATTTTTGATGCACACTTTCTCATGCTTGGCTAGTTTGACTGAGGCAGCTTTGAGAGAAGCTTGTCCTGTAGTAAATGCCACCACTCCTTAGGCCCACAAGAGGGAAAACCCCTGTCAGATCCACACATTCATGCTTCCCTCCGACCCATCTAAAAATTAAGATATCAACCAGTTTAAGTGTGGATCTCCTCTATCACTGATCAATCACAAGTACCTCTTTCTTAGCAACAATTCTCACATGACTGAGTACGTCAAAAAGTTCACAAATGCCTCTTTCAATTTATATTTGTACCAGTTTGACTGTGAAAATGATTCCAATAGTTTGATTAAACCAAGAACCTATTGTCATCCCCTTGACTAATTTAAAAAACCAGAGTGGTTGGTCTTAATGTTGAACCATCACTATCTATTGGTTATGGGAAAATTAGTCCCTCTTACTGATAGAATATGGCATGGAACTAGGGATGAGCATTGTGCTGGGTTATACCAGGTTTTTGCAGGTCTGTAATGGGTTGTTTGCGGGGTCCCTAATTTAAAATGTCGATTTTGATACCATTTTCGATGGTCATAATTTTTTTTTACAGAATTTCGATCGAAATTTTGATATTTCCACTTGTTTCAACATAAGATTTCGACGCAAATTTTGATGATTTCGATGACCAAATAAAGGAATTAAGTCATAAAATTTTACCATGATGATCTATTTACATAAATACACCTAATTATGCAACAATATCATATGTTGGTATAGGGTGGGGGCTCCTACATTTGTGGGTGAAAATATATAAAACTGTTTTGATCATGATTTTGATCATGCAATGTATACATACATTTATTCTTATGCAATAACATGTTACATCTTATATTTTGGATTCAATTAACTGAGGGAGACCTCCCACATTTTTAATGGATTTTAAAGATTTTTTTTTTCAATTTATTTTAATCAAATTGCAAATTTTTTTTGACAGTTCCGCATACCCATTTCAATGTCTGGTAATGGTCGAAACTGAAATTTAGATCGAAATTTTGCAATTTCGGCCCAAATCATGGTTGTATAGGCGGACGGGCGACCATGCGTTCCATATGGATGCCTAGGCAGCCTAGGCACTCAGGCGGAGGCCCAGGCGTTCCCAGGCGTTTTTATATATTATTTTAATATATATCGTGAATAAGTGTAATTATTGTTGTTTTGTTCTATTGATATGTACACCCCTGTCCTATATATAGGAAAGGAGGCTATTACAAGGAAGCACAAAGGAAGCAGACTAACCCTAATGGCCATGGGCAACAGGCCCATGTAGACGATAGACCAATTAACCTATTAACTAAATAGGCTAATATTCTGACACCTCCCCTCAAGCTGGAGCATGGGTGAATGCATGTCCAAGCTTGGACTTACATGACTTGATAAAAAATAAACAATAAATGAAAGATAGATATGTCACTCCCCATACAAAAATTGTTACTTCCCCTTAAACAATACTTCCTAACTGAAAGGATATGATGACGAAACCTCTTTGAGATGTGTTCTGCAGGTTGGAGAAGCTCGAGCTTTGAAGAAGGTCTTTCTTTTGAAGTGCATCTGGAATGAAGAACATCTGAAGCAGACAATCATAAATACCAGTTTTCAAAAAACGGCCGCATGGACCGCATATGCGACTGCATATGCAGTTCAGTCCCTTGACCGAACCGCATATGGGAATTCAGTGGCTAAAACGGACCATGGCCGCATATACGGCCGCGTAGCCGCTTATATGGCCGATTAGTCCCCGATCTCTGAATGGAAAAACTACTAAGCTAGCAATTCTTTAACATCACCCTCTATTCTTCATATAACTAAAACATTACTTACATTTTGTCTACCATCTACTCTTATTTCCTCTTTTTTGCATTACATTCATCTATGATTGTTATACATTTAGCTCATTATTGCACATTTGTATGTATTTAACAAGTTTTTGATTGCATATTTGCATAATTGCATAAAATATGTAGTTCTACAAATTATATTTGTAATTATATGATTACTGTATATCTATATATTATTAATAAAAAAATAAAAAATCGAAAACCGCATACACTTTCACATATACTCATGCATACCGCATATACTCTATTCAGTGACCTCTTCGAACGTACAACGCATACCTTTTTTAAAACCATGATAAATACCGCGACCACACCATCTTCACCGGAGAGGAATATGGAGTGGAATAAGCGCACTCAACACATTACACGTACATAATGCGGCAGAACGCGGAGGTACAATGTCGATGTAGCAATGAAGATGTCTCTGAATTGTCTGAGAAGTGTAGCCAACTGGAATTAGCGCAGAAGCCACCGACGTGCAGAACGTGGCACGAACACGCTGGGCGAGGTGCTGAGGTGTCGTCTCAACACGTAGAAGTAGCAGATGCAGCTTGAAGAAGACGTGATGAAGTAGCTCGGTGAAGATCACTCTGGATGAATCCTTATAGATACAAAATTTGCACAGACTTGAAGATGACGAGCTTCGGAGATGAAGAAGCAACCATCTGGAACACCAAAAGCAACATGAATGATCAACTGGAACATGATCAACACCAAAAAGACTAGAGGCCAGAATTAGCGCAACAACTCCTGTCCTGACGTGCATAATGCGGTATGAACGTGAAAGGCTTGTTGTTAATGTTGCAACTGTGAAATCCTTCAATGCTGTCCCACATGTAAAGTGATGCTAAGTGGGAATGACGCGCCACAGAGACAGCAATATCACAAATGAGCTGAAGAACATGAAGCTCCATGAAGATATCCTGGAATATCATGTCATTTCATCTCATGTCTCTCTCTCTCTCATGTTCTCCTCATACCCTCTCTATCTCTCTCTCTCCTCTATTTCCCCCATACGCCAAATACGAAGAGAGTGAGTAGGTGTGGAAAAAAGAAAAATATGACCCCCCGCACGTGGAAAGACACACATGATGGATGGAAGGATGGGAAAGGGAAAAGGTAAAACAAGAGATGTAGTATGTAGAGAAGAACAAAAGGACTACCGAAATGGAAACATCGGTAGAAGGAGATATACTACCGAAATTTTGCTCGGTAGGGGAGGAAGTGGCACTGTCAGAATGGTTTCTCGGCATGAAAATCGATAACCGGGATCAATATGCAAAAACAACCCGATTAAGATCCTGATAGAGAAAATAAATGGATCTTTTCTTAACCCGAAAAGGACATTTGTTCGAGGAAGACACGTCGTGTCTGTTGCCGTCAGGAAGAGTTTTGGAATCCAACACACCGTGTTGTTTGAGCAACACGCTGTGTCTCTTGCATTCTGGACAAAACTCCACGCCGTGAAGATGATTTTTGGAGCATGACACGTCGTGTTGTTTGAACAACACGCCGTGTCGGGCGACAGCTGATGCACAATCTCGATGGGAATTCACGCCGTCAAGGAGACAAGTATCCCGGGAATTAGCACCATGGGTCGACGAGAATTAGCGCCGTATTTTGTACTCCTTTGATCATGAAAAACAGTGACTTCTTGCTTGACCACGGCTGGATCTAGACAGGAATAAGCGCCGTCTAAGATCCAAAGAGGTGGTATAATGATGCAGTGATGGAGGTTCTTTGATGGCTTGGCGCGGCGGCTGGATGCGGAGACGGCAGGGCAACAAGGCGGTGAAGATGGTGGCGACGGTTGCTGGAGCGGAATGCTGATCTGCTTGGCGTGGCCAAGGTTTTAAAGTGCGTAAGGAATAACGAGGCATTTTCTTCTCAAAGAGGCGAGGCTTAAGCCCAAGGCGTTTGAGGCGCACGCCTCAAAATATGTACAAGGTGTTGATAAATTAATAAATATATACATGTATATACATATTTATATACATGTATATGCATATTTATATATAGATTATATGCATATATATGTGTATATATGTGTGTAAAACATAAATATGTATATAGAAGCAGAACCAAGACTGAACAAATATGGTTTTTGTAACTTAGTAAGGATGAATAGAGATTAAAGACCACTACAATACTATAATAAATATTTAGCAAATAATGAGTATCGATGATTTTAATATTAGATCCATTTGACATTTGTAGAAGCAAGGAACCAAATTAGTTAGCAATGGAATGAAAGTCACCGACATAGTAAATAAAAATGGTAGCAAACCGAAAAATCTAACAATAAAGAATGAAAGATCTCGCTCATAGAATAATACTTTGAAATTCACTAATAAGACAATGATAATTAACTATGACAACAATGAATAGAAAACTTTCAATAAAATGGCTTAAGTAATAAAAAAGTAGAAAAGTTGGTGGGCAAATAGAACAATACCATCCATAACGGAGGCTTGCGCCTCAGCTAAGCCTCAGAGCTTTAATGCTTTGAGGGGAGCCTCATACAGTTTGAGGCGAGCCTCAGACATTTTGAGGCATAAGCTTTAGTCTCGGGATTTGAGGTGTAAGCCTCAAGGCGTACTTCGGATAGCCTCGCCTCGAGGCGTAAGCCTTAAGAGCTTCAAGGCGTAAGCCTCAAGGCGGGTTTTTTAATACCATGCGTAGCTGCGTCTGGAGCTGCTTGACGAACAGATCTCAGGGAAGGTGACGACGACGATGGATAGATATGGACGGGAAATAGTGCCGTCCAGAGACTCAGACTGGATAGAGATTGCCGGGAAGGATAGCGCCGGCTCATAGATAAAATCTATGTGAAAGGGAAGGTGATGCGACCATGTAGGCCAGGATGTGCCTAGCGGCCGGCCGGCCGGCCTAAGCCATGGAAGGAGTCGGCAGCTGCCCGCAGGCGGGCTGTCTCCTGTTGCTCTCTCTAGGAGAGGAAGGGGCGGCGGCTGCTAGCGTTGGAAGGAAGGCCGAGATGAGAGAGGAGGGGCGGCTGCTAGGGTTGTCTTCTCAGGGCTATTGCTCTGTTACCACGTGAATAAGTGTAATCGTTGTTGTGTTGTTCTATTGATATGTACACCCCTGTCCTATATATAGGAAAGGAGGCTATTACAAGGAAGCACAAAGGAAGCAGACTAACCCTAATGGGCCATGGGCAACAGGCCCATGTAGACAATAGACCGATTAACGTATTAAATAAATAGGCTAATATTCTAACACACACACACACGCACACACGCACACACACACACGCACACACACAAAAGATCAATTTTTCATAATCCAACCATACAGATTACAAGTATACCTTAATATCTACCTTCCTATAAAATTTTATCACCATCCAATTTGTAGATCATTCACAACAACCAAATATTTTTTGACGCTCTATATTGAATTTCAGGCTGACCGTTGGATGTAAAAAGTGTATATTATACATATGAACATGTAAACAATGTCTGATTGTAATGATTTTTTGCGACAAGGTAAATGAAATGATGCTTTTTCCATCTATACGGTTGGATTTAAAAAAATAGTTACCAATTTGTATCAAATGCCTCTCATGCTCTCATCGTAGGATGTTTCTCACTGGATCGCTACCCTATATATATATATATTTATATATATATATATATATATATATATATATATATATATATATTTTTTTTAGTCAGGCTAGAATACACTCGAGTGTACAAATCATGCGCTACACTAAAGTGTGGTTTGTGTATATTTGGAAAATCCAAATCGCTGGTCTTCATTAGAATGATAATTACAGGCAATATACAAATAGTAAAAATAGTAAATTTAAAAACCTGAATTTGTAGTACTTTTCTTGGAGATATTTGTCATTTTCCTTTATTGGGTTTTTGTAAAGCCAATTTGAGTTAATCACAAATTGATTACTCATAAATTAGAAATCAGAAATGTTAACTATATTTGTATTTCTATTCACTAGTAAACACACACGTGCCAATGCACGTGGCATATCAAATTAGATACATTTTTCTTGTATCATTATAAGATTCATTGTGGATAAATTTAGTTCATTTTATTGACTGACCAATATTACACACCTATGCAAAACACATCAAAATATATGCTAAATGATGATGGATTTGACAAAAATACGTGGATTATGTAAAACTTTTACTTCAAGTTTGTGAAAGTTAAAAAAATAAAATTCACAAACATATAAAATAATACCTTTAGAATAAGTTTGACGCAAGGAGTTAATAATTGACAAATATAATTCTAAATGTATTCATTCAACCAAATGATTTTTATTCTACATGATGATAGGGAGACAAAACTATTCGTACTCTATCCACTCAGTTGATCTGATGGACATTAGCATGCCCCTGATCGTTCTACTGTAGACAAATTTTTTTTCAGAATGGTTTAGTTTGACACCTTGTTTTGTGTCATGTGTCATAAGAAACACATGTTTTAGATTGATGTACACATATAAATTAGGTAATACTGAATTCACTATCATGTTATTGAATGACCAATACTGGACTTCTATGCAAAACACATATCAAAATCTATGCTAAATGACAATGGCACTGACAAAAAATTCTTGGGCTTTGTAAAGCTTCTGCTTCAAGCTTGTGAGAATTGAAAATATAAAACTCAAAAAATATAGAATTAAACCTTTAGACTATGTTTGAACCAAGGAGTAGATAATTGACAAATATTAACTCTTAATGTATTCATACAACCAAATGATTTTTATTCTACATAGTGACAGGAAAACATCACAATTTGTGCTCTATCCACTCAGTTGATCTAATGGGCATTAGCATGCCCATACACGTTCTATTGTAGCTAAAAAAGCTTTTCTAGAATGGTTGTAAATTGACATCTTGTTTAGTGTCATGGTCTCAAGAAGCGCGTGTTTTAGATTGGTTGACAAATATAAGGTAGATAATAATGAACTCACTATCATAGTAGAACCCTTTCTTTATTTTCTCTGAATCAACATCAAGTAGAAAAAGACTTGATAGTAAGAGCATAGATCGTGAATTGTGTTTGTGTTTCCAGATCTCTAGTATTGATATTATAACGGAACCTCAAAAGTTTTAAAATCACCCTCTACAAAAATAATGTCTTACAAGAGAGGCATGTACCGACACACTGAAACAATAAAAGCTGAAATATATTACCTACATAAACTTCACTGTAGTTGAAATAATACTCCTAGGTAAGATGTCATTGCATATGCAAGAAAAGATCTTGTTGTATAGCAATATTAAATTAGCCTTTATAACTTGAAAACAAACTACAGTTCATTTTCACTGTATATAAGAATCATGAAGATATATTTGATGTAACATCTGGTAACATTCCTAAGAAAATAACTAATAAAGACTCATGTTTAACTATGTAGCTGGAGTCATGATTCTTGTACGATTTAACTAAGCTAGAGCCAAAACTATTGAATATGTTATAAGAGCAGCGGGGTGTAGGAGTTGTGATGTAAGTGGAGAGGACCGAGGAGTAGCTATCCACCTACTTGAATTTAAAGGAAATTTTTTTTATCCTGAATTTTAGTTAGTAGACCAGCTAAAATTGGACATTTTCAAATAGAAAGTTTTTAATAAAGATTAGTTTAAACAGTTTTCTTAAAATACTTTGTATACTTAAAAAATAAATGGATTAGTTTATTGTTGTGAAATCTCAGAAAGGAGGACAAAGGGGGTCAGTGTAAGGAGAACATGATGACGAAGAAAGGGGATATGAAAGTTAAGACGTGACAAAATATTTGTATATTTTTTTACATCTTTCCTTGACTCGCAATGTGCGCTTGATAACTGATTAGTTGTAGACTTTCAGTCTTTTGTTAATATAATTTGATTTTTGTTTGATATGTTTTTATAGTAAAATACATGTGAGTCGGGGAATTAAAGTAATATTAACGGAAGGAGCGTATAGAGTAATGAAAAAGTATGTTGGCATCCGTTTAGGAGTGTTTTGAATATAAAAAAAATGGTAGGAAGTGCAATTGGTCAAGAGAGAATATAGCGGATTCTGAGGGAAGTTACAATCCGTGATTGGTAATCTAAACATAACACATGGGAGCAGTAAAGAAGAGTGCACAGCAAAACGTGCAAGTATTTTTGTGTTGGAGATAATGTGAGAAAGAATATAGGAGGTGGTTATTTGGTAAAGGAGACTACACGTCAAGAAAAAGAAATGAAAAAATACATTGGCGTCCATTTAGGAGTGTTTTGAATATAAAAAAAATGGTAGGAATTGCAATCGGTCAAGAGAGAATATAAGAGGTTCTGAGGGAAGTTACAATCGGAGATTGACACTCTAAAAACAACACATGGGCGCAATAAAGAAGAGTCACTAATTAATCACAGTATATAAAGAAGAGTGCACAGAAAAACGTGTAGATATTTTTGTGTTAGAGATAATGTGGAGAAAGAATATAGGTGGAGGTTATTTGGTAAGGGAGACCAAGGAAGAAGTTGGATAGTCGCGTAAGTTGATTGGGTATCAATTTGAGAATAAATTTTATAAGAAATGAGGATTAAACATGGCAAGCGGAATACGGATAGTCAAGTAGTTGACTGTGTATTAATATAAAAATAAATTAATTCTTTATCCTTTTATTTTGGATAAATAGTGGAAAAGTATGTTGCCATCGATTCAGGAGTGAAATACATTTAAATTTGTAGTATGGAATTGGTAGATGAGGGGATTTTCGTGGTCAAAGAACACAACATGCAATCATTACTTGTTTCGAACTGAAAAGAGAGTAGGAAGTGCAAGCGGTCAAACAAGAATATAGTGGGTTTTCACAGAAGTTAGAATCTATTTTTGGGATGGACAGTCTCAAAACAGCACCTGGGCCCAATAAAGAAGAGTGGAGAATAAAACGTGTGTCAGAGATAATGGGAGAGAGAATATAGGAGGCAGTTATTTGGTAGGGGAAACAACGAAGGATTTGGAGAGGCATATATGCGTTAGAGTTGGACAAGGTGGTTTAGTAGGTAAGTGTTGTGAATGTGCAAGTGATGTATCTCTTGGTGAGATGTGAGAGAAAAAGACAATAAATATGAAGAAAGATGAGAAATTTGTGAGAAGAGAGAGAGTAAGGTAGGGTATAATACGTCAGAATATTGGGTTCTAATTGGTTGAGAGGGTTAAAATGACGCGCTTGTAATTAGTTGAAGAAACTCTCTCTCGCTATAATAGTATAGATTTTAGTTTGCGAACTTCTATGAATAAAAAATGATTTTACGGTCAAAGAAAATCAGTATAATTATAGGAGTGCGTTGTTCAAGGTACATTATATGGAATAAAAATCTGAGCCATAAAATTACATGGAGAGAGAACTTCTCATGTGGTTGTAGTAAAGCAAACTTCTGATGAACATCTCCATTATATATCTAATTTAGGAACATCTTGTACCGTAGAGGAAGTAAACATATTGCAGAAAACAACATTTGTTTTGTATTTCTTTTGCTAACAAAAACAAAATTAGGATAATACCATCCATAGTCGCGTTTGACAAAATGGACTGAGTAAACAAGTTCTATATCCTTATTATTGTCTTTTTAAATAGAGTTGGTAATACTACTTTAACAAACCCAAAAAAAAAACATGCTTTGTTAATTAAAATGATGTAAGTCTATACAATCATCATGGGTTTATTTCTTAGTAAGCTGGGAATTTTTGATGATAAAGGACCACGTTTCATAACTTTGTTGTTGTACCTTTTCAAATGCAACTAATGATACTAAAATAACAATCCAAATGATATAATTACTACAAGAATGTGAAAAACATGCTTTGATCATTTGAGTAACCACTTACATTTGGGTCTGGTATGTTTAAACTTCATTATGTTTTTTAAAATTCTATGAAGAAAGTGATGTTATGTATTGAAAGGAAAAGAAAATCAATGATTATATTGGACTGATTTGTCATTTATAACACACACTGTGTGGAGATATTATATTGGAACAATTTTTTCGAGGTACATAGTATGGGATAAAAAATGAGCCACCAAATTACGTGGAGAAAGAACTTCTCATGCCTATGTGGTAAAGAAAAAGCTTATCACACATACCCTTTATGTATGTCATCTACGAACATCTTGCACCATCATAGAAAGTGGACGTCAAACTTGCATGACACAGCTTTCATCCTGACCCTGTTTCATTCTGAAAACCAATAATTGTCCTTATTTTCTCTTGTCGGACGCCATAACTATTGGTGTAGACCCGTGCAACCTATACCATGAGGCTCCTTGATTACATATGTATTGCTTGTGTTACGTGGAAGGATCTCAATGGGCCAAATAATTTATTCTCACCAATAAGAGCTACAACAGCATATTGTAGTAGGAAAATCTTCCCATAAATGTACCTGGTTTGAAAAGTGCAAACCTTAATTTTTCACCTATAAGAAGGACGGAAGAGAGAGGAATATGATTTTTGGCTTGGCCGTTTCCCCGGCTAGTGCGTTAGAGAAAGGATGTGAATATCCTTCATCCATGTCATTGCGGTTTATCATCAACATTGTAGAATAATATTATGTGATTGACAACAACATATGAGTACTAAAAAATATATTGGGAGAATAGACATGGATGCATGGAAAGTACGCACACATGTATAGAGATTGGAGATAAATCAAGCATGAAGGTTGAGTTTAGGTGCATGGACTTACCAACTCGGTACCAACTTTTCACCTTCATAATCATACATCAAGCAAATAAAAGACTCACATGCAACGTCGCACTTGTGGACATTCTCCTCCATCAGATCTCTAGAACAGGCCTCCCAACGCCAGCTTACTACCCAGTGTTTTAAAAAGCGTGCTAGGCGGCCGCTTAAGCGGCAGAAGATCTATGCCGATTAAAATGCACTCCAAGCGGCTGTTGAGTGGATTTGAGTTAATCAGCTGCTTTTAATTCGCTTTGGCCACTTTTTTCCTGCTTTGGCCGCTTTTCCCCCTGCTTTTTTTCCGCTTTTTCCCAAATCTGACATTTTATAAAGTAAAATTAATGTTAGTAATGTAGTTGGTATTTATGTGAGTGTATACTTATATGTTTATATTAAATGAATATGTATATATAGTTAGCTGCTGATTTAATGTGTTCTTAGCTGCTGATTTAATATTCATTCTGTATTAATTGAATATGAATATATAGTTAGCTGCTGATTAAATATGTTCTTAGCTAGTGATTTAATATATGATGTGCACTTATATGTTTATATTAAATGAATATGAGTATATAGTTAGCTGCTGATTTAATGTGTTCTTAGCTACTGATTTAATATATATTCTATATTAAATGAATATGAATATATAGTTAGCGACTGATTTATTATGTTCTTAGTATAAATTTTAAAGATATACATAGGTTTAATTATGTAAAACATTCACAAATCATAAATTATTTATGTATATTGTGTGTATAAACTGTTAAAATATTAGAAAAATTAAGCATCCGCTTTTTACAAAAGCGCCCGCTTAATTGCCCGCCTGGCGATAATCGGCTACAAGGTCTTGTCCGCTCGCTTCCCGCTTCGCGCTTTTTAAAACATTGTTAGTACCACATGAACATGTATACAGGCTTCCGTGTCGGTAGGTCTCATATTAAATTGCATAACATAAAGATCTAGACTACGACGTAGAGGTGAAGGTAGTTGGATACTGAAAGAGAGGCCAAGAGAATGACGAAGAGAGCCAGGGAGTAATAGTGGGGAGGAGAGAAAGACCAAGTTTTTTGGGGGTCTGGTATGAATTTGGTTGTTTATTTGGGAGGGAAAGATGTGGCCGTTCAAGAAGAAAAACATGAGGGAGTGATTTGGCTTTTTTATTTGGGAGGGAAAGACGTGGCTTTTCTGCAAAACGAAAGATGGAGAAACTGATTTGGTCACTGAAGTGTGTTAAAACTGAAGTAGTAGATAATTACATATTCTTTTTGTACTCAGATAACTACGGATTCATTGGGTGATGAGAAATATCAGGATTCTCTTTTGAATTCAAATTTAAATATGCTCGTACAAAATGATAATGAGAGAGGGAGTACAAATTTGAAGAGAATGGAGTTTGTTAGAAGATGAAGTCACGATAGTTACGGAGAAGATTTTTAATCTGGGGTAGTGGGATGGAACACGGTGTGAGAAGAAGAAAGAGAAGGTCGGTGGAGAGGACCGGGTAAAGTGGGAGAGAGTTCGTGAAAGAGGGTTTTAAGATTGTCTCCTCCGAGAGTGGTTTGTTAGTTTGAATGACTGGAACCCTTTGTTTCTTAGTGATGAGGAGAGAGTGGCGAATAGGGGTAGTGGGAATCGTGCTCTGGGGAAGGAGGGGGAGAGGAAAAAGGTAAAAAAAAAAATTGAAAAAAGGAGAAAAAAGAGTGTGTGAAGGAGAGAGCGGCATTTCAATATAGAGTGTTCTGATTGGCTCAGGAGGTAAAATGGCATGTGTTTGTAATTCTTTGAAAAAACTCCCTCTTTTTATAGTAGTATAGATGAGGCAGTACATTTATAAAACAAAACAGTAGATTAATAAAGTCAAATCAGTGGATACATAAATACAAATCAGTAGATACATAAATTCAAATCAGTAGATAAGTAAATTCAAATCAGTAGATGAGTAAATACAAATCAGTAGATACATGAATGCAAATCAGTAGATAAGTAAATTCAAATCAGTAGATAAGTAAATACAAATCAGTAGATACATAAATACAAATCAGTAGATACATAAATTCAAATCAGTAGATAAGTAAATATAAGTCAGTAGATACATAAATACAAATCAGTAGATAAGTAAATACAAATCAGTAGATAAGTAAATACAAATCACTAGATAAGTAAATACAAATCAGTAGATAAGTAAATACTAATCAGTTGATAGAAATCAGTAAAATTAAAAGCTTAGTTACGTGTATTACTTCTGCGCGCCTAGATTGGGGTGGGGGGCTTGGGCCGCCTGGGCTGCCCACCTGTACAACACAGGCCAAAATTTAAATCCATGGCGGGGTCTAGGTCTGGATAATGTTTGAAAGTCTCGGCCTGTATCCGGCCTACGTCCTAGACCTGGTTTTTAGGTAAGGGTTTGGGCCGGCCCAGATAACTTTACTAAAATGAAAATAATTTTGAAACATATATGTCAAACGAAGGTTGTCAGAACCGAACCCGTGAGTGAATCGGTGAGGCTTCCAGTTCTCGGTTTACTGGTTCAACCGGTAACATCAACATATCACCATAAATTATTTTATGAGTTTATAATATATGAAACGTCAAGGAAAAAGTAAGCAAATCTTGGAGAATATCAAAAACTATTATGGAAACGACAATAATTCTATTGGGAAGTGCATTTCCTATATCAAATTATTATGTAATCAAATAAACTTTCATTACCATGATTCATACCACAGTAGAATTGGCATGATGATATTGGAAACCTTATAGGAAAATAAATATGGACAATAGCACTAGGCTTTTGTATAGTCATTGACTTGGCAGGACGGTAGGAGTATGCTAAAGAATGAGAAAAGGTAGGTAGAATATTTTAACTATATGGAAACATTACTAGGGAAATAGATGAAGAAGAAGAGAGGCACCAGAGCAATTGCAAGAGGATCAATACAACAAAAAAAGGTAGAAGCAAATGGCAACGACAATAGAAGTAAATGGTATAGCAAACTATTGAATTGACATGAAAGGGGGATAAGGAGGAAGATAAGGAAGAGGAAGAATAGGGGAAAAGGGAGGAGGGTGCATGTACCTGCAACAATAACAAAAATCAGCAAAAACTGCAACAAATCATTGGTCAGTCAGGATCGGCCGATTCAGTAAAAACCGAACCAGTTCATCGGTTCGACCGGTCGGTTGACCGATTCTTGACCAGTTCAAAGGGATTCCGGGTTTGGGGCCAAATTCGAACCGATATAGGCTCTGGTTCCCGGTTCAACCGGTTGAACCGACTGATTCGGTTCGGTTATGATAACCATAAACCATGTGTCTAACTTATTTACGGATAGAATCTAGGAAACATGTAACAACTGGTACTTGTAAACTATATGCACTATTCGTACAACTTATTAACTAATTCCAACCATATGAATGAACATGATAATTGTCTAGATTAGACATGTCTAAAAATCACAATCACATCCCAAGTATTTATGAGATATAACTAAAAGTCATTCAACTATCTAAAATTGATGCAACTTATCATTGATTAGAAAATGCACATTTTATTTCAATGAATGTCCATATTTGGTTGAGATGATTTTGAAGCACATCTAATATAAGTACGAGAAATTACGAAAATCTTATGTGTGTTTCTTATTGATAGATGGGAAAACCTCTCTCCTATATATAGGAAATACAAGGAAGTTGACAAAACCTTAATGGACTAGGAGTCCAGACACTAATGGGCCTAATAGACTTGAGTACAAATACAAAATAAATAAACACTCCTATATTCGAACACTCCCCCTCAAGTTGGAGCGTGGAAAATCAAATGCCCAACTTGCAGACAAACAAAAAGAGACATGATCGCTAAGGTAACCATATAGGCTCAAATAAGAATCAGCCCATACAAGAATATCACTCCCCCTTAATCTTATAATCAAACACTCTACACTGGAACAATCCTCAAGTAGATATTCCACAACAAGTACAAAGGTAGGTAGGTAGTAGGAGCTTCTTTATAAAAAGGAAGTGGCATCTGGAGCAATAGCAAACAACATGTAGGCAGAAGTGTCTTCATCTCAATCACTAATGTCATGAAGTAGACCGGAGAGTACTGGAACACATGTGACCAAAGAGTACTGGAACACATGTAGAACAGAGATCGTTGGTACACAAAAGGTACTTGTAGCAACATGCAAAAGAATAGCATAGACATAATGTAACTGTTAGTGTTATCTTATGTTATTTATTCTCTCTGTAATAGCTAAATGGGCCAACTCTACATAAGCTCATAAACGTTGGTCTAGTTTATGTTACTTTGTGTCTTTGGTGCACTTTACCTTGAGATGAGTCTATATATATGACTTTATGTACCTCTCTCAGAAATATAATAAGAATTTTTCTTCACATGGTATGTAGAGCACCTTTTTAACCGTAAGGGTTTAGGAGTAGGCACCTGCTCCCCCTCTCCCCCCTGTGTCGCCCCCTTTCTCTTCTTCTTCCTCTCCCTATCCTCTCCCACACACCACTCCCCTCCAGCCCGCCGTACGGCAACAACAGTGCTGCAGCGCGCCGCCGGACCACAGTAGGCCAAGCCGTTGTTTGGGTAGGTCGCCGCCGCCACAGTTCGGTCCGGGGAGTGACCGCCGCGGTTCATCTTCTCTACTACCCTCTCCGGGATTGTATAAGGGAGTGTGATCACCCCTTTACTAAAAATTTGAAGAATTGACATTCATTCCAAACACTCTCAGAGGTATGATGGAATGGACATAAATTTTCCAAACTTATTAAACATTGGTATACATGGCTATATATAGAAAGAGGTGAAGCATGAGGAGTCTTAAGGGACTTTCCATGTGTCTTTAGCCTAGGGATTGCTGGCCATGCAAGAGGATAGCTCATAGAGGCTTCATGCATATCAAAAGTCGGTTCTAAGAGCCCATAGATTATTCTAGGCCATCCCCACTGTTTTTCAAGAAAGAAATAACCTCATTGGTTGATAGCTTTTAAGGATAAACATCTTTATAAAGAGGGAAATCCCTATAATGCCCTTGGAAAGAAATACCATCAAACCAAGGTGAAACTAGGTTCTCCAATGGTTTAAAATATCGTTAATGGTAAGGAAATATCTAAGGATTAAAATTCAGTTGATAATTTGCAAAGAAAACCTCCCAATTGGATAAATTGCATAAAAGTCCAGAATGTACTTAAAATTGCATAACTTGCACAAACAACATCCAAATCGAACCAAATTTGAAACTTAGGCTCATTTTATGTTTTCAAATCATATCAAAAATTTGGATTAAGGTTTAGAGCACTTAATTATGGTAATTAAGCTTTCACTGAGGTATTTGTGCATAAACCCTTATATTGGTACAATTAGTGAATAAATGTTCACTAAACCACTATAAATTCCACTAATTAAATAGAAAGGCCAATAAAGATAGAAATGAAAGGAAAAGATGGGAAATAGGTTTAAAAGACAAAATTCCAGAATTCGGTATGTTACAGATTGTCTACTCTAGGCTATGATTAGAGTTTTTGAAAGGGGGAGTCCCCTTAGGAGTTGCACCCATTTCCCCTTGAAGGGTGCACACTGGTGTAGCAACCTCCACGGAAATCCGACTAGTACTCTTTTCCATCACCCATTGAAAGTCAATGGTCGCTCGTTAATCGCGACACGGTAGAGATCTATCTCTAAAAGTTTGTAACAACCTCTGTGCTTCTTTTCCTCCCCATGTTTTATTCCTGCGTACATGGGTGAGCGCTTTTAAAAGTTACATATCTTTCATCTTTTCCTGTCACAATGCCTTGTTCCTATCATAGTGCTACAACTGGGCTTCTTTTCGGCTATCTCTCTCATATTACTGTGCATCTTATCAGTAATTGACTACCTCCACTATTGTTCTACCGGCGAGACATTCTCCAACATAGCTGAAGGCAAGGATTTGCCTTAGACTATTGTGTATAATGTCAATGCTCCTATCTCCATCATCAAATTAAATGGAGAACTACATGCTCTTGGTGAATTCTACTCAAACTATTCTTGAATCCAAAGACAAGGTGAAGTTCATAAAGCTTGTTGAGGATACCCCTGAATGGGAATGAGAGAATAACCAAGTCAAAAGTTGGCTTTGGAACAGTATGGAGCATCTATTGACATCACTACATGTAGGAAAATAATGCACTATGACTCTACAAAATTTGAATAAACTCTTTTGTCAAAATTAGAAAGAGAAAATTCTTGAGCTATATTATGATTGGTTGGGAAAATGTTAATAACATAAAATGACAGGAAGATAAAAAATGAAACAATGAGAGAATGGAGGATCATTAGGAGGGAGGATGAAATAGTAGGAAACATGGGGGGAAGAACAAAATGGAGTAACAACATTGCTACTTGGTGGACCAAAAGATTACCAATTACCAAAAAAAGAATTATGTTTGTTAATATATTTATTTATTTTTTGTTTATTCAACGCTCGTCTTGTCTTTTATCCCATATTGGTGAACTTTGTGTAGAGTGACTCCTGTCCTATATAAGGAGGGTGCCTATGCTTGTATTTGTTATCTCAACAATACACTCCTATCTTCTTCACATGGTATCAGAGCGGTTTGATCCACCTTGATCTCCCTAAACCTAATGCTTCTCCACCACCATCTATCTTCGCCGCCATTCCCCATAACCTTCTTCTCTCTTGTGCTGATCCCTGCTTTCGCCCATTGTCAAGTCCCTGCACCCGCCATCACGCCCTTGCACTCGCTGTCGTCCAGCCCCCGTTCCTAACCTCCCTCGCTACCTAGAACCCCTCGTAGCCAAGAGCCCCTGATCCCGACCCCACCTACCTCACGATCCCCACCGCGCTCACCCCGATCCCACTCACCCCACTACCCCAGCCGAACCCCTCTGCCAACCCACCCTACATCTCCCTTCTCCGCCACAACCCACCACACTGCCGCTGTCCACCCTCTCCACCAACCCGTCGCTAGCTACCCTCTCCTCTAGCTGTCGCTTTCCCTCCCAGTAGGTCTCCCGTCGCCACCCGCTACCAACAATCCACCCCACCACATACATCTAGCCATCCTTTGCTCTTCAACCACAACTTTAACCACTCGCCTTCATCACCCCCCTCTCTCCTCCCCTGCGGCCTGACCTCCCACCAGCCCCTACCCCGTCGCCACCCCTATCTCATACTTCACCATTCATCATCTCCAATCAACCCTGTCCCTTCCTTGATTCCCATTACACCTCTGCTTCTCCCTACACCATCTCTCCCGATACTTCCAGATCTAAGCCTATTCATCCCCGTTTTATTTTGCCTATAAACAGACAGACTGTCTTGGGTATAACACCATTGCTCACCGCTCCTCGGTTCGACTTTTTCTTCGGGAGGGACTTGCTCCCTCCCATCAACCTTAATCGCATGTCGGTCTAAATGGACGATGTGACGTTGGTTTATTAATTATAAATCTTAATGCCCGTTCTTTGGGTCTTTGAACTCTTTTACTGAACTTTTGTGTGATGCTTCATGCCCCTCTGAACTAAAAAACTTGTGTGGACTGATCCAAGAACTTTTTAATCATGGCCTCTATTGATAACTTAAGAACTCTTTTTTTTTGGGGGGGGGGGGAAGCCAGGATTCTATTTTATTCATCTCGCCCTCCTCTTGCAAGCCAATACGGGAAACAGTTACAAAATTTTAAATTGTTGCGGCAATTAAATTTGGAGATACTAACTCCATTACAATTCTCTAATTTTAAGATATCTGCAATACATTCAGGTGGTCTGGGCAAATCAAAGCACCCGTCTGGTAGTTTTTGAAACTCCTTTGCTGCCTTGTCCGCCATCAAATTGCACTCTCTTGGACTGAATTGAATACTCCAACCTTGATGGTCGTCTAAACCTTGCTTGATCCTGGTTAAGAGTCTCTCATATCTTGGGTAATGCTCCTTATCCGAATTGATCATGTCCACTAAAACCTTACAGTCTGTTTCGAGGACAAGATCTAAGATATCATTCCTTCTTGCTATCTCAAGGGCAATATCAGCTCCTATAAGTTCCGCATGAGTGGCTGAACTCGCCTTAGTACTTCTGACATGTCCGTCTATCCTGCAACCTTTGAAATCCCGTGCTATAATAGCTACTGTGGCCTTGTCTGGTTTCCAAGCTGCATCGGTGTTCATTTTGATGTATCCTTGTAGTGGCTTTCTCCAACGTTCTTCAATTCCGCTTTCCTGGTTTGCAGGGTTACTACTCCATGCTTTATCTATAAGCTGAAGTTCATTAGTAATTCTATGTATTTGTCTCTCCACAGCCGTGGTTTGGTTCTCAAACACCTGCTGGTTTCAGGCCCCCCAGATTATCCAACACGTGACTAGTAGGCGTTTTCTCTTGTTGGGCTCCTTCTGCATCTGCCTAATGATCCATTGTTTTCCGTCTAGTTGAAAAAAGTCGATGAGATCATTGCCGTTCAAGCTGTTTGTCCACACTTCCCTTGCACATGCACAATCTCTAAGAGCATGACTGAGGGTTTCCTCCTGTTCTCGGCATCTAGTACAAGTAGCATCAGTTGCCATCTGTCTCCTGACCCTCTTGCTGTTGGTTAAGATAGCGTCGTGCATAAGAAGCCAACCAAACATTTGAATTTTGCTGGCATTTTAATCGTCCACAGCTTATCCCATTCCCCTTCTACAGCTAACTCCCGTTCCTTCCTCAGAATGTTGTAGGCAGACTTTGTGGTGAACTTTCCGTTGGATGTCCCAGTCCATACTCTCACGTTTGATTTCATATCAGCTACCAGAGGCTCTATCTGCAGAATTTTGTTAACGATCTGTTTTGGCAGCCAATCCTCGAGGAACTCCCTATCCCAACGCCCATTATCAAGGACAACACTTCCTACGAACATATCCCTGATGGGTTCAGGTACTTTCCGCCTAGCTACTTGGATCAGTTTCAGGTTAGGCTCTACCCATTCATCCTCCCAAAAGAAAATGCTGTTGCCATTTAAAGGCGTCAAGAAAGAATTGTCAGTGATCAGTTGCTTACATCTGAGAGTAGCAGTGGCTAATCTGGACAGGTTAGGCATTTTTCCTGCCATAAACCTCTTGTATTTCTCTCTTATATGATCGCACCAGATAGTACTCTTGTTAGAGGCTAAATCCCATGCGTTCTTAGCAATCAAAGCAGTATTCCACTCTCGCATAGACTTAAGCCCAAGTCCTCCTCCTTTTTGACAAGTGACTTTGTTCCACGCTACCAGGGATATTGGATGAGTCTTGTGTCCTCCCCCCATAGAAATCTGCGTATACATCCATCTATCCGGTCACACAACCCCACTGGTAGAGACACCGTCTGCATCCTGTAGGTTTGGATGGTCTCTAAGACGGATTTTGCGAGGCAGGTCCTTCCGGCTAGGGATAGGCATTTCGCTGCCCACCCGTTAACTCTAGAGTCAATTCTCTTCAAAATATCTGCGTATGTGTCCCTAGTGATCCTCTTATGAATGATGGGCACCCCCAAGTATCTACCCAGGTCGTCGACCTCCTTGAATCTCCCTAGTTTATTTATAATCCTTCTTGTTCTTTGGGGTACACTCGCTGCAAAGAAGACTTGAGTTTTGGTTACGGAGATCATTTGACCCGAGGCCTTTTTGAAAGTCTGAAAACATCGTTTAATACTTCTCATTTGGTTGCTTGATGCTTCCCCGAACAGGATCAGGTCGTCAACAAAACATAAGTGGGAGATACTGCTTCCGTTCCTTCCCAACTTAAAAGGTTTCCACTCGCCTTCTCTCACAGTCTTCTGAATCAACTGACTTAATCTTTCAATGCACATAACAAAGAGATATGGCGATAGAGGATCGCCCTGTTTGAGCCCTCAGCTAGTTTTAAAGGGCTTGGTTGTATGCCCGTTCCACAGAATTGAACACTCCCCCGTTTTAATGGAGTTCATGATATAAGCGGCTATGTTTTCGGGAATATCCATCTTGGCGAGGGTATCAACAATGAAGTCCCAAGAGAGCCTGTCATAGGCCTTAGCAAGATCTATTTTAATTGCCATCATCCTTGCAACTGTCTTCTTCCTCATCATGAAAATTACCTCCTGAGCTATGGCGATATTGTCAGTTATGCGGCGACCAGGTACAAAGGCGCTCTGGGATTCAGATATCCATTCGGGCAGGTGTGTTTTAAGCCTCTCCACCACAATTTTAGATATCAACTTAAGGCAGTAATTGTTCAAAGATATCGGCCGCAACTGATCACAGTTCATCGGGTTCTGAACTTTGGGTATGAGAACGATGGTCGAATCACACAGTTCTTTGTTTAAAGCCTTTCCCGATAAGGCCCTTCTTACAGTGGTAACTACCGAACTCTTCAGGATGTCCCAGTGTTTCAGAATGAACAGACCATTGATGCCATCAGGTCCATTTGCTTTATAAGGATTCATAGCTTTAACCATTTTGTGACATTCTTCTTCAGACGGTTCCCTTGCTAAGTGCAAGGTTTGTCTCTGGTTAAGTTTCTTAAACTCAGCTGGCATGCTTCCCATTGCTTTCGTCTCAGGTTCTCCTGTCCTGGTGAGGAGAGTTTTAAAATGAGCTCGCACCATTTCTTCTAGTTCTGATTCGTTTCTTACCCAATTGCCGTCCTTGTTCTTGAGCATGGTGATAGTATTTGATCTGCGCCGTTGCTTAACATAAGCACTATAGAACTTAGTATTGCTGTCCCCATTACGCATCCAGTCAATGTGGCTCTTCAGGCGCCACTCCTCCTCCTCCTCCTTTAGAATCTCATCTAGTGCAGCCTTCATATCAATGCAGATCCCATCTGTGATCGGGTTATAGTTATCAGCCAAGTCTTTTTCTAGTTTATTGATAACTTACGAACTCTTTGTGTAACCACAACAAAATTTGATGGTTCTAACTACCATAGGGGGTCTTCGTTCTTTGAGTTGTACGTCAAGGCCCAAGGCTGATACTAAAAGACCTGCTCTTCCTGCCAAGAACGTTGATGAGAAAACTAAACGGTCCTATGACTTGTGGGTCAAAGGTTACTCGGGGGTAATGACCTAGATGATCAACAATACAAAACCAAAAATAAGTCGATCTCTTTTACGACTTAAAAAGGCAAAGGCCATGTGAGATCAGTTAGCACATGTGTACTCACACTAACAAAACCCTAAAGAGGTGTTTGAAATCTTTAAAAATCTGGCTAAAAAGGAATTATCTAATGATACCTCTATTGAGGATGCTATTATAATCAATGTTGTGCTTTGTTGGATGAATTTGAAGTTTACCATCCCCTGACTTGCGATATCACTGAAGTTCAAAGACATAGGAATGACTTCAGCTGGTACAGTTCCTTGCTGGATTACCAACCTCTTTTGTAGGAGTTGTAGATCAGATCCTGTCTAGCGATCCACTCCCTAAGCTACGTGACGTTCTCTAAAAAGGGTCCAGCGCCTGCCATTTGTCTTATCTTCTCCTACAGGTTCCGCTGAAGCATCCACTCTTGTAGTCTGATCTAGCCATTGTGGTTGTGGTAGAGGCCGTGGCCGTGGTAGAGGACGTAGTCGTTTTTGCCCGTCAGGACCTTAACGTGGGCAACCCCTTGCTGCACCTAAGATGTGGTGAGCCCTCCGCTGGACCGAGCAACACCCCTCCTACTTGACCTCGTTATGGCAACTTCTACGGCCATGACAATCAGAATGAAGATCTTTTTTGGGTGAAACATGGCTATCCCAACGCATGGCCCTATCAAGCTTCTATTGACTAATGACTACACCAAGGATGCATCGGCCCAACCTTCCACTGATTCTGCTTTTTTAGTGTCCTCGACTCCTTATGTTAAAAACAAATGGGTCATTGACTGTGGTGCTTGTACACATATTTTTGAATTTTTTTAATTATTCTCTAAAATGACTGCTTCTTCTATTCCGCCTGTGAGTGTTGCTGATGGCACTCAAAACCCGGTTCATGGGGTTGGTAATATTCAAACTAAAAATAACTTCTTGCTCAGGTCAACTTTATATGTCCCTCACTTTCCTCTGAATCTTCTTCCAATTAGCAAAACTATCAAGCAACTTCAGTGTTCTATTACTTTTGACCCTGATGGATGCGTCTTTTAGGATCTCCACACGAGGATGAAGATTTGTTCGGGCCATGAACTAGACGACTTAAACTACCTTGATGCTCTGAAGAATACAACTCCTCTCTCCTCGGCAGTTTCTAAACTTCAGTGGCACTACATATTGGGACATCCATCAACATCTAAGCTCGAACATTCAATTCCAACCATTTTTTGAAACTTTGTTTAAATGTGAAGCTTGCCAGTTTGGAAAGCAAACTTGATGTGTGTTCCCCAAGAAAATGACAATGTCTTCAAAATCTATTTTTAATATCTTTCATGCTGATAAATGGGGGCCGTATCTGTCACAAGTATGACTGACTTTTGTTACTTTATGACCTTTATTGATGACTTTTCTAGTACCACTTTGTTGTTTTTACTTAAAGATAGGGCACCATGTACTTGACACTATTATTTCATTCTTTGTTGAGATTAAGACTCAATTTAATAAGCCAATCAAAATCTTTAGGACAGACAATGCCCTTGAATTTATGCAACAATTTATTAGTCATTTTTGTAAACGCCTTGGCACCATTCCTCAAACATCTTGTTTTTACACTCCTCAACAGAATGACGTTGTTGAGCGTAAGAATCATCATGTTTTGAAGTTGCCAGAACCCTTATGCCACAATCATGTGCCTAAACCTTTTTAGGCTGACGTTGTCTCCACTATCGGTCTTCTGATCAATAGAATGCCCTCATACGTCTTAAACAACCAAGTCCCTTTCAATATTTTGTACCCCACAACTCCTATGTTTTTTGTGCCATCTAGAATTTGCGGTAGCACATGTGTATGAAATCTTCAGACTGGTTTGATTACGTAAACTTGATCCCCGTCCGCATTTTCTTGGGGCACTCACACTCAAAAGGGGTACATATGCTATGATCCGAATACCAAGAAATGGTTTGTTAGTGCGGATGTCTTTTTCGAAAATACTCCGTGTTCTTCTACTATGAGATCGACTTTTTTTTTTGGATCTTCTTGTTGCCACTCCACTTCCCATTCCAGTTGAACCAGGATCTTCAAAATCTTTTGTTCCAGAGGCACCTTTCAAAGTGTATCAAAGACGCTGCAAGACCAAAAATTCTTCTATGGCCCCTCCCTCAATTAGTCCTTCATCTTTGTCGGCAGATCGCGACACTACTCAGGTATACTCTGACTTGGACACTCCCAATTAGCATAAGAAAAGGGGTGTGCTCTTGTACTTTCCAACCTATCAACAATTTTTGTTCTAATGCTAATCTTAGGTCATGTTTTGCAAATTTTACTGCTTCCTTTTCAACTATCTGTTTTTCTAAAACTGTGGCTGAGGCCCTCACACATCCTGCTTGGCGTCGTGCCATGGAACTGGAGATGGAAGCTCTATATACTGAATAGACTTGGAACTTAGTAAATGCTCCTGTACATGTTTCACCTGTAGGTTGCTGCTGGATCTTCACTGTGAAGTATCAGCCTGATGGCACGGTTGAACGCCTTAAAGCCCATGTAGTTGCTAAGGGCTACACTCAAACTTATGACGTGGATTACTTTGAGACTTTCTCGCCTGTTGCACGTCTTAACTCAGTTCAGATTCTTGTTTCTGTTGCTGTCAATAAAAGTTGGCCTTTATTTCACTTGGATGTTGAAAATGCTTTCTTATATGGTGATATGCTTGAGGAAGTATATGTGCAACAACCTTCTGTATTTGTTGATCAATGGGAGTGTTCTAAAGTTTGTGTCTTAAGAAAGCAATTTATGGACTTAAACAGAGTCCAAGAGCGTGGTTTGATAAATTAAGTCAAATTCTTGCAAAATTTCACTTTCAACGCTCACATTCCGATCACTCTGTGTTTGTTAAAAAAGTACTAAGGGATTTATTGTTCTGAAAGTGTAGGTTCATCCTTTCTGGGAGTGACCATCATGGTATTCAGGATACCAGCCAATATTTACGAAAACACTTCATTACTAAAGATTTAGGAAAACTGCGCTATTTTTTGGGGATTGAAGTTTCTCATTCTTCTTTTGGAGTCTGTCTATCTCAATACAAATTTATGTACTTGATCTTCTATAAGAGAGTGGCATGTTGGGTGCCATGCTAGTCAACACACCTCTAGATTCCAACACCAATTGGGATGATGATTCTTCTCCTTACCCTGATAGCAAGCAATATAGACGACTTGTGGGAAAACACATTTATCTGATGGTTACACGAGCAGATATCACTTCCGTTGTTGAACTTGTCAGTAGGTAACTTGATAAACCTCAACAATGTCATTAGGATGATGCGTACCCCATTCTCAAATACTTAAAAAGCTCACCTGCAAAGGGTCTTCTATATAGGAAAAATGGGCACTGCAAGAATTTTGATTTCTTTGACTCAAACTATGCTGGCAGTGGCAACAAGGCTGATCATAAATCTACTTCAGGTTACCACACCTTTTTAGGTGGTAACCTTGTCACTTGGAGAAGCAAAAAGCAAGTTGTTGTGGCTAGAATCAATGCTGAAGCTGAGTATCGTGCCATGGCAAATACCAATTGTGAGCTGATGTGGGTTCATGGACTATTAAAGGAATTCAAAGTCTATGATTCTGTCCCATCCTATGTACCGTGATAATAAAGCAACTACCTTCATTGCAAGTAATCCAATTTTCCATGAGTGTACTGAGCATATTGAGGTAGACTGTCACTTTGTCAGAGAATCCATTTTATCCAATCACATAGCCACTCCATACATCAAGATTGAGGTTCAACTCACTGACATCTTTACATAATCACTTTGTCAAAGAGTCCATACCATCTACGTTGGGCATGCATGATATCCATGCTCTAGCTTGAGGGGGAGTGTTAACATATTTATTTTTATATGTTTATTTTTTGCTCTCTTTAGTGTCTTGTCCTTTGTCCTATATTGGTGAACTCTGTGTAGAGTGACTCCTATCCTGTATAAGGACGATGCCTATGCTTGTATTTGTTATCTCAGTAATAGAATCCTATCTTCTTCACAATGTGAGTGAAAGAAGAAAGCCCAAAAACAAAAACAAAAAACTCATTGTGTGGCAACATTGTTGCTACATGGTGGAGGAAAAAAAAAAGCAGAATTGCCACATGGGGAGTGTTAATATATTTATTTTTATATGTTTATTTTTTGCTCTCTTTAGTGTCTTGTCTTTTGTCATATATTGGTGAACTCTGTGTAGAGTGACTCCTATCCTGTATAAGGACGGTGCCTATGCTTGTATTTGTTATCTCAATAATAGAATCCTATCTTCTTTACAATGTGAATGAAAGAAGAAAGCCCAAAAACAAAAACAAAAAACTCGTTGCATAGCAACAATGTTGCTACATGGTGGAGGGAAAAAATACAAAATTGTGCAAAGAGAAAGAAGAAACAATGCAAAAAAGCAGCAACAAGCTCACGTCAAATGGTATTTTTTTCTTTTAAGAAAAAAAATTAATTTTTAAACTTACCGATCATGCTCAAAATCGGCTCACTTAGCTGCCTAGGCGGCGTCTGGCTCCCACCTAGGTGGCATGGCCACCCAGAAGGCCTAGGTTGGCTGGGTGCCTAAGATTTCGAACCAAGGAGCCGACCTAGGTGGCGCCTATACAATCGTGGTTCTCAATTTGAATTCCTCTATTTTTACTCCACAAACTCCAACTTCATTTAGCCTATATTTCTAAAAAATATCACTCATTACATTAGGCTAACATCAACAATTGAACAAATGTGTTGAGAACCAATGACATCATTAGTTCACTTACAAAAACTGTGTAACAGGGATTCACTTGGCAAGATGGCAAAACCACATTGGATGTGGTAGGGGGCCACAAGAGAAGAAATGGAGATAGTGAAGTGTGCTTTAAAGATTATGGTGGCAATGAAAATAGTGGATGAGGTGGAGTAGTGGTTAGGTAGGTAGTTGAAAGGGTGAAGTACATGTGTTTGGAACCATGGTAGAGAAAACTATTGAGAGTTATTTAGTTATTGTTTTTATTGTTAGTTTGTAATATGGGCCTAAGTGTTTTGGCCCATTAGGGTTGGTCTTATGTCTGTACGCTTCCTTGTCCTATTTATAGGAGCAGGGTTCTATTCAATGTAATGAACAACCATATTTTGCTTTCTAAGATGGTATCAGAGCAGCCGTCCTAGGGACAAAAAAAGGCCTACGTGAGAGAGGGAAAAGAAAAAACGCCCCTCGAGATTGGCTGCTCGCATGGAATTCCTTCCCTAGTTCCATGCCTTCTGTATCGTCTCTCTTCTCTCTTTGTACTGGTCATCGCCCTACTGCTGGCCTCTAGCCTAAGCCGCCTTCTGCCAACCTTGCCACCCGCTGCTCTTATCCCTCCTCCAGCCACATCTACTGCCTACATGTTCATCTCCTGTGCCAACTCCGCCTGCTCCCTGTGCCACACAACCGGGCCACCCGTCGCCCACTGCCTAGCCGCCGTTGGCTGCTGCTAAGCCCAACCGCATCCTCTGCGCCACTGCTGCTCCATGCGCCACCGCCCCATGACCGATGCTCACTGCTGCCACTGCGACTGCTCCCTGAATGCATGCCCACTGCCCCCTATTTCTCTGCTGTTGCTGCTTGCCCTACAAAGGTTGTCGTGACCACTACTCTCAATCGCTGCCTATCGCTACCCACCACTTCTCATCGCTACCAAACAACCCTTCATGTATAATTTTTTTCTTTGTGTCCCTCAATATATTTTTCTACCACCCCCCATATACACTCTACATATTTTTGCTAATCGAATCTATTTTTTTAGCCTAATCGGATTTTTGCTGGGGCTCCGTCCCCGCACCCCTAAATTTGTTGTCCTATGGCCTAAACAAATCCCCTTTTCGGGTCGGAGAAAGATCCATTTATTTTTCTATCCGGATCTGCCTAATTGGGTGATTTTGCACCTTGGCTAGTGTTATTGGTTATCCTTCTACACATATCTACCTACAAATTTGATACCTCTACCACTTTTCCTAGCTTTCCACCCCAACCACTCTTTGACTCCTTCGTGCTTGGTGTGAGGGGGAGAATAGGAGGAAGAGAAGATGAGTAGAGGACAAAAATGAGAAGGATGAGAGAAGAGGAAGTTTATTTCTGCTGCCATTACTACATGCTTCTTAAAGAGACTGATTTCTGGAGATTTATTTATGCTGCCTACTTGTTTGTGTTGAGGGTCTTCTATCCGGCTACGTCATCTACTTTTCTGCTGTGCGCCATCACTCCGGCATGTCCGTGTTTTGACACGGTGACTCCCTATTTGTCTGTGCTTTATTTGCACGTTGACTTTTGTGACCCAACACTCTTTGGGACTTTGACCACCTGTGCGCCAACACTCTTTGGCTTGTCCATGCTTTGCGTATGTTGACCTTTTTACTTGTCCGTACCTTGTTTGCACGTCTACTTTCTGCTTCTATGTGCCAACACTTACTGGATCGTCCGTGCTCAGCTTCGCACGTTGACCCGTCCATACTTTATTTGTACGTTGACTACTGCTGCTGTTGTGACCCAACACTCTCTGGGTTGCGACGTTAGCAATTGTGATGAAGGCCATGAAGCACTGCTATTTCTGCTTATTTACCCTCGAGATGATCATGTTGCTGCTTACTTCTTCTCCAGATGATCATGAAGCTTCTGTGATGGCTACCTGCTTGCTTGGAGTACCTACTTGAGGGGGAGTGTCTCAGTGTTTTGAGTTATTAATTGTAATATTGAGAGGGATAAAATTCTTGTATGGGCTGATTTATCGTTTCTTAGTTTTTTTAGTCCAACTCTCTGTTTGCAAGCTGATTTGGGATTCTCCCTACTTCAACTTGAGGGGGAGTGTTGAGAGTTATTTAGTTATTGTTTTTATCATTACTTTGTAATATGGGCCTAACTGTTTTGGCCCATTAGGGTTGGCCTTATGTCTGTACGCTTCCCTGTCCTCCTATTTATAGGAGCAGGGTTTCTTCTATTCAATATAACAAGCAGCCGTCTTTTGCTTTCTAAGAAAAACATAGGAAATTGAGGCTCTTTCTTAACGGGAGACCGTGATGGAATCATACTACATGCTGTGGAGGTAGCCGAAGCAATTCTTGTGGCTATTGAGGACTCCTATCTCAATTAATTGTCATGAACGAGTTAGCAGGAGTTATGAAGTGACCAACTCCTTGACTCCTATCACAATGTCATCAAGGAGACAAATTTACTTATACAAAGTATGGGAGCAGCTTCACTCAGCAGAAATGGTCCACCTCATAACTATCTAGGGTGAAGCCTCTGTTAGCGAACTTGGTGGCATTATAGACAAAGAATGAGCGATACTAGTCATTGATCAGGTGCCAATGAGTTCGGTCAACCAAATAATATCTATTACCTAATTTTGGAGGCAAGTTGTGTGACATTGTAATTGTCTTGCATGCCACTAGGGGCACTTAAACATTAGCTAGCTCTCGATCAAATGCTGTAGGCTGTAACCACATGCAATTTGTCACTTGGTTCATGGACACATTTTAACAATCTCCATCATTGAAGCAAACCAGTACAAATGGTAGCTGCTCGTATGGTTGTTAATTAGAGTGTAAATACATTGGCAATCAATATAAAGGTTGACAATAAAGGTAGCAATTCTTAAAATTTATAATGCTTGAGAGAGGCCATAGACCTTTGTTTGTCGTAGCAACTTGCTTATGATATACAATAGGAATGGTGGGATCCGGGAGGACTGCCGTCAGTGACATCCTAGTTAGAGAAGCTCTTGGAGGACATAGAGAGATATAACGTTCAGAAGGGTGCTAGGGAGGAATGAAACATAATGTACTAGTTGAGGTTGTTGGTGTGCAATGACAATTTGGTGAATGGAAGTACTCCCTAAAGTGGTGAGTCGCCACAACTAGGGAACTAGAGGGGTGCTACACATGAAGGCTTTAATGTTCTATCTACAGGCCCATATAAATAAGCTGATAACAGTGGTTTTTTGTATAAATTTCCAAGCATTTTTATTAACAAAACCATTTGAGGTACTAGTAATTTTTTTTTGTAGTGATTTAGGTAGGTCTATAAAAAATTTGGGCATATTTCCCTTTTAAACACCAAAACCCAGATTTTTCCTTGTAAACTGTCCCCAAGATAATTTAGGTCCACTGTTGCCTCCTTTGATTTAGTCAATATCATTAGTCTTTGACTGGTGCATGAGAGACTCTTCATTAAACATGTCCAAACCACCTAGGGTGACTTCGTAGTATGTCTCTAATACTGGAGGCACCCAATTTATATTTTTAAGTCATTTCTAAAATGATATTTCCCTTTTTTTTCACACGACCTTTGCGTTCTCATCTCAACTAGATTCATCTTTTAAACGCCTTATTTCCCACAGCCCAACTTTCACTACACTACAGTACAAATAGGTGTTTAGCAAATTGACAGCCTAACATTCTATAAACTTTACTTGTTCAATCGAAGTGGAGTCTTCCAGTCAAATAATATTGCAGTCACATTTCACCTTTAATATGAGTTACCCTAGGTCATAAAACTGACATCTACCCCTGAAACTTGGCTCTCCTTCCTTCCATACTCCATAGACTGACTGAAAATGCTAAGCATATACTATGTTTTACGTTTAATCTTAAAATATTGTCAGTCCAAGGCTTTTACTCAAATTTTAACTTGTGCTTAACTTCATCTTCAGCTTTATCAATCTACAGAATGCCAACAATGAAAATAGTACACCAACAGTTTTTAACTTGAACCTTTTGTTTTCTATACCAAGGAACCAAATTTGGTTGAAATTGGCAAATATTCGATTTTGAACCATCAAATACGCGAGTTGTATTGATAGGATCACAAATATCGGTATATAGATGGGTATATCGCCATATTTCACCAAATACTGCCAAATTTTGGCGAAATTTACCGCTATACTGATATAGATACCAATATTTACGGTTTGAGCTTGTTTTTGTTGTTTGAGAGGAGAAAATGGGAGAGGAAGAGGGGGGAGGGGTTTAACAATAAGGGCTCAAATAAGCCTAATTCAATGTATGCCTATATATTTTCTACCATTTCTCTCATTTGTACCTCATCTATCTTATTAAAATATAAATCATCCAAAAAATCCTTAAATTGACAAAGATCCCCCAACCTACTTCTTAATATATCTTTCTAGTTGTCAAGTGTCAGCAATCATAGATCTACAACAATCTCATAATATACACTGTAAATGGAATAATATCGCTAAATACTCCACTAAATACGAGTGCAATTTGCAACCATTTTTAGTAGTAAGCTAATTAGTATACACATAATCTTATTGTTAGTATGATTTAGGGTACAAAAGAAGAAAATGTATTACTTAGCAACATAGACAAACAATAATAGTGAAAAAAAGTATAGATTTTGAAATGCTCCAATCTTGTTGTTGTTTATATATGGCTCTTGATACACATCTTGCAACATGGACACGGTCGACATGGTAACTATGCTCCTTATATTATCGCATCCCCACAACACGCATATAGTGGACATGGTAATAATGCCTTTTATATTTATCCTACTATTATGAACTAGGAAGCACGGACACGGACACGGGACACGGACACGGACACGGGACACGGTAATTTTAAAAAATATAGGACATGGACACGGCGTTGGACATGGCATACACACATACATATACATATACATATACATATATATATACATATACATATACGTACATACATATATATATATATATATATATTTACATATACATAAATACATATATGTATAAGTATAAATATAGTTATATACATATGTAGACAAATATATACGTATACATATACATGTACACAAATATACAAATACACGTACACAAATATACATATACATACACATAACATGGAGTTAATACATATAATATCCGTCTATCCAAATCTGTAAAGCAACTGGTTACATGAGATTTAAAGAAATAAAATTAAAAGAAATATAAATCAAACCCAAAATTCACTTACGATATGAATGCATACTTTATAAGAAACCACTAGTATGTTTCCATTATGAGATAATAAATGATCAATGTATATTAGTCTAGAATACATTTGCAATGTGAAATCAAGTGTGAATGAAGAATGATGAATATAATGAATTTGTATGTCAAATTCCTAGAACATTTGTTATATAATGATGAATTATATAGATAAGTATGAAGCATAATCGATAAATATGTAATAATCATTAGGAAAAGGATGGGGTGGAGACATATGGTAGTGTGCTGGAATAAGAGGACGGAGAGATAAGATATATAATTAATATTTCTTTTATATTGGGAATGAGTTTGAGCCTGCCGTGTCCACGGTGTGTCCAAGTTGTCCACGCCGTGTCCAAGCCATGTCCATGCCGTGTACGAGCTTTTAAAAAAAAGTGGACACTTCTAAGCCGTGTCCACCGCGTGTCCAACCGTGTCCACGTTGTGTCCGTGTCCGACACGTGTCCAGGACAGCTACGGCTGCTCCGGGGAAGTGTCCGTGTTTCCTAGATTATGAATGATCCATAGGGGAAGTCACTACTGCATAGCAAGATCATGTAGTAATAAATGATGACAGAATAACAAGGTGTCACATTAGTAATGTTGCCTAACTTCACAATCATGATGTCAATTGCCAAAGTCACATATTGACTTTGAAGAAGAGCAAGAGAAAACCCTGGTGTAGTTTCTTTCAGAAATCTGATAAGATGCATATATAGACATAGGCAATTACATGGGCTAAGAACAATATGTTTATCACGGCAAGCAACTCCTGTTGGACAAAAACTCCCAAGAAGGGAAGGTCAACCATCATATTCACCATGCAATTTGGACTTTTTCGTTCACAAAAAATAGCATCTGCTTAATTGATGTATGTAATTTACTTGTATCTAGTAAACTATGAATATCTAATAATAATAATAAAAATATTTGCACTCTACCTTCTTTCGGACTTGACATTTTCTATACTCAAAGATAATACATGAAGGACTTCCCTTATATTCAATATATGTTATTATTGAATGTGTATTTAAGTTTATGGATTGTGCTAGTAAAAATACACAACATAATTCCCACATTCTGTCATCAAAATCCTTCATCCAAATCCCTAGAAAACATGCCAAATTCCTTACCCCCTACATGAAGGACACTTTAACATATCCAACATAGAATTTTATTGCATAAAACGATGCATTTAGATGTGGAGATTGCTAATGTAAAATTTCATGGTTTAATTTGTCTGTTTTGGTGTCAAAACAACAAGGGTTACATCCTGGGAAGCATGGTCAGGGATAGCGACACAGATACAGACACGGGAGATGACAATTTTAAAAAATGTATGACACAGGGCGCCAGACACAACAAAAAAATGTACGCGTATATCATTTTTATGTATAAACACAAAAAGAATAAGCACATTCAAACACAAAATATTTGATCGTATTGACATTCAACACACACTGCATACATAATGAAATCAAGCCATCAAAGACACTCTCATACAATCCACATCGTAATCACAATAACAGTCAGCCTTATAGAAAATTTATTCACAAATAATAATCTGAGTTAACTACAAAAAGAATGAATTCACATTATAATATTTCACGTATTAAATTTGGAATAATATACAAATACTGATGGCGGTGGACAACAAAAAAAGAAGAGGAAGCAGGAGAGTGAAAACAATGGAGGTGTTTCCCCTTCTTAATTAGAATTGGGCCATATCTTGGCTATGTCCAAGCCGTGTCCGGGATGTGTCCAAACTCCTAATAAAGAAGCAAGACTTGAACATGTTTGGGCCGTATCCACCGTGTGTCCACGTTGGACATGTGTCGGACACAGACACAACATCCTCTGGGAAGTGTCCATGCTTCTTAGGTTGCATCTAGTAAAATTTCTGTCAGTATACCGATAAATACCTATTTCCATGCCGTTGAAAAAACATCGGTATGGGATACCTCGATCCTTGTTCTATACACAACTAAAACACATAAACTAGGTCTCAAAGATGATCCTTGATGTATTCGAACTATTGTAGCTGTGAGTCCTTACACCAACAATTGAGTTATCATAAGTGCCTTTGAACAACTCAAACACATCAGTTCATGTGATATTTTTTTTCATAATTCACCACAACACTTCTCTATGTACTCTGTGATATTCATAATAATATAAGAATAAAGTTATTTTGTAAAACCATTTTCTTACAACCAAAGTAGAGAAAAGAAGTGTAAACTCATAAGAATAGAGACCATAATTTGCAAATAATGGGGTGAAATCATCAAGAACCCATGAGAGAGACTATCAACCGAGCCTCACAATGAAAACAGTTGAACTAGCCGCATATGATTTAATATGCTACGCAGCTGCCTTTTGGATAAAAACTATACATGTACATTGTAAACTACTTTTAAACAGACATCGATACTCATATTCATATGTACGTATATATGTACACATATCTATACTTGTATGATTTACTATTTATATTCATATATGACAATAAGAATTATGTACTCGAGCGAGTATATGTAGCTTATATGTACCCATCTTAACTTCAAAGTTTTTGCAATACTCTACGGAACAATCCAACCTTATAGTTTTAATTCATATCCTTTAGAATACATCTATATCAAAAGTTATCTTAATCCGACAACGTGGGTCATCCAAATAAGAGAAAATGCATATATTTTTAATCAATGGGAAGTTCTAGGAGTTGTATAACGTTGAAGATATTTTGATTTTTCAAACACATCTAATCTAGACAAATTTGATTCTATATGTATTGTTCGACTTTGTTAAGGGATTCTACATCTGCAATTTTAATGGCTGATAGACATACATAATAAATTTAATGTATCGACCAATCTACAATTCCTAACCTCTTCATATATCTTTTTATATACATCTCAATATCTATACATATATAACATATATACAAACACATCTCCACATTTATGTTTGCATATTTATATGTATACATTTTGATATTTGTACGTACAATATAGTTTACATACATAATTATACACATTTCACATATATATATATTTGAATTATGTGCGTACAATTTATACACACTCACACCACACACATACACACAAAAACATACTATACATACATATTTATATGTTTACATTCAAATACACACACACTCGTATACTAACACATACAACATATGCTATGTGCCGGTGTAGTACCCTCTCCACCCATCTACTGCATACTACTTTTCAAACACCGCTATAAAAGTTACATTTACCAAAACACCATATTCATACCTCAACAAGGTCCATCACTTAGATTGCATGGTGATGCATATATTCCGCATGATTATCTCCAAGCCTCCCATGACTTGTTTTTGCTTGCTGGTTCTATCCTAAGTGCCTGCTATTCTCCCGCATGCTTGGCTTTCATACACACATGTGACCTTTTCCTACAACCCATGACTTCCCTCTAGGCCATTATGGTCTTAGGTTGTGATCGCCTTTTGTAACTGTCCATATGTTACTTTAACCCCACTAGATCTACTAAAGAAAATGATGTACTCTTGAGTATTTAAAAGTAGGGAACAACATAATCATGCTAAACTTGATGATGATGTAGAGCAAATACAAAATAGTTTGTCTTTATTTTGTTTAACCATTCGTAGTTAGGGACCTTAGTGCAATTTATCTATATATTGGTATTTAGTTGTGTTAGAATATTAGCCTATTCAGTTAATAGGTTAATTAGTCTATTGTGTACATGGACATGTTAGCCCATGGCCCATTAGCGTTTAGTCTGCTTCCTTGTAATTGCCTCCTCTCCTACATATAGGACATGAGTGTACACATTAATATATAACACAACAACAACGAATACACTTGTTCACATGGTATTAGAGCAATAGAGAGAGAGAACCCTAGCCGCCACCTCCCTTCCCTCTCCTCTCGGCGCCCATTCCAACCCTAGCTGCCGTCCCTTCTCTCCTAGAGAGAACAACAGGGGGAGCGCCCGCTTGCCGGTGGCTGCCGCTGTCTCCATGGCTTAGGCTGGCCGCTCGCCAGGTACATCCCGACCTCTATGGTCGCTATTCTTCCTCTTTTCCATAGATCTTTATCTATGCACCGACGCCATCCTTCCCGACAATCAACACCCTCCATGGTCGCAATTCTTCTCTTCCCCAAAGTTGTTCTCCCGATCATCTGAAGACATCGTTCATCCTCAAGCATCGCCGACCACGCCATTGTCTTCGCCTATCAAGCTTCTCCGCCGTCACAACAACAAAGAAAGACATATTAACAAGGGAGTTGCCATCTTCCTCGATCCGTGTTCCCTGGATGGCTCTAATTCCTGTTTAGATCTGTTCGTGGTGGAGCCGCCACATCCCCCCTTGTTGCTATTGTCCAGATCGGTCCTTGTTCTAGCAAGAGGTTGCTGCTACATCAATTCCGTATGATTTATGGTCACAAGTGAAGTCACTGATTCCCATCACCCCTCGGTGCTAATTCCCAGGGTTGTGATCTCATGGTAGGTGCAAATTCCCGTCCAGATCGTGCATTAGCCGCCGACACGACATGTTGTCCAACTAACATGGCGCGTTGCACTCCAAAAATTGTCCCGACGGCACAAAAATCTGTCCAGAATGCAACCAACTCGACATGTTGCTCAACCAACATAGCGTGTTGCATTCCAAAAATATTCTTAACAACATAAATCGCAACATACACGTCGTGTCATCTTCAAACACTGTGTTGACGGAAGCCAGTTTCACGCCTCTGACATCCGACACGGCGTGTTGACGACGATCTGTTTTACGCCTCAGACCTCAGACACGACATGTCGCATCTCCACACGCCGTGTTGCTGGGAGCCTGTCATCATCGACCATCAAAGCTACACGGCGTGTCAGAAGCAGTCAGACTACTTCCAATTCCCATTATGACGTTCTCTAAAGGTCTATCTCTCCTTCAATACTTGATGATAATCAGATCCTTTTATTTTTTGACCTAGCTTGATTTTTTTTTTGCGGGGGCTTCGTCCCCACACCCCCAAATTTGTCGGCCTAAGGGTTGGACAAATGTCTTTTTGGATTAAGAAAAGATCCATTTAATTTCTCTATCCGGATCTTATAAACGGATTATTTGCATATTGACTCCGGTTATCCGTTTTCCCACCGAGAGCCATTCCGATTAGTGGCACTTCTTTTCCTACCAAGATCCATTCCGGTAGTGCCACTTCTTTTCCTACCAAGTTCAATTCCCGTGATGCTTCTCCTCTTTCTACTGAGTTTCCATTCTGGTAGTATTTTTTGATTTGATCTTCCCACATACTAAACCTCTCGTTTTGCCTTTTCCTATCCCACACTCCCATCCATCATGTGTGCGTCTTTCCACGTACCGGGGGGGGTCATATTTCCCTTTTTGCACACCATGTACTCACTCTCGTCATGTTTGGTGTGCAGGGTGAGGGAATAGAGGGGAGAGAGAGGAGGGTATGAGGAGAACATGAGAGAGAGGATATGATGAGAGAGATAAAGAGATGAGATGAGATGATACTCCAGGCTATCTTCATGTTCTTTAACACATCCATTCACCACTTTCAGACAACATTGAAGGATCTCATAGTTGCAACATTAACACCAAACCTTTCACGTTCCTACCGCATTATGTACGTCAGAACAAGAGTTATTGCGGATAATTCCAGTCTCTTGCCCCTTTGGTGTTGATGACGTTCCAGTTGACCATCCATGATGCGTTCTCTTGAGACATGACAAGAGATGTTGCAGCTAATTCTGGCAAATTTTGTATCTGCAAGGATTCATCCAGAGTGATCTTAACTGAGTTACTTCATCACGTCTTCTTCGAGTTGCATCTTCTACTACGTGTTGATACTTCAACACATTGTCTAGTGTGTTCGTACCACGTTATGCACGTCTGCAGTCTTCTGCGCTAATTCTAGTTGGCTGCACTTCTTAGACAATTTAAAGACACATCTACTGCTACATCTACATTGCTCCAAGTTCGTGCCGTGTTATGTACATGAGATGTGCTGATGTGTGCTTATTCCACTCACACATCCCCTCTAGTGAAGATGGCGTAGTCGTGGTATTTATGATTGTTTGCTTTAAATATTCTTCATTCCAGATGCACTTTAAAAACAGACCTTCAAAACTCGAGCTTCTCCAACCTGCAAAATGCATCTCAAAGAGGCGTCTTCTTATTTTTTAGTTAGGAAGTATTGTTTAAGGGGGAGTAATACTTTTTTTTTATGGGGAGTGACATTTCTATCTTTCATTTAGCATTTGTTTCTTATCTAGTCATGTAACTCCAAGCTTGGAGATGTGTTCACCCATGCTCCAGCTTGAGGGGGAGTGTTAGAATATTATCCTATTTAGTTTATAGGTTACTTAGTCTATTGTGTACATGGGCCTGTTAGCCCATGGCACATTAGGGTTTAGTTCACTTCCTTGCACTTCCTTGTAATTGCCTCGTCTCCTATATATAGGACAAGGGTGTACACATAAATATTTAACACTACAACAACGAATACACTTGTTTACAAATTGCAAGTCTAATTAGCTTGTTTTCACAATTTCTGCAATTGCCTTAGGACTAGGGCTTTGCGTCCATTTGTTATAATGCCATCATTGGGGGCTTGTCCCAGACAGATGAATATGAATTAGAAATTCAATATTGTCTCCTTTCCCAATGGTTCCTCACGGATTTTATTTTTGTATATTTTTATTGACGCTCGCAACCATCACCAATGGTTCCTGTCTACGTTAGTGTTCCCTAGCTACCCCGTTCTCTGCCGCGCTCAACATCCCACCCTCTCCCATGAGCTTGGCCCGTGTACAGACTAGCAACCCATGCAGCCAACTCGACGCACAATAGTCGACAACTGCTTCCACACATGATACCACCCATGAATCCTTTATCCCCCCCCTAAATGTCATTGACCTCTATCTCCATCCCACCACTCACGTGAACCTCTTCTGTTCTAAGAACCCTCTGCCCCTCCCTGCTCGGTCTTTTCTCCACTCGCACGTAGCCCCCCCCCCCCACACACACAAAAAAAAAAACCCCCCTTTTGCTCCCTCCATGTCACATCTCCCACATGCCTCGTCCCCCGTCCAAGCCCAATGACCTTGGTCCCTAGTCCCTCTCGTCCTGTTCTCACTTAGCCTCCCCCCAGCAACCCCCCTATGTGAACCTCGATCCACATTGAGTACCACACATACAGATCCAACCTCCCTTACATCCCATTCTTGCATCACTCCTTGTTCCAGGATTAACAAAAAACCAGCCCCCCCCTCCAAAGCTCGAGGATGATGTAGGGCAAATACACAATAGTTTGTCTTTATTTTGTTTACCCATTCGTAGTTAGAGACCTTAGTGCAATTTATCTATATATTTTTATTTAGTTGCAAGTCTTATTAGTTTGCTTTCACAATTGGTTCAATTGCCTTAGAATTAGGGCTTTGTGTCCATTTGTTATAATGTCATAATTGAGGGCTTGTCCTTGGCAGATGAATATGAATTAGAAATGTGATATTGTGTCCTTTCTTCCTAATGTGGTTCCGAACCAATTATGTAGGGTGATACACAATAATATGTCTTTATTTTGTTTTCCCATTCATAGTCAGGGACATAAGTGCAATTTATCTAATTATATGCACTTAGTTGCAAGTGTTATTAGTTTTGTCTGTGTTGTTTTGGCAATTTGCGCAATTGCCTCAGGCTACGGTTGTGTCCTTGTTTTAATAAATACCAGCCTTGGGGGCTTGTCCTTGGAGGATGAATATGAACTAAAAATTTCATATGTGATTTGTCTTGTCTTCTTTCTTCTTGATGCGTTCACATCAATTGTTATTATAGCCAAATCCTATTCAACTAGGATGTGATCTATTCTCGCTTCACCAGTGAAATGAAAAACGGGCTGAGCGCCCGATTAAACGGCCGTTTAATCGGCCCAATGGCCCAGCCGTTCGATTTTTGGCAAAATCGCCGTTTAGCATTTTTGTAATTAATCGGCCGTTTTTTCCCGTTTTTCACCCGTTTTTTCCATTTTTTTGCCCTTTTTTTCCCGCTTTTTGGCCGTTTTTTGTCCGTTTTTTTAAAATTTTGCTGTACACCTGTAACTTTATATAAACTATATGGTCCCAAGTATTACTGACTATAATATATTAAACTTAAATATCCTATGATAAGCCTAGTCTAATAGAATGCATACTTGTATGCAAGTTGGGATAATAGGGTACTGTTGTAAAGTGTAATTTATACAAGTAAAATATATGTAATGTAACTATTATCTAATTTTAGAATGCATACTTTAGTTAATTGTACTGCTGTAATGTATGACTAATTGATGATATGCACATATAACAATAAGTTAGAAAGGTATCCAATAATGAGTCTATTGTTTACTGTATGCAAGTTGGGATAATAGGGTACTGTTGTGAAGTGTAATTTATACAAGTAAAATATATGTAATGTAACTATTATCTAATTTTAGAATGCATACTTTAGTTAATTGTACTGCTGTAATGTATGACTAATTGATGATATGCACATATAACAATAAGTTAGAAAGGTATCCAATAATGAGTCTATTGTTTACTGTATGCAAGTTGGGATAATAGGGTACTGTTGTAAAGTGTAATTTATACAAGTAAAATATATGTAATGTAACTATTATCTAATTTTAGAATGCATACTTTAGTTAATTTTACTGCTGTAATGTATGACTAATTGATGATATGCACATATAACAATAAGTTAGAAAGGTATCCAATAATGAGTCTATTGTTTACTGCTTAACTATGTAAACATGTGATGCAAAAATATTTCTGAATCATGTATGTGGGGTATTTTATCTATGTCAAATCTATTATTTATTATATTATGGCTATAATTATTGTCTTATAGCTATCTTAGAAACTAATTGGGTGTTTTTACTGTTGGGTAGAGTGTTTAGAATCTTTAGATATATATAAAAGTTTCAAAGAGTATTAGTATTTATACACATATATATGTAATTTTGTATAAAATTATATAGGAAATTAAAACCCATTTTTTAAAAAATCGGCCGCTTAATCGGCCGCTTACCGCCAAGGTGCTGTCCGCACGGTTACCGCTTAACGTTTTTTAAAACATTGCGCTTCACCTTTGTTTCATGTCTTCGTCTTTTCTAATTTTCTTCCCATGTCAACTCTCTCCCTTTGTTTCCATTTCCAGATGTCTTCCACTGCTCCGTATTACTTTTGCTTCATCGTCTACCCCTTCCTGAACTCACATCTTCTGTCTCTCAACTCCAAGTTCCTCATGGATTTTATTTTGTACATTCTTATTGACGCTCACAACCGTCATCACTGGTTCCTGTCTATGTTAGTGTTCCCCAACTACCTCGTTTTCTTATCACGCTCAACATCCCACCCTCCCCCACGACCTCGGCCCATGACAGACCAACAACCCATGTAGTTTACTCGGTGCACAATAGCCAACAACGACTTCCACACATGATACTACCCCTTACTCCTTCATTTCCCCCCGATGTCACTGACTTCTATATCCATCCCACTGCTCACATGAACCCCTTCTACTATGAGAACCCCAACCCCCTGTCCCTCCTGGTCCTCGCTTGACCTTTTTCCTACCTACACCTAGGCCCCCCCCCAAACCCCTTTTGCTCCCTCCCAAGGTATCAGAAAGCGGGAAGCAGGAGGCGTTCCGACAACACCCTATAACTGATTAAGCAATAGGCGGGCGATTAAGCAGGTGATTTTTGAAAAAGCGGGTGTCTAAATTTTATATATTTTTATACAAAATTACATGTGTGTATATAAAAATATATTTATAAGGAACTTCTATACATATCTAATCAGCAAATCAGTAATTAACTAAGTATTCATCAATACTTTTCTATTAATCAGTATCTCTAATCACTAAAATCAGCAAGCAGATCAGTAATTGTAAATAACAAACTATGAATTATTGAATTAAAGTAATCACTAAAGTAATACTAACCAGTAGTACCAATCATTAATCACTGAAAGCAGCAAGGAAATCAGTAAAACTAATCATGCATTAGAAGTATAATAGAGCAATATGATATTTACTTAGATGCATTACAGCAGTACCCAATTATTACAGCTCACACACAAAGTGCATTCTAAATTAGGACTAGCTATATCATAGAACATTTAATGTATACAAGTTTCATATATTATAGTCAACATTACTTGGACTATGTAATTAATTAATGTTAGATGCTTACATTAGGATTTTTAAACAAAAGCGGGAAAAAGCGGGCAAAAAGCGGGAAAAAGCGGGCAAAAAGCGGGAAAAAGCGGGTGAGGCTGGTAAAAAGCGGGCGGTTATGTTCAAAACGATTAACCGAGCGCTCAGGGGCTAAATTAGGCGGATGAGGGTCATGGCCGATTAAGCGTCCGCTCTGGGCCATTTTTTAATTCACTGCTCCCTCCATGTCACACCTCCCACCTACATAGTCCCCCATCCAAGCTCAATAACCTTAACCTGTAGTCCCTCTCGTCCTGTTCTCGCCTAGCTTCCCCCCAACAACCCCTCTTTATGAACCTCGATCCTCGTTGACTATCACACATACAGATCCAACCTCCCTTACATCCCATGCTTGCATCGCTCCCTGTTCTAGGAATGATAGAAAACCAGCCCCCCTCCCCCGAAGATGTGTTCCCCCTCCTCTTGACTTCTACTACGACACCCACCTTACCTTCCTCAAGTAGCCACACAAGCATCAAAACAATCGCAGTGCCATGTTGCAAGTTTTAGCTCAACTTCTTCCTTGAATGCGACACCAACAATGATCTCCAAACATGAGTTCACATTCTATCACCACCACGCTGACACAATTGTCAGTGGTCCTCCACCGCCTTGACCTTCCACTATAGGGTTATGGACTTCAATCTCCCCAGTGCCCAGCCACGTCATGCTCATTGTAATTGAGAACAAAGTGGATGACGAAGATGAGCTCTCATCTTGGGATCCTTTAACTGACAAGGATGAGCCAAAGCAAGATTCTTTGCTACCTCCAATAGTTTATGGCGCTAGTGACCCTAGCAACTAGGAGGTTGAACCAACACGTACATTTGGGCCTCTCTTAGCAAATGGTGGCGTCGATCCTGCATCCAGTTGAGGTCCTCATGGTCGCATTCCTGGACAACATTAGTGCTTTCATAGTTGATGATGGCTACACTACCACCCTAGTGTCAAAGACGCTATCGGAGGCTCCAGAGAACCTCAACTGCTACTTTTACCCTACTGCATACAAAAGGTTGACAATACTCCACACCTACTTGCTCGGCCACGCCCAATCCATTTCTCCTACCACTGATTGCTAGTTGGAGAGCCCGCGTAGGATTGCACCTGACTCACCAGGGAGTTCCCTTTCAAACCCTGAGGTAGTTGATGCAAGACGAATATGCAATATTAGTCTTAATTTTGTTTTCCCATTCATAGTCAGGGACCTATTTTCTATTTATATATTTATTTTTACTTAGTTGCAAATATTAGTAGTTTTATGTGTTTTGTTTTGGCAATTTGCGCAATTACCTCAAGTCTAGGGTTTTATGTTTGTACGTTATGAACACCAGTCTTGGGGGTTGTCACATGCAGTTGAATATAATTTACAAAATAGAATTATTTCATTTCTCCTTTGATTCCGCTTCTTCCCAATGTGGTTCGGCATAGGAGGTAGTACAAGCATATGAAGAAAATCCCGAGTCTCGACTTACTGGAACATAATACAAGCACGTTTTGTTTGCCCAAACAGAAACAATTCCAACAGACCAGGATAACATCTATTATTCCAAAGAATAAAGAAAAAGGAATTAGCACATTGGGATGACAATTTCATGAGAGATGGTAGCCCACTTGCGGAACCAAACTCCATCCATGTTTTATTTACCATGGTGAATCCATTCCAGTTTCCCACCGATTGAAGTAGATGCTTTGTTGGGAGACTGTGGACTGCATTCTTAATCACATTCGATTCATTGATTTGCATAAAGTAAATCCAGCAAGTGGAGCACGGTGGGCCACTGGAACCTACTGCTTGCTCCAAACTTTTGATGCCATCTGTCTCTTATGCGCTACTCACACCTCTAGATGGGCCATTTCTGAAAAAGCAAAAACAGAAAGGTGCTTGCCGTCGCTGCATGCGATGATAGCAAAAATTAGGAACAAGGCAGAGATGTATGGTGTTGGTATCATAGTTGTCAAGGCGGCTAGGTGGACAGTATGTCCCAAGGGGCGCCTAGGCTGTTCTTAGGGCTGTAAATGGGTACGGGTAGACCCGCGGACCCGCAAATCCGGACCCTTAAAAAACCCGTCATGGGTCTAATTTTTTATACCCGCATACCCTTGGACCTGTATACCCTTGGACCCGCATATAAGCGGGTCCAATAATGGGTATGCTTGGACCCAGATCCGCTAGACCCGTGTACCCGCTATACATAACTAAAGACTAAAATAATGTGTTATATATATCATACTTTACTAGTCTAACTCATATAATTATTGAGATTATATCATACTCTAACCACAATTAGGTTGACACTAGTCATATAATTAAGAATTAACTATTCTAGTTACAATAATGAACATCATATGTAAACTTAAAATCAAAATGTCTACTAATTTACATTACTTTCTACATAAATTAAATGTTATGATCATGATTACAAATATGTAAATAATTACTCAATTAATATTATTGTGTAGAATATATCATTGTCTAATATAACTATTACATGTTAATATACTATATGATAACAATATCTTGCTGTGTTAAATATATATATATAACATAGTCATTTCTCTTACATAACAATATGATGTTTTATAGAACCGCTTACCCGCATACCCGCACCGCATACCCGCTATTATTGCGGGTACGGGTATGGTGCGGGTCCAAGTTTTGTATTATGCGGGTCTAGAACCGGAACCGGACCCGCTAAATTAGATGGGTATGAGTATGGGTATGGCCGTACCCGCACCGTACCCGCACTGTTTACACCCCTAGCTGTTCTGGGCGTTTTTATTTTTGTATTTTTTCAGTATGTTAATTTGCTTCTTATTATACATATATACTAATATACTACATATAATACCATATAGGAAACATAATAAGAGGGCAGAATGAAACTATGACAACAGTAGCAGGAGATGGGGGTAGGAAGAAAAAAGGGAAGTAATATCAACAAGCCTGCAACAACAATTGCAACAGGAGATCTAGAAAAGAAATAAAAGGTATCGGGGAAAAAAAAGGGTGGAAAGAGGTTGTAGCTCAATAGAGATGAAGTGGAGAATGGTTAAGAAAAGAAAAAGAAATATTAACAACAGCAGCAACATCACAACGAACAGGTGATGTAAAAGAGGAAAATAGAAAGTGACTTCAGCAACATGACGTAGCATAGGTGATGTAAAAGAGGATTTGAAGAAAACAGAATTAAAAAAAAACACAGCAGTAGTAGGATTTAGGAGTAGGAGGGGATATAGGAGGAATAACTCAAAAGACGCAGTAGCAGTAGGATTTAGGAATAAAATGCAGGAAAAAGGATAAAAAAAGAAAAGAAAAATAAGAAAGAACAACAGACATATGAGGAAGTAATTTTATTTTAACAAACAAGCTATGATAAGTTGCCAATTTGGCCCAAATCAGACCTGTTTTCCCCTAATTTTCCAAAATTTGACTTGATTTTGTCTAAATCAGACCTATTTCAACCATAAATTGACTCAAGGTGATCTGATTTGACCAAATCCAGACTTGATTCATGCTAATTTATCCTTTAAATGGCTTAATTTGGGCCTAAAAGGCCTTAGACGCCCTCATAATGCACAAAATAGGCTGGGAGTAGGGATGGCAATGGGCTGGGTATGGGCGACCCATACCCATATCCATCTTACCCACTTCACTTTTGAATCAACCCATACCCGCCCCATTAAGAAAAGGAAATACGCATGGGTACCCATACCCACCCCATTGGGTCATGGGTACCCAATATAACCCATATTGGAAATAATGTCCATATTACTCTAAAAATGATATTTATGAGTCAAATTAATGGGGTGAGCTAACGATACGACTCATGTTGACCCAACAATAATATGTGCAAATAAAACATGGACATCATCTATTATTAATCTTTGACCGTGTTTTGAAAACTACTATCCAACAATCATTTCAAGAAACTGATCTAAGAGTACTTCATGGGCTGTACGACGAGGCTACCGCAACGCTAACTGTAGTGTTACAAATATTTCAAGAATTTTTAGAAGGTATTGACTAAGGCAGTCGTACAAGGTGAATTCGGTTATTTATATTCGGTTGCATTGCGTTAGACGGCAGCCTGTACATTGAATCAAACAGTTTATGTGCGCTACCAACAACACATAACTGAGCATCTTCCTGGATCTTCAATTAAGCATACAATCAATCCCAGAGAATGGTAAGAAGAGATGTTGTTTTGGTGAGTGTTTGGCTGGTTGTGAGGGGTTCGTGTCCAGTTCATGTCGCCTGAGATTACATGGTGAGTGTTTGGTCCATGTCCAGGATTTTTTGTTTCACGTCGGAGAGGCTAAGGTTGACCTCCAGAGCAGGGGACCTCTCCTTCGACGTGACGCCAGTGCCATTGTTTTGCTAAAGGCTCACCGCGCCCGCACCTCTGCCCTGCACGTGGTGTTGCTGTAGTCCGGGTGTGCGACAATGACCATGGGGAATTTTACAGTTGAGGCACAAAGGCAGTCACCGAGGAGGCGTAAACCAACGCCGTAGTCCGGCCGCGTTGCACAGGCCATGGGGAAAGTTTTACAGTTGAGGGGTGAAGGTGGCCGTCGAGGAGGCATCAACCAAAGCCGCCCAGTGAGACGGAACAGAATCACGGGGGGGGGGGGCAGCATCAGCTCTCCCTTCATTGCTCCCACCGCCGCCGCCATTAATGATTCTCGCATATGTAACCGATGTTGGGGCACGTCACCGGCGTGGCCGACGTCGGAGCAGGGTACGCGTCTCTCAGTTTAGTTACAGAAACCCGAGGAGAGAAAGAAGGGTCCCTTTTCCAAAGTTGCGAAGACGGAGGAACCGCATGCCAGGTGGGTCCTGATGGGCATGATGGGTCGTGCCCACATAAATGAATCCGCAACTGTCAATCCCCATTTCCGGCCCATCAGTAATCAAAACCCATTATACCCATCCTAATTGGGTCTGGGCGGGCTGGGTCAGGTGGGTATGGGCTTTAATGGGCAAAATTGCCATCCCTAGCTGGGAGCCTAGTTTGAGGCGCCTTGCCTAGACGGACGTCTTGATAACTAAGGTTGGTATATGGTTATTGGAGTTCCACATCTACCAGGTATATTTTGCAGGTCCCATACCACCGCCCTATACCAGAGCATTGAACATCATATTGTTCGGGGTGGGTCTGTGCGGTTCAGTTGTATTAGGGTAATTTTGCCAGCCCTAAGTGTATATATAAGCAAAAAACTCAAAAGTGTGACATCATGAACTGATTTAAGTCTATTATACACTTTTTTCGAAATCTGCCGTACCTCAATAGGTTATACAAACTTGCACCATCTGGTTGTCACAATCGATAACTATCCTACACAAGTCAAGCACATGTACTTCCACGAGTATCAACAAATTTATACACTCTTCAATAGTTTCCACCTGTGTCCGAATTTGATTAATTAGCCATCATCCAGTCTTATGTTCCTTGACCAAGTGAGTTTCGAGCTCAAACCCCCCTTTTATTTTAAAATACCTTAAAGAAAGCCTAAAAAGTTCATCACTTGTTTCCAATGATTTAGTCTTCTCAGAAACTCTCCTAGGGCTATAGAAACCCAAATTGTCCTCACAAGTTTAGTATTTTTTTGTTATGTTAGGGGAAAAAAAGCCAATGTTCCATGCATAGTTAGGATTTTACTAGGCTCAAGATAGATTTGAACTGTGATTTCAAATCAAAATGGGATATTTACAGAATAATATCTCTGAAATTCGTTCTACTTACATTTGATGTGTCCCTTTCTGTTCTCCACATATTAAATTGAAACTTATTCAGTTTTTGCAGTTCTGTATGAAGACATGCGATGATGTTGTGCCCTCTTTCGTGAAATATCCTTCTCTGATGTTAACACACATTGTTTCCACCTCCTTCAAGCAGTTTGAATGCAAAGCACAATCTATCCTCATTTCTTTAAACTTGCATTACTTTCATGGTTTGATATGATAACCATAACAACCCTCACTTCCTTTCGACCGTGCTAGTCTTTATATATTCCATGCTCAGCTAAACGGATGTTTTCACTAGCTAGATTTTATGAGCTGCTGTATCTGCTTTTATGAATAAAATTAGCGCCCACATGGCCCTACTGTTGATACATTTTCATGTGATGCAATTCTATGCACTTTCATTCTGTGGCAACAAAAGAGAAGCTTGAGCTCTATTGCTGACTATGCTGCATACTAGTGTTACCTGTGTTATGGCCTTTTTTCATTTTCAATGATAAGTTATGTGATCACATTCTTTTTGCTTGTTGCAGGGCAAAGAGATTGGGACATAGACAAACCAAAAATACTGTTAAAGCTTTTTAACTGCAGGGCCTACAACGGTGAAAAAAAGCACACAGAAAACTAAAAGCTGAATTTCACAGAGCGAGGGGTTACCCTCTCTTTGTTTTGCTGGTCTGTGCTATCCCATCTCTCAAAAGAGGGTTTTGTTGCTCTGCCCGAATACTTGTATTCGCTGGCGCTGGCTTGAGCTGTTTTGGCAACGTAACGGCAGATGCTGATATGGGCAAGACTTGAGTTACGGCTACAATCACGGGTTGTACAATATAATGAAAATTACTCACCATACCTGCGTCTACTAATCTGATTTTGTAAAGGATCTCATTTATGTGCGGCATATTCCAGTAGAGTAGGCGCAAGTTCATAAAATTAATATAGTCAGAATGACCACAACTGAGTGAGAATGGGTGTGCTGTAAATATGACCAGATAATTCACTACGGTTGGTACTTACTTGATTTATGACGAATAAAGTACCCAGCGTATTGGAAGGGCGGCATCCATCTATGACGTGGACGCTATAAGAAATCCAAACCCAAAGTGTTTTAGTAGCTTGTTAAAATTAAAATACGCTTGGTTACTATGGAGAATGGAGTACTATAGATCTCAGGAAGACTTCCAACATTTTGACCTTCGAACAAAGTGTTTTCGTAGCTTGTCAAAATTAAAGTACTTGGTTACTAAGGAGAACGGTGTACTGTAGATCTCAGGAAGACTTGAACATTGTGACCATCGACAATATATTTGAATATTAGTTTTCGTAAATTCAATTTACTACTTGAGGCGTGGGACAGAAGTCAAATTTCTCCCAACTTCTCAGAAATGCAAGACAAGTATATGAAGTACAACAATGTAGCTGAAACAACAAATTAGCCACTTTAGTCTCTTCGCGTTACTCTTCTCACTATCCTCCATCTTCCTACGATATGTGCCCGAAGGAGAGCCCAGTCCAAAAGCTAGGTTGTAGTTGGGATAGCCCTTGGGGCATGTCAACCTAGACTTAGCATTCCAAACTACCAACGTGGGGCTATTTGTATCAACCCTTCTCACTTAAGGTCTGATTCCTAGTTAGGACCAAAAAATGGCTGTAGAGTGGCTTACTATTTTATAGTAGGATCTTATTAGCTAACTTTTACGCCATGGGCCACTAAAGTGGTTTACACACACTCGGCCCTAAATCGACCTAACTCTGATACCAATTACTGCATATCCAAAGGAGAGCCCACCACAAAAGCTAGCTTGTAGGAGAGATATAACAACCCAATCTTGTGATATGACATTTTCATACCTTCAATTCACCAAGGTGGAAATCTTAGTTTTACCTTAGCATATGTATGACAAATCACTTGTAAGCTAACATATCTTATCAAAATATATCTTATGATCAAATTGAAAAGACAAGCTTTTCAAATATGCTAATCAAAGAAGCCATATTTGAACTAATATCTTGAACATGAGCTTGACTTGATTGATGATACTAAGTAGCGATAAGAAAAACCCTAGATTAAGTTTCTAGCTATGCTTCTAGTTATCAAATGGATGGAAACTTAAGGATGAGTGAGTTTCACCGTTGTTACATATGTTCTTCCTATCTCTTTGCATCATAAATAAGCATGAATTACTAAACGCCGAGGCCAGGTAAATTCAATTCTTTTATAATGAGGATTTACCCAGACATAATTCACTATAGACTCGTGGCTACATGATTTAGAAGTCATGTATCAATATCCTAGGGAAACACTTGTCTAGAGTTCTCAACAAGGGCTCAACAAGAAATAGCCACATCTGAGATCTTTGGTCCAAAGTTCTCTATATATGCGATCTAATAAAAGTGCAAAATTGTTGGCCAAACAATACTACAATCATATAATTGATTTATTCAAAGTATAGCAAGATTCATACAAGTATAGATGCATTAGACAAGAACAAAAATAAGTGATATGAATTCTCCCACACCCTAGAAAAGGAATTTCTTGGTCATCATGATGAGGTCAAGATAAACAAGAGAAGGGCACAAAGCCATCATCACTGTAGAGGAAGGAGATGCAATTGTGATGTGTGACTGCTTCATGCTTAGAGATAAGGGCAGTAAATGTGGCAACAAGATTGACCGTGGATGTTCTTTAGGTCACCTTGTTGGTTGTCTCTTCCTTCTTTGGCTTGGATCCAACTTCATGAGGGTTTTGCAAATGGTCGATGGGTGGCTGCGACAAGAAGAGGTGTGTTAGAGCCTTTGTGAACCTATCCTCTCTTAGGGTCAAGGTCAGGAAGCTTCAGTAAATTTTAGCACATCAGTCGATAGTGGATTGGGAAGATTTTGTGAATGAAGTGCAACAACACTTTCACATCAAGATGTGAATAAGAGAAGCCTAAGTTGGAGGTTGGGGGTCGGTATTTATAGGCGCACACTAGGGTTTAGGGTTCCAACCTCCAACCACATGGAGTAAAGTCAGTGGAGGAGGGGAGAAGACGAGAAATTGTTGTATTGACAATTGCTCCCTTCCTGTGCGACATGGCATCTACTATAACATGGCATCAAATTGGAAGTCTATACTGAATGGTGGGTTGCATTGGTCGACGAGATGCATTAGAGGGGGGGATTGATGTGTGGCATGGACCTACTTTGGTTAACGTAGTCCATCAGTCAATGCAACCCATTTGTCGTTGCAAGGTCTTCATTAGCTCAGGATGATTGGGTTTATGGCCAATGCGATGCATTGGTTGATGCCTTGCCAAGGCCGATTGCTGTATGAAAATTAGTAAAATTTTTCTTATGAGAGGCTGCTGCCCCAAACTCCGCAATAGGCATTCTCCTTTTGACTCCATCCAGATGACACACTAGTAGGACCACCATCATATACTAGAGTGTAGAGATCAAGATAAGCCCTACAATAATATAAGTAACACAAAAATAAAGACATCTAATTCAAACTAATTCTATTATAAAATGTGAAACTAGATGCAAGATAACTTGAGAATGACACTAAAATCAAGATAACTATGCATTCATCAAATAAACCCAATCTTAAACGTTGGTAATCCTCAAGTAACACAAAATCTAAAAAACTAGCCAAATGAACACTCTCAACCCTTGCTACTACCTCACATTCACATTGTGATAGTTCCCTACCTCTGAATATGGCTAAACTGCCTATCACACCCTGCCCAAAAAGGAGGATATGAAGAAATTTCTATCCTCAATGTAGTGAAACTTTGTTTGGTGGTTGCATGGAAAGTAAAAGATAGGCGTTTGGAGTCACCACCATGTTTTATATGGAAAATGAAGAAAAACATGATAAATGGTTGAAGCCACGGTGTAAGACTGAGTTGTCATCCGAGTTGGATAAATAAGAAAAAATAGAATTAAAACAAATTCAGAGAAATCAAGTTGGCTGATCTTGTTGTCAGTGGAGAAGGATTAGCACCCCCATTTCACATGGTAAACCAGTATCGAGATGCTTTTAGGTTGTCGTGAAGAAAAAGAGAGATTCAGGACAGTGAAAACAAAAATCAAAAGAAAAGTAGTAAAACAAAATTTTATTGTTGAGCAGGATTTGAGGGTTGGAGATGTCCACATACTTCCCATCATTGCCCTAAAAGTCCCTTTTTAGGTCAATTGGGGTCCTAATCACCTCAAGACCTCCCACGACAGGGATCCCTCATGAGTGATTAGGATTGATGTGCATCATTAGATGGTGATTAGCAGATGTGGGGATAATGAAAAGATCTAATTTTTAGAAGAGAAGAATAGAATAACATATCCGTATAATAAATCACTAGATCAAAGTAGTTATATCAGTTATGGCATATCATATGTAGCCGTTATAGTAGAGAGGATTACCATTTTAACAGTATATGGATGCTAACAGTGCAGACATTGTTAGAGGAAGGATACTTTGATCATGAATTATGCAAAAATAAAGAGAGAGTTAGTTTGATCCTATGGCCTTAGGAGGTTTGAAAAAAGCCTAGCATACATTGGATATGAGGGGTATTTATAAGTGGATATTAGGGTTCGAGGTTCTAGAAGGAACCTTCTAGAAGAGTCAACAGATCGCCACAATATGCCATGTTGGAGTGGAACACAAATCAAGGAAATCTGCCATGTGTCATGTGGCAGATAGCTTGGATCTGACAGGTGTCCCGATCGGTTAAAAACTAGCTTCTCATTTTTTAGTAATTTCAAGAATGTTCTGGAGAAAACAAAAGAAAATTGTACGAAAAGATAATTCAGGATTATCTCTTAGATTTACCATAAAAACAATTGAATATCTCTGGGAAATAAAATATTTTTATTTTGGATAATTCAACATGGCAATTTATGAAAAACAACTTATAAAAAGCAGAATTGATGAGCAAATTGCACTTTTGGTTTGAAAATAAGGTTTTTGAATAGAAACACCCCAAAAATCGGTAAAAGTGGGTGAATTAAATATGCAAAAAAGTTGAGAAAGATAATGAATTTGGGAAATGGGTGGAATGTGGAATGGACTCCATCATTAGCCAAAGAATTTGCATTAATCATAAATTTCTAACCAGTGATAAAAAATGGGGTGTCAATAGTTTAACCCTCTCAAGGAAAAGTTTGAGATAAAAGTGTGAATGATGGGCTTAAGCCAATTATGACCCCCATTTTTGGTCACAAAAGGTCAAAAAGGTTGGACTTGTCAAAGATGTTCAGACAAACCTTATGAGGGTGGAAGGCGTATGCAACGTCTTTTCATTCTAAGGATGAGTTGATGAAATAACCATTCATAATGAAAATGAGATTGGGTATGAACGATTTCTTAAAAGTAAGGGTATCCTTTGACTTAGACACTTACCCATATATGATCAATCATTTATTCCCTTGATTCTCTAGATCCATTCAAAGTTTATCAATTGTGAAAGTGACTTTCATCATTGCTCCAGTTCTTATATCAGCATGTCCGATTCTCTCACTTACTCATGCCTTAGTGAGAAAAAAGTGGATGTGAAGAGTGGATAGGTTGGTGATTTTTCAAGAATTGATAATCAACAGTCAATGATTATGAGAAGTAGTGCTAAATTCTCTGACTATAAGAAGATCTTAGAGAATTGAGTCATGATCCCTTCTTCCTACACATCTTTAGTTTTCATTTTTTGAGTGGGCCAATTCAGAGTTAGGACTAGAACTCTTAGAAAGGCACAATATGGAAAATTTTCCTATCTAGGATAGGGTTTGGATCATCAAGATTTGCGGTTGAGTCTTAGACAAGCTCCCATTTTTAAGGTGACCTTTTGGCCAATGATTGTATCATTCAGCGGTATGTTCTCATTGAAGCATCTGATTAAGTTGAGACTAGGCATTTAGGAGATTACCCATGGAAAGGTGGCCTACACAATGTGTTCATGTACTTGTTCGTCATCTACCCCCTAGAGCATATACACATGATTATCCTTGACTCTCTAATTTTCAACTGTGGAGGTTTAAGAATATAGCCATAACTCATGGTCATAAAGTGGTTATGGTGATTTCAGTTAATTTTCAAGTCATGATTCGAGATTTTGTCAAAGGATGTGTGCTTGAAAGCAAACATGATGCCCTAGTCACAATCTGGGGTCATTTAAAATGATTTGAATGGTATTCTTGATATGGAAATATGAGCATGAGATTGGTCTAGTTTCAGGTTGTAGTCTCGGACCCTATGTATATATAAAAATGATGCCTTGAGTTATCTTAGTTTTAAGTCATTAACCAGAACCCAAAATGATTGGAAATTGAGTAGTGACTTTGATTCAATTTTGAGGTCATGACTCGAGACCCAAAAAGATTGGAAAGTGATGAATATGATTGGTCCATTTCAGGTCATGGCCCAAGACCGTGGAGATCATAGTTAGATCAAATAATTATTTTTATTTAAGAAAGGGAATTTTAATTTGTAAGAAATAATTAGAATCTTTCATGTTTCACAAAATTTTGGCATTTTATTAGTATTTATCCATTTATCAACAATTTTGTATGAATTTTATAAGTTTCTAGAAATTCTATTGAAAATCTAGGGACATGTTTACAATTTTTTCAAAAGTTTTTGTTTTTAAAAGAGGGGAAATGGGAGGAGGGTCAAGCACACTTCCCATTTCTTCTCTTTTGTGAAGCAGTAGTGTGGCGACCGGCTCAGAGGCGATCAAGACGACTGCAGTGACAAGGAGAGAGAGGGTTAGAGTCAACAGATTGAGCCAGTCCACCAACCCCACACTAATGGATAACAATGTTTGCCAGCTAATAACCTCCCATTTTGTGATGTTATCTTACTAGTCTTTTCTTAGTTTTCTATACTCTTTCTTAGATAAATTAGATAGAATAATTAACTTTCTGCTTTATTATGAATTTACCAATAGACTGACATTTCCTTTTTTCTCTTACAGGAAAACACAAAAAAATTGCAAAAACTGCAAAGGGTCCCAAGACCGAATGAACCCCAAACGGTCCCGAGACCGAATGGAAGCCAACCAATCCTGAGACCGAATGGAAGTCGATCGGTCCCGAGACCGAATGGAAGACAACTAGTCCCGAGACCGAATGGAAGCCAACCAGTCCCGAGACCGTATGAAGTCAAACGGTCCCAAGACCGTGTGAAGGCCAAACGATCCCGAGACCATATGAAAGCCAACCGGTCCCGAGACCATATGAAGGCCAACCGGTCCCGAGACAGTATGAAGCCAAACGGTTCGAAGACCATGTGAAGGCCAAACGGTCCCGAGACCGTATGAAGGCCAAACGGTCCCAAAAATGTATGAACGTAAACAGTTTCAAGAACAAAAGATCCAAACGATCTCCAAACTGAGAGAGTCCAAATGATCTCCAAATCATGAGAAAGTCCAAATGGTCACCATGACCGTTTGGACCCACATAACCCAAAACCGTTCAAGATTCACTCAAAGCCTATAAATAGGGCCCAAGGGGTCCTCACAAAAAAATCAACTCTCTGACGTCCAGAGGCTGCCCCAATCACTCTAGAGCTGTTCATCCTTCATCCTTTGCCCAAAGACTGCCGGTCCAAGATCCACATTTCATCCTCAAGCTACTTCCTCTCTCACAGACATAGAAGGTGGGAAGTGAAGGATTCTTCATCAAGGCAATCACGTGGTGTGAAGATAGTTTATCTCTATTCCGAGGGGTCGACCTTCCTCCCTCCTACGTGGAGATGATGCTTTCTTTCTCTCTTCCTGCCTCCTTCTTTGTTCTTGCCATGAGCGAGTAGTCCCATACACTAGGGTGCGGGGAGTAGCCACACTACCCATGTTTTCATTTCATACATTGTAATTCATGAGTTTGCAATAGAAAAATACTATCTTTTCAGTTCAACATCAATCATTTAGTGAATGCCAGTTGCTTGATCACCAACTTGTGTTATCTATTATCTACTAGTGCGAATTGTCTACGTTTGTACTTTTAGATTCGAATATCGACTGCATGTTGGTTCTTGATGTATGCAGCTACCATACATATGTTCGGTATCTAGGAACATTTCTCAAGGAGTGGAGTAAACTCACCTCCAATGTTGTACTTTCATACTATGAAATGGAATCATTTGACATATGAAAGTACAACCTTGACAGGTCGAGGAACACACTTTACGAGGGGAGCGATGCAAAGTAAGTGACTATTCATTTGGGGATGGCTGGCATTGCAATACTCCTGCATTTCTCATAGTTAGTTATCTGAAAGGAAGCTAAGTCTACAAAGATACTAACTGTTTAGACCCCTTTTCTTTGCAAGCCATGTTATTATGATGTATGTTTCGATCCATGCATAGTGGTGGTGAAACTTGGTCACGTCCTAGTGGTCTCCCCAAATATCATTTACAACCTCAGATTTAGTTTTCTGCCATTTACTTTACTTTGCACTTTAGTTTAATCATCAAATCAACTCTTTGATCTAAATATCAACCTTCAAGTAGATAAGTAGAATTATTACATTTTCCATCTTGTTAAACTCTTAACAAGACCGTTGTCTCGTGGATTCAACCCTTAACTGTACTACGATAAGACTTCCATGTATCTTAGCATACGTGGGTGGAGATCTTATTATAGCACACGAAAGGCTAAACTTAGAGACTTACTATCTCTAGGATTTTTAGTGGTGCACGCAACTCCACGCGAGTGGAGGCTCCATAAAAAATTGGCACCGTTGCCGGGGAGAACGGAACATTTTAATTCCATTTGCCAACTTGCTAGTTGATTAGGATTTTACACTTTATCTTGATAATTACTTCATATATCTTTTTGACCTCATCATTTCTCCACATTGTCTAAAGTGTGATTTTTCTTCTACTCAGGTAGAAAATGTGTATGCCACCTTTGCATAACATTAGATTCTCCCCTGAACTAGAGTACAACTCTGAGGTAGAACTAAGCTTCCACCGATGCATTAGACTCAACTGTCAACGAGCCAGACAGATGGCTGAAGAACAACACCATGCCGCTTTGGTGCTGGAAAGAGTCAATGCAGCCATAGCAGCTCAAAGAGCACAACTCATCGCTGATACACATGCTCAAATTCAAGATGAAGTTCGTGCTGAAGAGCAAGCCCATATCCATGCCAAAAATGAAGCAACTACATCAGATGCTCAATTTTTGATAAGGAACAAGCAGCTTCAGGATTATGTTGTTCCTAAGAACTCTGAAGATGATCACCCAATCCAGCCACCTCTCATCAACACTCCTAACTTTGAGATCCGAACACAATGGATCCAAATTATGCAAGGCATCTCATTCTCTGGGAATGCTGGAGAGGATTGCATGGATCACCTGAAGCAATTCAAGACACTCTGTTGATTGGTACCACAGGCCAGAGCTACTAATGATGCCATCATGCTTCAACTTTTCAACTTTACTCTGTCTGGAAGGGCATTGAGTTGGTATAACTCATTAGATGGAGAGCCAATCATCACCTGAGATCCCTTGGAAGAAAAGTTTTTGGAAAAGTTCTTTCCTCCCTCACTGATCTACCAGATTAGGGGACAGATCGACCAATTCTCCCAACTTCCAGGAGAATCTCTAGCAGAATCCTGGAAAAGGTTTAAGGAATTACTAAGGAAATGTCCACATCATGGAATCTCATAACATCAGCTCATAGAAATGTTCTATAGAGGAGTAAGTGATGACATTAAGAAGTTTTTGGATTCCTCATCTAGGGAGAATTTCATGCGAAAGAATTATGAAGATGCCTAGAAGATTGTCACACTCGGAGCCGAGAACCAATCTAATTGGGGAAGGCCATCTACCGGAGGAGTTCTAAAGGTTTGTGAAGCTGAAGAATTTGTAGAGTTGCAAGCCATCACCGAAGCTCTAAAAACCATATCTCATAAGCAACAAGTTCTTGAAACATCGTTTGGGGAATATGATAGAAAGAAGAACTCCCAGGTTCAATAAGTTAAAACAGCTACCAAAACTTGCAAAGCTTGTCATGCATATGATCACCCCACATTATCATGGTGTCTCTTATACAATGTAATGATGGATCTACAACCACCACAACTACAATATGAACCAATTGTTGAACATCCTGAGGATCAACTACCAGAGCAAGTGAATTCTATCCACTCCATACCAGGCCAAGTATATTATAATCCAGATCAACCAAGAAACCATCCCAGTTTTTAGTATGGGAATCCTACGGGAACTGTCAACCCACAACATCAGACGTAAGGTGGGTCTTCCAATAGATTACCACATGGATTTCAAAGCAATTATAATCGAAATCAAGGAAATTATAGGGGTGGGCCTCAAAGGATTGTCTACCCAAGAAATTCTTCTACATATTACCCTCTGTTGCATCCATAATTGCAACAAACTCAACTACAACAACCACAACAACCTCAATTACCAGTACCTCAACAACAACAACTGCAAGGGCAACAAAAGTTACACAATATCAATAAAAGAATGCTCTGCCTCTGCCAACAAATGAGTTATCCATGATTAGGCAAATGCTGCAATCTCAGCAGACCATGCTTGCCAATCAGCAAGCCCAACAAAAGGCCGTGGAAACTCAATTGGCACATATCACAACCCAGCCGAAACCCCCGATAGGTACTTTTGATGGTCAACCAAAAATAAACCCGAGACACAATCAACGCAGACCGAAACAACTGAACGCAGTCATCACAAGGTCTGGCCATGTTCTTGCTGAAGCCACCAATGTTATTCAAGAAGATGAAGATATAACCGAAGTCAATCCAATTGCAAGCACAAATCAAGAAACTAAAAAAATCTACAGAGGCTAGGAAGGAAAAGGAAAAAGAGCAAGTTACCAAGGAACCAGAAGTCCCGCCGTATATGCCTAGGATACCCTACCCAGGTATATTGCGAGAAACTAAACTGGACACTAGATTCCATAAATTCAAGGAAGCTATGAAGAAGCTATATGTCAATATTCCATTCCTCGATGTTCTTTCTAAAATCCCAGCTTGGTCCAAATACCTGAAGACTTTACTATCAAAGAAATATATGACTAAAGAACATGAGACTGTCAAATTAGCTCAAACTACTTCTGACATCATTTTTAATAAGATGCCGAAGAAGCAGAAGGACCCTAGCTCCTTTGGCATCCAATGTTCTATCAGAAATATCTCTTGCAAGAAAGGATGAACCGATTCAGGGGCCAACATATCCATTATGCAATTTTCCATGTGTAAAAGATTAGGTTTTATTGATTTGCTACCCATAGCAATGACAATTCAATTGGCTGATTCTACTGTCACTACACCTTTGGGAATTATTGAAGATATCCCAGTAAGAGTAGGGAAAGACTCGTATGTTCCTTATGACTTTGTTATTATGGATATAAAAGAAGATCTGAGGTATCCAATAATATTTGGCCTATCCTTCTGATGCGATGATTTTGAGTCGCATTTAGAGACCTATTTCATATGTGTTTTGTGCCTTAATTACTCATTTTCATGGATATTATTGCATAATTCACTTTATTTGGTCTTTGCCATCATTTTATATCAAATCCCCTTTGTTTCACTATTTTGAGCATTATTTATCATCTTATTATAAATTGTGTGGATTTACTTGGGCCTGTTGTGAAATTTCAGGAAGAACGAGCATCCGTCGATACCATCGACGGATGTCGATACCATCGACCAAGCCACAGGTTGTCAGCCGAGAAGAGCAATACAGAGTCGATACCATCGACACCCATGTCGATGGCATCGAGATGTCTCCAGGCTGCTGGCGAGGATGAAGTCGATACCATCGACGCAAGTCGATACCATCGACACTAGGAGAGCTACATCATCGCTAAACGACAACAACCGGCGCTAAAGGTGTCGATACCATCGACACCCCAGTCGATGGTATCGAGATCACCACAGGTGCTCATAATAAAAGAAAGGAAAGCTGCCGCTAATCCGCTGGGTCGATACCATCGACCCGCGTCGATGGTATCGACGCCGGCAGATATGCGTTGGATCTGTTTTGATATCAATCGGACGGCTGTCATTATTTGACGACCTAATTAGGGACTTATACCTAATGACGGCCGCCCAGACGAGGGGATCATCTCGTTTTTGGTTTTGCACGAGTGCCGAGGAGGAGAGAAAGGAGAACGGAGGCCGAGAAGCTCATCCCGGGTGATTCGGACGCTGTCGAAGACAATTTCCACCACCGACAGGCGGGGAAAGCTTGTGTTCTACGCCAAGGATCCACCGGTTCTTCTCCGTTCAGGGGTTTTCCCATTTATTTCACGTTTTCTTATGAATTCCCCAATTTCTACCATGTACTCGTGTGAGATGAACATGAGAGGCTAAAACCCTCAATCTTTAGGACCGGGAGTAGCCCGGGGATACATTGTATGATGATTTTATATTGATAGTTCATATTTTTTCTCTCATATCCGTGGTATAAATTCGTTTTCTCTATTGCTATTGTTATGCTCGATCACCATAATAATAATTTAACACCCTTAATCACTTCGACAGAAGGATTAACGGTTGAAAAGAGACGAATTCTACATTAATTAATAAAACCCTTGACAAAGGAGTTGTAAAATTAATGGTGGGAACTGAGGGACCGATCTTAATGCCCTTAGTTTAGGGGAATGATTACTATGACGATGGAATCAACCTAAATCTAAGTAGTGGATTACACCACGACAGTGGGTAATTCTCATTTCAGGCCACTACCCGGATAGAGAGAGAAGTGTGAGGAATTATATGAAATCTAATACAATGTTGACCCGCGGTGAAACCGCCATCCTAAAGATATCCTTTTTAATTGATTAAATTAACCTTTAATCGATTGTTTTCTTTGTTTGATTTTTATTTTCTTTTAATTTGAACAACAAAACCCTACTTTGTTAATCGGTCTAGCTGATTGCGATTAGTTAGTAGAAGTCTCCAATAATTCACGTATCCCTGAGTTCGACTCGGGCCTCACAAGGCCTATATTACTCGACGCGTACACTTGCGTTTTTAGCGCGTAGTAAAATACACGTCACCTTCCTTGCTACATCCAGAGCACTAATCGATGTTGAAGCTGGCACCATTACCTTAAGACTAGGAAAGGAAGCTGCTCAATTCAGAGTCTTTGACAGTTTAAAAGGTCCTAGCATCCACAAAGAAGTTTTTCTTCTCGAAGAAATTGATAAAATGTCTCTGTTAAAGCAAGAACCTTTTGAACTGTCTGATGATTTGGAAACATCTTAACAAGTCCAGAAGCTAAATTCTCAACTGACGAACTAGTTCAGCAATGTCTGCAATACCTTGAACAAGCCGAAGAAACCCCCGAAGCTACCTTTGAGGAGTTGAATTCTGTCACCATTTTGGAAACCGCAGAAGTACGCAAGACACCTGAGATGAAAGCCCTACCAGTTGGGCTCAAGCATGTCTTCCTTGACGAAGAACAATTATGTCCGGTCATTATCAGTTCCACTCTAATAGATGACCACAAAGAAAGACTACTTATTGAATTAAGAAAACACAAGAAAGTCATTGGATACAAGATGACTGACCTAATGGGAATAAATCCAGCTTTGTGCATGCACATATTACCCATGGTAGAAGAGTTTAAACCTTCACGGGAACACCAGAGAAAACTAAACCCAAATCTCAAAGAGGTGGTTCGCCTCAAGGTTCTTAAACTCCTAAAAGCTGGTATCATTTATCCAATTTCCGATTCTCAATGGGTTAGTCCGGTCCAAGTAGTCCCTAAAAAGGGGGGAACAACTGTCATTTTGAATGATAAAAATGAACTGGTGCCCACAAGGACTGTTACTGGATGGAGAATGTGCATCGATTATAGGAAACTGAACAAGTCAACAAGAAAAGATCACTTCCCTCTACCTTTCCTTGATGAAGTCCTTGAACGTCTGGCCCACCAAAATTTCTTTTGCTATCTGGATGGATATTCATGATTTTACCAAATTCCGATCCACCCAAAAGATCAGGAAAAAACAACTTTTACCTGCCCCTTTGGAACCTATGCCTTTAGGAGGATGCCTTTTGGGCTATGCAATGCACCTGCTACATTCCAGCGGTGTATGTCCTCCATTTTTGCAGGGCTAACTGAATCCATCATGTAAGTTTTCATGGATGACTTTCAGTTATGGAGATTCTTTTGAAACCTGTCTACTTAATCTCAGCAAGGTACTACAAAGATGTGAGGAAACAAATCTGATCCTTATCTGGGAAAAATGTCACTTTATGGTGACAGAAGGTGTTGTCCTCGGGCATCGGGTAAGTGAACATGGGATTGAAGTAGATAAGGCAAAAATAGATGCCATTTCAAAACTATCACCACTAAAATACATCAGAGGGGTATGGGCATTCCTAGGCCATGCCGACTTTTATCAAAGATTCATCAAAGATTTTTCAAAAATAGAAAAGCCCATGACTCACTTGTTGACCAAAGATGTGGATTTTAATTTTGATCAAGAATGCTTACACAGTTTCAGGACTTTAAAGAATGCCCTAGTTTCTACACCTATACTAAGAGCCCCTGACTGGTCACAACCCTTCGAGATAATATGTGACGCTGATGACTACGCTATCGGGGCAGTATTAGGACATGGAATAGATAAGAAACCCTATGTGATATACTATGCATAAAAAACGCTTGATGAAGCCCAAAAGAACTACACAACTACAGAAAAAGAGTTCTTGGCATTCATCTATGCTTTTGAAAAGTCCCGTTCTTATTTAATCGGATCAAAAGTCATAGTATACACAAATCATTCCGCAATAAGATATCTGATCCAAAAACAAGATACAAAACCCAGACTTATTCACTGGGTGTTGATGCTTCAAGAATTCGATTTGGAAATAAAAGATAAAAGTGGGGTAGAAAATTTCGTCACCGACCACTTAATTTGTATTGAGCCTCAGGACGAAGACAATATACCTATCCGAGACTCTCTACCCGACGATCAACTCATGAAAGTCACCACCAGATTTCCTTGGTATGCCAATATAGCAAACTATCTGGCTACATGAATTGTCCACCCTACTACTTCCTACCACGACAGAAAGAAATTTCTTCATGACGTCAAGCAATACTTTTGGAATGAACCATATCTTTTCCACTTATGCACTGACGGTTTATTCTGCCACTGTCTCCCTGAAGAAGAAATTATTCCAATCTTAGAACACTATCATTCTGGCCCCACTGGAGGGCACATGAGTTCGCAGAAGATCGCCCTTAAAGTCCTACAGTCAGGATTCTTCTGGCCAAAAATAGCGAAGGATGCAATACATGTCAACTGTCTGGAGGGATATCAAAACAAAATGAAATGCCACTAACTCTATGGTAGGATATCGAACTTTTTGATGTATGGGGAGTGGACTATATGGGTCCATTTCCCCCATCTTATGGATTCTCTTATATTTTGGTTGCTGTGGACTATGTTTCCAAATGGGTAGAAGCTATACCCACTGTATCTTATGACTCTAAGCCGATGATTAAGCTGTTCAAGGACATCATCTTTCCTAGATTCGGAGTCCCTAGAATGGTTATATCCGATAGAGGGTCACATTTCTTAGAAAGAAGCTTCGAAGCTCTTCTGCGAAGATACAGAGTAAAACATAAGGTCGCTACGCCTTATCATCCACAAACTAGTGGCCAAGTTGAAGTTTCAAATAGACAATTGAAGGCTATCTTAGAGAAAACTGTCAACAAAAACCGCACAGATTGGTCCACCAAACTTCCCGATGCTCTCTGGGCATATTGTACTTCTTACAAAACACCAATAGGAACAATGCCATTTCGTTTGGTGTATGGGAATTCGTGCCATCTCCCAGTCGAATTGGAACACAAAGCTTGGTGGGCTATTAAATAATTGAATTTTGATTTCAAAAGTGCCGGTGAATACAGAAAACTTCAATTATAAGAACTAGAAGAACTAAAAATGACTGCCTATCAATGTGCCAAGATCTACAAAGAACAAACCAAGATGTGGCATGATGGCCACCTTAAGAGGAAAGATATCATTGTCAGAGATAAAGTCCTTATTTTTAATTCCAGACTCAAAATGTTTCCCGAGAAACTCCACACAGAATGGTCTGGGCCATTCACCATCAAGCACATCTACCCAACTGGAGATGTAATCATTTTCGATGATAATGGAGGAGAAAGAACTGTTAATGGTCATAGACTGAAGAAATACTATACTCCAACCAATAAAGCTCCAAGACAAACCATTGAGATTCATGATCCAACTGCATCAACCTAACCAAACTAGAACTTCATCAAGCCAACGACGTGAAACCAAAGCACTACTTGGGAGGCAACCCAAGATCTCAGTATCACTTTTCCATTTTATTTTACTTAGTTTTGATAATTTTCTATTTTTATTAACTGCTTATTTTATACCTATCATCTCTATTTAGAAAATATAAAAATTTACATAAGCAACTAAAATAAATATAAAAATATAAACACCCAAAACCAAAATAATCTTATCCAAACAGTTTCGAAACTGTTTGATCCAAACAGTCTCGAAACTGTTTGATCCAAACGGTCTCGAAACCATTTACTCATGAGAATTGGTACCGTCACCCCTCCTTTTCCTATAAATATCGTCTGACCCCATCCCTTTTTCATTCCCTCAGTTTCTTAAAATTTCTCTCTCACGTGATTCCTGTTACATTCCTCCCAGTTCTCCTGCTCATGCACGATTACCACCTCCATCACCTCTCGCGCTGTTCCGTTCCGCATTCACCACTGTCTCCATGACCTTTCGTGGACACTATACCGTCCTTCTCCACCATTTCGCTCTCTTCACCACTAGCAGCAAGGTAGACTGTAGAAACTATCACTGTCACCTTCGTCGCCGACGCTACACCATGTTTTACATCCTTTTTTCATCTCCACCATTATCTTTGCTGCCGTCGCTATTGCCGCTGCTGATGCCTGTGTCGCCGACACCGTTTGTACCATTTTTTCCGCTGCTTTAGTCGCTCGCTGTCTCTACCGCTTCACCTTCCTAATAGTTTCATCTCATACGGTCTTGAACCCAAACAATCTTACAAACCATTTGGTTCAAAAACCGTTTGGACCCAAATGGTCATGAAACCGTTTGGACCCAAACGGTCATGAAACTGTTTGAACCCCAAAGGTCGTGAAACCGTTTGGACCCAAATGTCTTGAAACCATTTGGAACTAAATGGTCCTGAAACCGTTTGGACCCAAACGGTCAACAAAACTGTTTGGTTCTTTCAAAACCTAAAAAACAATGAAATTTACACAATGTTGCATTTCCTTTTCATAAATCTATTATCTTTACAATTTCAATCTAACATACATGATCTCTTGTTCAAATTTTCCAGAATGGCATCACCAACAAAATAAATTGTTGACTCCCGTGTCTGGACCAGAGAAGAGATCCTAGCGCATCACTCCAAGCTTCAGCGCATCCTTGACATATGCGAAAAAACTAGAAAGACTCCATTAAAAGTTAACTTGCCCAAGGTCATCCATGCTCTTGAGCGAGTCAACAAATGCCTAGCAGACGATCCAATTGAAGAGGTCAAAGAGATTTCCTCCACCGACGAAGGCTCAGAATACAAACCAAATTTTGAGGAGGAATCCCCGACCACCAATTCCAAGGGCAAAAGGAAGGCCCAAGAGGCTATCGTAGAACAACCAACCAAGAAATGAGCACAGAAGCAAGTCTAACCCTCCATTGCGAGGGAACAAATCCTGGCAGGACATGCCACCCCTGCTGCTGCCATTCTTGCTACCACCACCGTAGAACAAGCATCAGTTGATCTATACATCCAAAACCTCCCGACTGGTGACATAGTACTGCGACTAACAAAGTACGTATGCTCCAACGTAATGAAGAAGATGGGAATCTACGACAGAGTTCTCGCCTTGCTCGACAACGTGAATCTCTCAAAACTCTGCTTTGTCACAGAAAATTCTTATGTTGAGCCCACGACAAAGTTCTTCACATACCTCAACAAAGAAACCATGGACGCAAAGGATAAATGGAAGGACGGAGGTGACCGCAGGCTGGTAACCTGACTTTTTGGAAACAAAGTTGTCTTGACTGAGAACACACTAAATGAGATCTTCATCGACAACCAGGATCAACTGAAGAAGGCTAAAGTAGTAGGCCTGGACCACTCCCAGTTCAATAGGCACACCTTTTGGAAGTCTTTGACGGGGATTCCAACCTACGAGGCGCAGACCTGCAAGGCCTCTAACATACATTCTGGCCTGGTGCGCACTCTGCACAAAATCATTACATGCAACATATTCCCCAGGACAGAGAGTGGGAACATTATTATTTCCGATCACTTTATCCTATGGTCCATTCTCAAAGGGCTGCCGGTCAACATCGGACGTCATCTAAAATTGCTAGTGTACAATTAGATCTAAAATTTATCTTCTCTAATTAGATCTAAAACCATGCTTGAACCATTCAAACACTAATTTTTGCACTAAAAAGCCAAACGATGATAGTAGCTAGTGAGTCTCCTCTGTTCATTTGGATTTGAAAACATGATCTTTTAGCCTAGAAGCCTGTTTGAAATTCAATCATTAGGAGTAAATCTTGGATACTCCTCGGTTTGGGACTGTTCTTGAACTCTTAATCTCACTTAGGATGTAAGTATATAATGTGTATTCAGTTTTCAAGATGTTTCGTCATCACTTTCCCATTTGTTCTCTAAGTACACATGTAGGTTGATATTTGCCCATCTACATCGGTGGACTTGGAGAACTAAGGGGAAATGTAGATGAATTTTAATGAAAACCGAATATACATTATACACTTACTAGTGAGGTTAGGTGTTCAAGAATGGTATAGGTGGTACACACATTCATTACTGAACCTTAAACCCTAATTTGTAAATCAAAAACTCTAAATCCTAATATGTAAAAACCCTAAACCATAATTTGTAAACCATAAAACGTAAATCCTAATATCTAAACTCTAAACCCTGATCTATAAATTTTAAACCTAATCTATAAACCCTAAACCCTAATTCTTATATCCTAAATTTTGGTAAAATTGAATTATATAAATGAATTAAAAAGTAATTTCCCCAATGGTACATTCATGGAATAATTATGTCTTTATGACACAAGTTAAAGAAATAAAAGGGTTTTCTTTTGCAATAATCCATTAATAACGTTGGAAAAAAGAAAGAATGGAAAATCCAACAATAAAGGGTATTCTAAAGTAATGGACAATTAATATTGTTATATATAGAATTGTGTAGAATTCTTTAGAAAAGAGATTGTGTGCATAAATGAAAAATGGTGACTTTGTTATTAATTAGACAACTGAAATATAAGATAATATGAAAATTTCCAAAAAAGAAACATGAGGTGTGGTGTTTTATATAATTAAAGGATAATTAACTAAACAAGATTGGCAATGCCATGTTTGAGGCATCAAACAAGAATATTTCAGTTTATATCTTTATATACTTGAAAATATTATTAGAAAGAAGAACATTCTAGAAAATGGGAGAAAAAGGAGATTCCATGAGATAATGGTATTGCTTTAAATGAATGATTAAAAGAATAAGATTTGTATCCTGATAAAATCCTACAATTAAATAAAAGTTGGGAAATATCTTTATGAGTTCCTATGTTCAATTTGAGAGATTCACGAGAGAGAGAGAGAGAGAGAGAGAGAGAAAGAATAATCAACTTCTTCAATAAAGTGCCATGTTTTTCTGTGTGTTCATCAATGGTTATATGTTTGCCAAAATAAAATAAGAAAATGATAATGTCTTATTGGGACCTTTGGATTTATAGGAATAAAAGTGGAATATATTCTTTCCTAGTTGGTATTGGATTGTTGAATAAAAATAAATGTCTTTCAGTGGATGTGTATTGATGTTGTTTTTGAAACCCCTTCCATATCAAAAGATTTTCCCATGTAATAATGGTGACTATTTAAATAAATGCTTGAAGGCAAGTATTTTGCATGGGATTATCACAACAAAATCCATATTTATAAAATAAGATGGGGAAAGTGTTGATCGTTTCTTTTCCCTATATGTCAAGGCTACCAAATCCAAGTCTAAAGAGAAGGTGGGGGTTTTCCTACAGATCTGTAAATAGAAAATGACTATGATTTTCTTTATAACGAAAGAAGAATCGTCAAGTTCTAAGGTGAATCATCCCCAAAGATACCAAGGGGAGGTTTTGTGAAGTCAATATATATGGGGGTCTCCATACTTCATGTTGCATATCATCTGTCCACTTTCTTCTTCACCCTTCTCATTTAGGGTCTTGCCTAGGATCTACAAATGGGCCACAATGCCCTCTCCTCCCAAGATGCAGAGTCTGTAGCCTACATGTTGAGGGAAATCTTGGAGAGACACCCTCACAACTGCACACCTTTGCTCATCTTTCTTTTTCTAAACATGGAAGATGTAGTGACATGCTTTTAAAGCCGATTAGGAGCTATGACCTGGAGCACCCGAACAGCGGTGGTGGGACACTATTATCTTGAGGGTGCTCAACCCTCCTACTCTCTCTCCTAAACACGTGCACCAACAAAGCTCCCCATCATTGCACACACCTACAGATCGGCGACCTCACCTACCCAGACATCTCTGGCTAGGCCGAGACCTCGGTGGATCCAACGTCGTCCCTCAAAGGGGGGCCCAACGTCTCCTCTCGAAAGGCCACATATTGTTTGTTTCATTACACATCCCTGTGCTCAAGCATGGAGTAGAATCCTTGTTGGCTCGAGAACATGAGAGTCTCTAGGTTGAAGGCGATCACGGGTGGAAAGGGTTAGTTAACCCTCTCATGCGTGGGACTTACCCCATGAGGAGAAGGGGAAAATCAGCCATTTCAACCTTTCTTAGTATACCTGCCATAGGGCACGCTATGCTGACATTGACGCGGGCTATTAAGATAGGTCATCCAAATGGAAAAGAAGGCAATGAAAACTAAATGCTGACTTGGCACTCCCCTATTGGCCGAGATCTATTTGTTATACAAATAATCATAACTAATTATTGATAAATCCAATTGCAACATGTTATATATGAAATTTGATCAAAAAAATTAAAGGAATTAAGCTAAAATATAATTAAGACTGAATAATTCTTCCTTATTCAAAAGTGCATAAAGATACCATCTTTAATGTAAAATATGCATAAGAAGCTTAGTTTCATGATTTTAATGGTCATCACTTGTTTAAATGGTATTAATGGATAAAGCTTAACCTTTTTGGAAAAAAACATTTTGGACCTAATTTGGGTTAAAAGTCCATATGATGCTATAATTAGGGTTTTTAAAGTGGATAATCAATAATATTTGTTGAAGTGGCGATTAAAGCATAAAAGCTCTAGATTTGTGCATTGATATAATGGAGTACATTAAATGCTCTTAATTCCTTTCTGTTACTTGTTATTTGATTAAAATATGGATCCTTGGGTTGTAGGTAATGGCTCTCATATTCTTGGCCTTCCTTAATTGAGGGTTTCCAAAAGGTGAGGTTGTTACACTAATACCTTTTTTCTCTTTGATCATACAATGGATAGATTATGGATGTCCATTCTAAATTGTTTCACCCAAGAGTTTATTACTGGTCTTGATTAGTTTATAAGATTTGTAGAGGAACATAAGAAACGACCTGGAGATAGGTTCTATTATCCATGTAGGAATTGCAGTAACAACTTGAAATTCGACACTATTGACGAAATCAAAAGTCATGTTATGTACAATAGGATTCTAAAAGGCTATATAGAATGGTACTGTCATAGAGACATTCCTACTATGAGATTTGTAGATGTCAATAGCAGTACTTGTTTTGAAGTAGAAATTGCCGAAGATGATGTAGATGTGAATGACCCGATTCTGATAGACATGGTTGATGCGATGCTAGATAGTTGTGGGGTAGGGCGCATCGATCCACCTTCCTTATTTAGAAATATTGTGCATGATCTTGAGAGACCATTGTACTTAGGTTGTGCTAAGTTTATGAAGCTGAGAGATGTTTTGAGATTGTATATTCTGAAGGCTACCAATAGATGGAGCAACAAAAGTTTCATGTAATTGTTGTCTTTGTTGAAAGAAATTCTTCCTGAAGGCGATGATCTTCCAATCTCAACATGAAAATTAAAGAAAATGTTTTTTCCCAATGGGAATGAAGGCTAAGAAGATACGTACATGCCCAAATGACTGTGTTTTATTTCAATAGGACTATGTAGATTTGAAAGATTGTAAAAAATGTGGGGCGTCAAGGTATAAAATGATGACTTTGGGGAAGTTCAAAACTGGCTCTCCTACCAAGGTGATGTGATATCTACCTATAATACCACAATTTCAATGCTTGTTTGCCAATGCCAAGAATGGGGAGAATTTAAGGTAGCATGCAAAGACAAAGAAAAATAATGATGGTATCCTACGACATGCATCTGATTCGCCATAGTCGAAGAAGATGGATTTATTGTACCCTAAATTTGCTGAAGAAGTCAAGAATATAAGACCTGGACTTTGTACCGATGGGATGAATCCATACAACACATTGAGAAGCCGGCATAGCACTTGGCCTATTATGATTATTATATACAATCTTCCTCCCTGGTTGTGTATGAAAAATTAATACGTCATGCCTTCATTATTGATATCGGGCCCTAAAATCCTAGAAATATTGAAACTCTGATTGATGACTCAAAGAAAGTTTTGAGGAGAAGGTGTGATGACCTATTATGCTCCACTTAAAGAGACATTTGTTTTGCATGCTATGTTATTTTGCACTATTAATGACTTTCTAGCATATGAGAATTTGTTTGGATACAATGTAAAAGGATCCAAAGCATGCCCTATATGTGATGAGAACACTGACTCAATATGACTAAAACATGGTGACAAGACTGTATATCTTATTCATTGAAGGTTTCTTCCAAAGTTTCATCCTTACTGAAGGTTGTGCAAAGCATTCAATAGATTGAATGAGGAATGAAGTGGTCCTAAATCTATATCAGGAGAGGTTGTTTATGAATGAGTAAAAGACTTTGTCAATGCTTTCCGTAAGAGATCATAATGTACCATAACCAGACTGAGTGACAAATATTTATATAAGAAAAGGTCAATATTCTGGGATCTTCCTTATTGGAGTTCTTTGGCAGTTAGGCATTGTATCGATGTCATGCATGTGGAGAAAAATGTATGTGATAGCGTCATAGGTACTTTGTTGAATATACCAGGTAAGACTAAAGATGGCATCATTTCTAGAATGGATCAACTTGAAATGGGCATAAGGAAATAATTAACATAAGAAGTTAATAGTGATCAAATAACATATTTACCTCCTAATTGTTACACATTGTCTAGAAAGGAGAAGAATTTTTTTTGCGAGTGCTTGTTTTCTGTTAAGATACCACATGGATACTCTTCCAATATCCGTAGATTGGTATTAATGAAGGATTCGAAGCAGATAGGTAGTACATTTCATGATTGTCACACTCAAATACAAAAAATATCACCCATGGCAGTTTGATATATACTCTCAAAGCATTTAAGGTTTGCAATTACCATGCTTTGTTTCTTCTTCAACACTATATGCAACAAAGTTATTGATCATGAGAATCTTGATAAGTTGTAAAGAGAAGTGGTCGTTACCCTATTCCAGCTAGAGATTTATTTTCCTCCTTCATTCTTTGATATCATGGCACATCTTGTTGTCCATTTGACTAGGGAAGTGAAAATATTGGGACCATTTTTCTTGCATTAAATGTATCCTTTTGAACGATATATAAGTGTTTTTAAAGGTGATGTTTGAAACCATTATAGACCTGAAGGGAATATTATTGAGGTTATGTGTCTAGGGAGGTTATGGACTTTGGAATGACTTTCTGAGTTGTAATGAAGCTCCTATAAATAACAAGAATATTGAGGACTTTTTTGGTAAAGGGACTTTAGGAGAACGAGTGAAAGTAATAAGTCGTGAGCTGTGGGAACAAGCACACTTGTATATTTTACACAACATCAACAATGTGAGTATTTATATCACCGAACATACCAATTTCATCAAGACAAAATATCCTTGAGTCAATTCAATGTGGCTTGCTAGAGAGCATAACAAGACATTTACTAGGTGGTTTGAAGATAAAGTCTAACTTAAAATGTCTCAAACACCAAATAATATTACTGAAAATATCAAATGCCGAACCATTAAACTAAAAATGAATGTTATGTCTTATGAAGGGTTTTCCATAATTGGATTTTGGTATTATGGAAAGCATCAAGATGATAAGAGTGTCGCCCAAAACAATGGGGTCACCCTTCAAGCTTCTTCATTGTATTTTTCTAGTGTAAAGGACAAGAGTCCATGTGAAGCTAAAATGTCATATTACAGTGTCATTGAAGACATATGGGAGTTTGACTACATGAATTTCAGAGTTCAAATCTTTAGGTGTGATTGGGTTGATAACACCAAGGCAGTTGTAGTGGATGAATTGGATATCACATTAGTGAATTTTGAAAAGATTGGTGAGAAGGGTGAACCATTTATAATGGCATCACATGTGAAGCAAGTGTTTTATATCAATGACCCGGCAAATGAAAAATGGTCAGTTCTTCTTCTTGGTAAAAAGACATTTCATTGCATATCCTATAGATGAAGAAGAGTACTATGACAAGTATGATGACTCCAGTCCATTCTCAGTTGGCTTGCCAACACCATAAATTGAAGTTGACACTGACTTATATATTCGTGGAGATCACATTGAGGGAGTTGTAATTGATGCAAGAACCCGATATTAGAGGCATGCTTTTATTTTTTTAAAATTATAAATGTGCATTTTACATTCTTTATTACTTATATTTCATTGTTTGACTATTTTTGATATGACATTTTTTTAGATGGAATTTGACCATTAGTATGATGACCGTGATGATGATTCCTGTCAGGATGAGCACCATGACAATGTGCACCATGAGAATGACACTGGTGTAAGTTGTATTGTTTTATTACATAGATGTGCATTTTACAATGTCTATCGTGTTGTATTTTTGTATTATTTTATCACATTTGTAAGTTATATATTTTTATGACTTATATATATATTTTATAAATTTTAGCATGAGGATGTGTGGCATGAGGATCTTATTCAACTTGATGAGAAGCATCGTCGTATGCAAAAATAAGAGGCATCACCTTCCTGAACAAGTTAGTATAACAAAGGGGTAAGGGACCGAAGCTGGTCATTGAGTTTGATGAAGCAAGAAATATTGTTGGTAAGAATTGAAGTTCTTTTATGGCATATCTAGGGGTTCTTAATTGTAGCAAATATAGTGTAACAGTGGAATCTTGGCATATAATTGATCAAGGCAAGAAAGATTTAATATGGAAAGAATGATGTGTGAGATATTATCATTTACAATTCTATTTTTAAAGCTATTAACAATACTAGTTTAAAGAAAATTCCATAAAGTATATGTACTTTTTCATAGCATATTTGACCTAGGTGAAAAACTGCATCATAAAAAGGTGCTGGAATGCTGTGGGAGGGTACTAAGTAATTATAGGACAACTCAGACAAGAGAATACATACAGGACACTGATAAGAAGAAGAAGCCAGCCATTGATCAATGGAACTATCTTGACCCGAAGGTGTGGGAGGCCTTTGTTGCTAAGAGACAAATTGATGAATTCAAAGTATTAAACATCACTCCTCATTTTGAATACATTCTTATAATTTCATTGTTTTACCTTGACCTTGATTGTTATGCTTTAGTTATCAATTACTATTGATGATTGTCACTTACCAATGCATATGTTTTGGACTAACCAGGCTATAAGCGATGCTCAAAGAGAAAGGCATGCAAAGAATGCACACAACCACATGATGGGTCTAGGTGGCTATGCAAAGCTTTTCCAATAGATACCACAAGCGTCTTCTTCTCAACAACCTACTCCTAGGACCGCTGAGTCCTCTACTAGTTCTACACCTCTACCTCACCATGATCTGTGGATAGCTGGGAGGCAAACCAAATCTGGAGAAATACCCCACCCCACAATTGTTTAGGTGGCTAAAAAAATGGTAAAATTCAACCCTCAGAGAAATTACTATTGATGATTGTTATGTTTTAACTTGACTTTGATTTTTATTTTTACTTACCAATTACTATTGTTGACGGTTAACACGATCTCCATGAGAAAAGGAAACAAGGAAAGTTCATCCCTGAGGGTATAAGGGATGAATTGACAGTTGCTCTCGGTAACCCAGAGAATCCTGGACATGTTAGGGCTACTGGTGGCAGTGTCGCATAACAACCTTCTTTGGGTCATTAAATCTTAAGTGAAAATCTATCCACAAAGGAGGGTTCTCATAAGAGAAAGTACAAGAAATAATTGCAAAGGGAATAGAGGAAGAAATGAGACAATATCATGCTTCTCATTTAGCTCCTCGACAGTACTTGTGGCGCCCCACTCTTCATATGAGGTGGACCCCCCTATGAAGAGATGGTTGGGAGTAATCATATGGACCTAGCATGTCCACTGTAAGTATTTTAATGACATAGTAGTCTTTCAGAATGATTTGTGTACTATGTTTGAGTTTATGTATATATATAACACTCTATGTAAATTTGTAGGGGTTGAGGCCAAGCCGTCTTTTTTACAAGGATAAGTCATTGCACTAGGTGCGACTTACCCACACCTTGCAGGTGACATGATTCATGGTACTTTTTTGCCCATTGATGCAATTCTCGTGATGCCAAGGCTTGTCTATGACCCTTGGAAGTAGACTGCACTGCCATATGACCACCCCGAGCACGAGATGATAGGTGATGCAGAAGGCGTCGTGATTGTGTGGCCCAAAGTTGGAGTTGTCTACACCAATATATGCAATTTATATTGTGTTTTATCTGTATATACATGACAACTGATCATAATATATACATATATATATATATATATATATATATATATATATATATATATATATATATTATAGACACACACACACACACACACACACACACACACACACACACACACACACACACACATATATATATATATATATATATATATATATATATATATATATATATATATATATATATATATATATATATAGACACACACACACACACACACACACACATATATATATATATATATATATATATATATATATATATATATATATATATATATATATATATATATATATATAATAGGCACACACACACACACACACACACACACACACACATATATATATATATATATATATATATATATATATATATATATATTATAGACACAAACACACACATATATATATATATAAATATATATATATATATATATATATATATATATATATATATATATATATATATATATATATATATATATATATATATATATATATAAATATAAAGGACACAATGCCTAAGAAACCCTCTACAACTCATCCTCCACCTCCACCTCCTCCTCAATTACCTGGTTGACTTGCAAAGGACCTATTTGACATTCTAGGTCTTAATTGTAGGGAGTTGGCAACATGGATAGGAAAATTTGAAAAAGGGTCGCCTATGATGGTCCATATTAAGGAGGATGATGTGGGTGAACCTCATGATACTAGTATATTGCAAGATGTTGTGGAGATATTTACTTATTCTTGCTTGAATACATATGTGGTAGAACTTTGGATATGGTGAGATCTTATATAGATAAATACCTCATTTTATATATGTTGATATTTTTTCTTATATATTGGTGCATACATGATATACATCTTGCAACTAGTTACGTAGGATGTGTACAAAGTTCACATTGCACCATGTGTCATTTCTAGTTTGTTCATCGATTTGTCGTGTAGTTAAAGACCCTACATCTGTTATCGAGTACTTCTCTACCACATGTAAGTATTATGGTAAAGTGAAAAAGAGCATGATTATAGTTGTGTTCAATGTTGAGTAACTTTAGTTACTTCACTTGTGATTTTGACTTAAGAATTGCACTTCATTGAGGATTTTTAGTTTTATTCAGTTTGCCTTCTTTTCACTTAGGGCTAAACATGGTTGTTGTTGGTAATTGTCCTCATGACGCAAACTGTGTATTATCTAGATCCTAAGGGTGACCAACAAGACATTGGGGGGCACAAAATGAAAAGGCATTATTTACCTGATTATATATATATATATATTATCATATATTATTACATGACTATGTACACATACAATTCAATGTGTTACATTAACATATATGACTATATAAGATTTCAAAAAGGCTGGAGGAAAGGTGGAAAGAAAAAGAAAGCGACAATTTGGCAGAATGTTGATGTAGTTTTCTAACTCCAATTCATATTTATGCCAACTATGATTACTTTTATTTATTAACATTTTGTATGTTGAAATTTGTAGTGCCATTACTAGACAATGGTTGGGCATGAAGATACTATGTAATGTGGTATATGGACATGATTGTCAGATATGAGGAAGTAAACATCAAATCCACACAAAATGTAATATATATATATATATATATATATATATATATATATATATATATATATATAGTCTCGGTCATCGTAAGTAATTAGTATCATTTGATAATATGAAAATAGAAAACTTTTATGTTATATATGTCATTCTCTTTGTAGGTGTTTGAAATGAAAACACCCTATATGAAAGAACAAATTGATGAGATACAATCATAATGGACACAAGCCTTCATTATGTATGTGAAAGAATTTGATTGGGATAATAAATGAATTTTCTAAACTTTGATGTCATTATTTATTTATACACGTGGCACTTATGACCTCTTGCAACTTTAATTTTGATGCGAGAACATTATTGGTGCATATGTAAATGATGAATATATACATATGTGTGAATGTGAAGATGAATGAATACAATGAAAATTGTGCTTCTACATGTCATGAGAATGGAATTGGAATGGAATTTGTGCATATGTGAATGAGGTATCATGTGTGTGAATGAATGGGAAGAAGAATGAATATAATTATGTTTGTACATGTGATGAGAATGGGTCTTGTATGTGGGAGGATTGTGTTTGTTATTGCAGGTTTTGTAGGTTTGTTGGCTTGTTGTTAAGTTGAACACAAGATAGAACTGTAGGTTCTGCATCCTATTGAACATCCAGACAACATGTATGCAGATGTAACGACCCCACCTCCCAGTAACCCCCAATTAAGGGAGACCAAGAGGTCAGAGCCATTATCCCAATTAACATGATCAATGGTTCGACAAATAATCAGTAATAACTATCAAATTCTACCAGACTAAACTGAAAACTGGTATAAAAATAAAACTTTACATACCTTTTTCAAAAACTTGGATATCTACTTATATCCACATTTGGAGTCTATTCTAACTAATCATCCTTTGTACTTTAATTCTTATTTAATTCCTCATATGCCACTTTACTGTTTGTCCTTTTCAATCTTGCACCTAAAACGCCGACAAACAAAACGTCGGTCAGCATATTGAAATATGCCGGTATGTGGGGACAACCAAAATTTCACAAATATGGCTAACAATCTAAATATCACAATCAAGTTAATTAACAAACTAGTTTACGCTTTCAATGTGACATTCTCAACTGCTTTTTCCCTAACCATGACATACCCTCCTTAGGGTTTCTCTTTTGCCAATGACTTAAGGCCACCTTCTCATTCCCGAGCTTGGTGCCTGGGGTCACCTCTCATGGTGCCCATTAGTCATTCAATAAAGACCACCTTCTCAATCCCGAGCTTGGTGTCTGGGGTCACCACTCATGGTGCCCATGGGTCTTCCCTCCTGGGCTTGACCTTTTGGCATCATCCATCAGGGTGGCATGTAGGTGCGAGAATACACACTTCTATTATAATTGTGATAATCATAGTCACTTTATAGTTCCATGAAATAAAATTCATTCAAGTAGTTATTTTTAGGCAACCGATAAAACATCTGGGAATCACTGTGAAACTAAAGAGATTAACCATAAGCGTAACCGCATACTTGTCATGCTGGCTTGAGTGCAGAAATAATCCAACTAAGCAAGTAATCTAGTAACAAGAAAGCACACAAGATGATCCTGAAATATGCATCCAATTTTCCTATCATTGATCAGGCCATCAAGGTCTATTAAACCTAGCTCGCTTCCTAGGGTTTCTAGTCTACTTTTAGGGTTTCTATTGCAATTAGGGTTCCTATCCATTTTTACAATTCTAAACCCTAATTTTATACAATTACTCACAAACCCTAATTATCTCATCTATTCTTCACGAAAGATATTAAGGTTACCTTTGAACAACATATAAATTTAATTTCAGATTAAAGACACAATTAACCATCAATTAAGTCCATTATGCCTCTTTTACATTAAAACTACCATTTTTATTCTTTTAATTCATGACAAGATCATTATGCCCAATTATCATATTTGGTTCCTTTCAAATTAACAATTCTTAATTCATTATGGTCTAATTCACATATGAACTCTATTTATCATTAATTCCACCTTTATCCATTAGAAAACCCTAATTACCATATTAAGGGTATTTATCCACAATTAGAAACCTTTATACTCAAAATAGCTTAGAACCATCATATCTCAGCTTTATTCATGAATTTGAACAATTAAAGCCATTTATAGTCACAATTACTAACATTAGGGTTTCAAGGCCCATTAAAGCTCGTTTATGCACATGGAATTCTAAATTAAACCAATTACATGCAAAGTTCATCCTTTTTGTTCTTAATGTACCATTTTATAATTAACAGGTTAATACCAACTTTAATCATCCATAAAACCCTTCTAAATACATTAATCATCTCAAATTAGAGTTTCTTAATCCTTAATGCAGTAAAGTTGATAACTTCCACTATTTTTTGAATTGTAAGAGGCATTAGCTTATAAATATATATATTTAATGGATTCCTCTCATTTTTCTGAGCAAATTTCATATTTATATGTATCGATCTAAGCTACCAATAAAGAGATATGATTTTTGCAAAATAAACTTACTTGGACCAATCATCAAGCACCACATCATCTCCTTCATGCAACGTAACTCGTTTTGGAAACATAATAAAATGTCACTTCTACCCTCGGTTAAGTGGTCGGTGCTTCATCTTGCAGAGGGGCAAAATGGTCCAATGACCGAGGGGTCGTCTTCTACCTCCAGCCAGCCGCAGCGGTTGCCATTTGCAGCCCTGCGCAAGCTGTCCCTTCCTTCCTGGGCCATGAACCTCACCGGAAATTGCTACCCTACCTCCACCATACTCTGGTGCACACAGGGAGCCTCCAGTCCGTTGCCAAGATGGTCGATCACCAGCATGCCAAGGCCACAAAGTGCAGCTACTCTTGCAGCCGTGCTGCTACTGCTGCGCATGGCTAGGGTGGAGGGATTGCTACCGAGCATCCCATTAATGTCGTGGGAGTAGCACGCCTCCATCACACTTCCTCCAAGGCCCCTTGTTGCTCCAAGGTTCGAACTACCCTCTTCGCTAGGGTTTTCATGCAATGAAGAAGGAGAAGAGAGAGAGAGATGCATGGATCTTTCTTGAACTCGAACTAGAGGCTCTATCCCTTATATAGGGGAGGGTATCAACACCCTAAGACGTTCATCCACGAGGAAACAAATCCATCTCTTGAAAGGAAACCTTTTCCTTCATTGAGAAGCAATCTTCTCTCTCCTAAATATCTCCTTGATAAACTATATTCTTTGGATATTCAGGAATTCGAAAATCCTCTCTCTTATTCTCTTTATGCTTGACTTTTATTCCATTGGCACGAATTTATATTTCCTTTTAGTAGAAAATACCTCCTTTTTAACAATGCCACAAAATCCATTAATTATGTATCACATTATCCTCTTATTTTGTATTTATTGGTATTTTCTCTTTCTTTTTCTCCATTGGGGCTCCTTGGACCCTAAAATATTTTGAAATCCTTTTTAGTGGATACTCATTATGCTTCTAGATGCATCTATATCCATTATTTCTCATTATCCTTTTTATTTCTTTATTAAAATATCTCTTTTTGAGGATTTCTCTTTATCTCTATTTTTATTTTCCTTATTGGAATTCCTTTTAACATTAGGAACCTTATAGATACAAAAATCCACCAAAGATAACTCAATTATACCTCTTTCCACTTATTTCCCACATTTTATCATTGTTTTCAATTTCTTTCTTAATAAAGAAATATTTAATTGATCTTTTCTTTTCTTGTTGCATTATCTTTGCAGCTTTGGACTCCTTGGTACCCAAGGAGCCCAAGAGGCACGAAATCCACCTTTGGATTATATTCTTTTGCCTTCTAGAAGTTTCTACATCTTTCTTTTCTCCATTTCTTATTAATAATGGAGTTTCTTTTGTCTTTTCCTTGTTATTGGGCCCAATAGCCAATAAAGCCCACAAAACAACCAACAAGGCTATTGTAAACATAATCCATTATTCAAAAAAAAATTATATGATTATTTGCTCAAATATCTTTAATAGGCGAAATTACATTGCTCAGCAAAAGAACCCAAAAATTGGGGTTGTAACATCCTTCCCCTCTTATAGGAATTTTGCCCCCAAAATTCCACCAGGCACACAAACAAACATGATAAGTCTTTCCTTTGTCCATCATGGATCCCATGTGGCCTCACCCTTTCCATGGAGCTTCCCAAGAACCTTCATCATCTCATGTTCTTTCATCTGAGTTTTCTCTCACCTTGGCATATCGTACCCTCATAGGTGACTCAGGACATTTCAACTTCTCATAAAGCTGAATAGGTTCAGGGCTTAACACATGGCTTGGGTACCTCACATAGTACTCTAGATCAAACTCATGGAACACATTATACATCATGTTATCCTGAGGGGTAAGGCTAAACACAACCATCTCCACCCTTCCATCTCAAATGGACCATGCAGTCGGGACTCAGCTCTCTTAGCTATAACTTAGAGGGGTCGGATTTTCACATCACATACTCTCCCACAGTGAACTCTATGTCAGTCTGCTTTGCATCAGCTCACGACTCATGTCGTCCCTGGGCTCTCTTTTAGCCATTGCACAATCAAATCAACTTTATCTGCACATACTGTGGTCCTTTTCTGACCTTCACGAGGTCCCTTCACCAACATCATCTTAATGAAGTGGTGACTGACACATCCTCCCTTACAGAGCTTCTTTACATACCGAAACTGGATATGGTGGTCATCATCACATCTTACAGAGGACAAGAACTGTCTCTATGTATCACCTTGAATGAGCACACATGCTATCATCAAACCCTCTAGTCTGGATCATACTAACCATTAGTTAGGGGTGATAAACTGTACTAACATCGAGTTCTTCATGTACCTACTTCCACCACATGGAAGCGAATCTTTAGGTTATACTCAAGAACTTTTGAAATCACATCATGGTGTAGTTGAACCATCTCTCTCTCATATGTAGTTCAACCGCATCCGTCCCTTGACAGTATTCTTTCGTTCTCATGTCATCTAGGTAAGGCAATCCACCATAACCCATATTGCATCTTGACCTTCCTTGGTCTAGGGGAGACTTACCACAATATCCATATTAATGAACTCCCATTCCCTCTCGGGGACTCTTTATCCTCTATACCAATACACTGGGTTACTGGTGTTCGTCCTTCACCTCCTGGCTTGCATGGCGACAAGCCACGCACAACTTCATCTTAAGCATCCAAAGTACTACTGCCACTTACTATCTTCGTAGTGCCACAGTGTATGGTGATCATGATCTCCTATATGTCATGATTCCTCAAGATTAATTCCTCGGAAACCTTGAACCACTCTAATCAGGGTTTCATCACCTTCTTTTCCAGAGAAGTATATCTGAGGTTCTACCACCATTCTTTTCTTGCATCAAGGCCTAAGCTGGCTAACCGAACAACTACTAACTTGTTCAACAGATCTCGTTACATCTAAGTGTTGGCCAAACATATCTCACAAACTTAGGGTTAACCTAACAACCTCTTCTAGCCTCCAGCTAAACTAGGCAGCTGCATTTCAACCAGAGCATCCATTACCAGTTCACATCCTTAGGTGTTAGGTAATGTTGAAGACATACACCTCCATGTATTCCACTTTATCATCTCATCTCAAACTCTAAGTCTATCTTCATCAATAAAACTCTAAGCTCATCTTTTTGGTTATCAAACTCAACCTTGTATAACTCATAGCTCATGATAAAAACATCCTCATAAGGTGACTACCTTATTTCTCTTACTGTTTGTAAACCATCCACATATCGTTCACTTCATAAGGGTATGTTATCATCTCTGTCCTCATACCTCATAGCAACGTTCCAACTCACATCATCTTTATCCTTGGTGTATGGCATGCGTATGGTCCTATCTCTCACTCCCATAACAAGAGGAAATAAGCATTTGGATGCAGTCCAAATACAAAGTTCTTCCTATTCCAAGAGTAGAGATGGTACATCACACCTTGCCCGTACACCTTCAAATCTAAGTTGAAACGTGCAACTTATGTCTCAACATCACAATCATCTCGATATCAAAGTTACTTCCATGGAAAACTAGTCTCAAACCTACTTGGGTTACCACACAATCCTTGTCATCTCTTCTAGGTCTGTAGGGTGCTGGAACTTTTGGGGTCATCCCTCTTCCCTTATGCATCCAGAGAGTGCCCTACTCATCTGCCCTTTGGGTCCCATGAGTTCATGAAGGTGATCAATCTCCTAACCCATGGCCCTCAGACAATGATAGCTGTTACCTCCTGACCCTATGGTCATGTGCAACTAGGGAATTAGGCAACTCCTACTCCCATCAGTCTTATCCCTACCGACCATAGTATAGACTTAGGATTCTATTATAGTACATGTCCAACTTAGAACCTTACCCAAGTCTCCATCATCTCTCTCTGCATTCCTGGCCTGACTTTCTCCTTTCATAGGGGTCATGGCGACCTGCCTACCTTGGTTAGGCCCCATACCGATTACCTCCATGGTAACACACCCACATGCACTTAGAGATGGTTATCTATGGGTCTATAGGTTCATTCTCTTACTATGTACTTTTCACTTAGCTTCACAAGATCCTATGAGACCTCCTTAGGTTACTTCAAAACCAACAAAACTGGTATACACCCTACCAAAGGGTCCCTCTCCCAAGATGGGAGGAAACTACATCTTGATAACAAAGGTCACAAACGTCCCTACGTTTAGGGTTTACATCCACATGAGCATGCTTAGCCCTAACAAGCTACTAAGGCACAAGCATACCACCTACTTAACCATTCTAGGTCGTACTTAGTCTCATTCCTCAACATTGGACCAAGATCATACCTTCCCATGTTACCAACTTAGCTGTGAGGGGTTCATCAAACATACCTTAAACCTAAGGGGTTTCCCTTTCCTCTAAACATGAGGAGTACCATGGTCAAATCTATAGAAACTCAAATCTCATCATGAGCATCAGGTACACCACTTCCCCTCTGAGGCCTAGGAACTGTAGGTTCACTTCTTGATGCAACAACTGCCCAACTGCATGCTCAACATTCTATCCACGAACCAAGCATGTATAAGGCATGACATGCCCTTCCTATCATCCTTCTACTCTAGTAACACCTCAAAGTTGAGTCCTCCTCAAGGACAACCAACTAGGTGTAAGGCCTCACAACTTGTTACTAAACCTCTTCAGGGTCTAAAGAACTCTTCTTCCCTTCTTAGAAGGTAAACACTTATACCATAGGCACATAGGTACCAGCAACCTCATCCTCTCTCTAGGGTTTGGTTCCTCTAAAGGAAACCAAGATACCATCAGCCTCCAGGGATCATGCATGAGGCAACCACAACCATCCACTTAGGTCGCATCATCCTCAACTTCCCACTGTTCCTCATATCTCAGAGTCTAAGCTTCCAACCTTCTTGCTTGGGTCCCATTCTCTCTCTCTCTAGAGCTAACCCTACAAATATCCTTACTACTAGAGGTCCTTTCTCCATGAAGGATCAAGATCACATGCGTACCCCTACATGGGTGAAGCCTATGTTCAAACTTATGTTTGCTTAAGATTATCCATAGCCCTTTATGCTTATCTAATAAACTATCCAACATACTCTCCTCGCCAGGGTTTCAACCTACTACCCGCACTACTGACGTACTCTGGGTGCATGTTATGCCCTACTCGCATAAGCCCCTAGGGTTTCTAGAGGTTCTACACTAACCTCATCATTGAAGGAGCTATCCTTCACTATAACATGCACAACCCTTTCCAGGGTTGGGTCGCCAAAGGCACTAGGTCATCCAACCTCACAAGGCTCATATCGTCATGGGCATCCAAAACATGTCCACCAACACAATTGGTCTATCATGACATCTAACTCATCGTGTCATCTCTCTCTCTCTAACCACCACTTAGGGTTAGGGTTAGCATCATCCTCAGAGGATGTAACAGATCTCTACTTATAATGGAGGTCTCTACCTCTAAGACTAACTCTCTCTACTCATCCTCCTACCAAGGAGGTTTAGCCTCAGGTCTCTCTTGAGGGCATGATAACTTATGCCATACGACCTAAGCATGTATCCATTCTTTAGTTTACACTTAATCTATTAAGATTTTGTCCATGGCATCTTATTTACATGCTTTTCATTAATTTGGTAGAGGATTCCTTAACCCTTATCAACCTTACCCATACCTCAAGAGGGTGAGGAAAAGAAAGAAAACCCTAATCCTTAAGGTCCTTAACAACATTTGAGTTGAGAAGGGATGAACAATATGAGAGAGTCCTAAAGGTATCTTATTTCGAGTCAAATCCTAAGACATTGGTCAGACAGTCACACTAATTCAGGAGTCCTCAAATTTCGACTAGTGGTGCGGAGAAAAATCTTGCCAGCCCCCGGACGTGATCCTTTTCTAGACACCTCTATCTTTCGGAAAATCCTCAAATAACTCCCTTGGGTTCTACAAAGTTTGTAAAATTTAATAATTATTAAAGATTAAATGAGGAACCTATGCTCTGATACCAAATGTAACGACCCCGCCTCCCAGTAACCCCCAATTAAGGGAGACAAAGAGGTCAGTGCCATTATCCCAATTAATAGGATCAAAGGTTCGACAAATAATCAGTAATAACTATCAAATTCTACTAGACTAAACTAAAAACTGGTATAAAAATAAAACTTTGCATACCTTTTTCAAAAACTTGGATATCTACTTCTATCCACATCTAGAGTCTATTCTAACTAATCCTCCTTTGTACTTTAATTCTTATTTAATTCCAAATATGCCACTTTACTATTTGTCCTTTTCAATCTTGCACCTAAAATTCCCACAAACAAAACGTTGGTCAGCATATCGAAATATGCTGGTATGTGGGGACAACCAAAATTTCACAAATATGGCTAACAATCTAAATATCACAATCAAGTTAATTAACAAACCAATTTACGCTTTCAATGTGACATTCTCCACTGCTTTTGCCCTAACCATGCCATACCCTCCTTAGGGTTTCTCTTTTGCCAATGACTTAAGGACACCTTCTCATTCCCGAGCTTGGTGCCTGGGGTCACCTCTCATGGTGCCCATTAGTCATTCAATAAAGACCACCTTCTCAATCCCGAGCTTGGTGTCTGGGGTCACCACTCATGGTGCCCATGGGTCTTCCCTCCTAGGCTTGAACATTTGGCATCATCCATCAGGGTGGAATGTAGGTACGAGAATACACACTTCTATTATAATTGTGATAATCATAGTCACTATATAGTTGCATGAAATAAAAGTCATTCAACTAGTTATTTTCAGGCAACCGATAAAACATATGGGAATCACCGTGAAACTAAAGTGATTAACCATAAGCGTAACCAAATACCTGTCAGGCTGACTTGAGTGCAGAAATAATCCAATTAAGTAAGTAATCTAGTAACAAGCAAGCACACAAGATGGTCCTGAAATATGCATCCAATTTTCCTATCATTGATCAGGCCATCAATGCCTTTTAAACCTAGCTCGCTTCCTAGGGTTTCTAGTCCACTTTTAGGATTTCTATTGCAATTAGGGTTCCTCTTCATTTTTACTATTTTAAACCCTAACTTTATGACAAATCATATTTATCAATAAATTTTTCATGAAAGATATTAAGGTTACCTTTGAACAACATATAACCTTAATTTTGGATTAAAGGCACAATTAACCATCAATTAAGTCCATTATGCCTCTTTTACATTAAAACTACCATTTTTATCCTTTTAATTCATGAAAAGATCATTAGGCCCAATTATCATCTTTGGTTCCTTTCAAATTAACAATTCTTAATTCATTATGGTCTAATTCACATATGAACTCTATTTATCATTAATTCCACCTTTATCTATTAGAAAACCCCAATTACCATATTAAGGGTATTTATCTGCAATTAGGAACCTTTATACTCAAAATAGCTTAGAACCATCATATCTCAGCTTTATTCATGAATTTGAACAATTAAAGCCATTAAGAGTCACAATTACTAACATTAGGGTTTCAAGGCCCATTAAAGCTCGTTTATGCACATGTAATTCTAAATTAAACCAATTACGTGCATAGTTCATCCTTTTTGTTCTTAATGTACCTTTTTATAATTAACATGTCAATACCAACTTTAATCATCCATAAAACCCTTCTAAATACATTAATCATCTCAAATTAGGGTTTCTTAATCCTTAATGCATTAAAGTTGATAACTTCCATTATTTTTCGAATTTCAAGAGGAGTTAGCTTCTAAATATATTTTTAATGGATTCCTCTCATTTTTCTGAGCAACTTTCATATTTTATATGTATCAATCTGAGCTACCAATAAAGACATACGATTTTTGCAAAATAAACTTACTTGGACCAATCATCAAGTGCCACATCATCTCCTTCATGCAACGTAACTCGTTTTGGAAACATAATCAATTGTTGCTTCTGCCCTCGGTTAAGTGGTCGGTGCTTCAGCCCACATAGGGGAAAAATGGTCCAACGACCGAGGGGTCGTCTTCTACCTCCAGCCAGCCGCAACGGCCGCCGTTTGCAGCCCTGCATGGGCTGTCCCTTCCTTCCTGGGCCACGAACCTCGCCGAAAATTGCTGCCCTACCTCTGCCATACTCTGGTGCACACAGGGTGCCTCCAATCCGTATCCAAGATGGCCGATCACCAGCGTGCCAAGGCCGCAAAGTGTGGCTTCTCTTGCAGCCGTGCTGCTACTGCTGCGCATGGCTAGGGTGAAGGGATTGCTACCAAGCATCCTGTTGATGTCATTGGAGTAGTACGCCTCCATCACACCTCCTCCACGGCCCCTCGTTGCTCTAGGGTTTGAACTACCCTCTTCGCTAGGGTTTTCATGCAATGAAGAAGGACAAGAGAGAGAGATGCGTGGATCTTTCTTGAACTCGAACCAGAGGCTGTACCCCTTATATAGGGGAGGGTATCAACACCCTAAGACATTCATCCACAAGGAAACAAATCCATCTCCCAAAAGGAAACCTTTTCCTTCATTGAGAAGCAATCTTCTCTCTCCTAAATATCTCCTTGATAAACTATATTCTTTGGATATTCAGGAATTCAAAAATCCTCTCTCTTATTTTCTTTATGCTTGACTTTTATTCCATTGGAACAAATTTATATTTCCTTTTAGTAGAAAATATCTCCTTTTTAACAATGCCACAAAATCCATTAATTATGTATCACATTATCCTCTTATTTTGTATTTATTGGTATTTTCTCTTTCTTTTTCTCCATTGGGGCTCCTTGGACCCCAAAATATTTCGAAATCCTTTTTAGTGGATACTCATTATGCTTCTAGATGCATCTATATCCATTATTTCTCATTATCCTTTTTATTTCTTTATTAAAATATCTCTTTTTGAGGATTTCTCTTTATCTCTCTTTTTATTTTCCTTATTGGAATTCCTTTTAGCATTAGGAACCTTATGGATATGAAAATCCACCAAAGATAACTCAATCATACCTCTTTCCACTTATTTCCCACATTTTATCATTGTTTTCAATTTCTTTCTTAATAAAGAAATATTTAATTGATCTTTTCTTTTCTTGTTGCATTATCTTTGCAACTTTGGACTCCTTAGTACCCAAGGAATCCAAGAGGCACGAAATACACCTTTGGATTATATTCTTTTGCCTTCTAGAGGTTTCTACATCTTTCTTTTCTCCATTTCTTATTAATAATGGAGTTTCTTTTGTCTTTTCCTTATTATTGGGCCCTATAGCCAATAAAGCCCACAAAATAACCAACAAGGCTATTGTAAATGAAATACATTTATTCAAAAAAAATATCATGATTTGCTCAAATATATTTAATAGGAGAAATTACATTTCTCACCAAAAGAACCCAAAAATTGGGGTTGTAACAACATACCTGCTATTTAATAAAAAACAAAACTTAGTCATTGGTTGTTACCAAAAAACTGACATTGTAGCTTTGAGTCGTCAGTTTAGACTAGAAACCAACAATATATGATTATCCTAAAATGGCCATGCTGGACAACACGGTGTATAGGGTCATAGTCATCGATTTTTTTTGAAAAAACCGACATTATATCATATAATCGTCAGTTTTTCTTGATGTAACTGACAAATTCGTTGTTAAAACTGTGTCAGTTTATGGTAGAAACCAATGACTCGGAATCCTTTACCAGTTACAAATGTGACTTGTATGGGAGTACGACGTTGGTTGTCATACATAAATTGATGACTGAGACTCTTAGCCGTGTCAGTTTCTTTTATCATAGCAACTGAGGTTGTATCTACATTGTTAGTTTGTGTGTTCCCAAATAATCGACATCTTAGACCTATGATTATAGTGTCTCTCACTTAGGTTCTTGTAAGAAATTTATGTTATAGGGCCTTTTTAACCAACACTAAAGGTAGTTTCTGTACTAGTGACGTACGTGACCCTTAGTTTGAAAACACTGGACACGACCAATGTCATTTTTTCTCAACTCCATTTTCCTTGAATCGGGTTGGGAGCACAAAGAAAATCACAAGAACAAACAAATGCATCAATCAAGCCTTCCCATGGATGATGTGTCAAAACCATGCCTTGCCTTTTCAGGATGGAATACACTATACTATGTTTGTTGCTAGCTTTTAGGGTCAAAATTCACTAAGAAGGTTTTTTTTGAAGTCACAACAATCTCAAATATCAAATCACAAATGTGAACTAATTTAATGTGTTGCAACCATCTTTGTTATTTTTAACTACTTAATTACTTGAGCTTCATGCCCTTGTGATGTAGTCTTAACCATTTTAATGTATCTTTTCTGATGAAGAAAAAAATATACAATTAGAAACCATTTTACCTTTCTATAAACAAATCATACCCATCTCTACTGAGTCAACTATATTACTATCTTTTTATGTAGGTGGTGATTTACCAATAAAATCTTCCAGAATGTTGATCATTCTACTCCCTGAATCACCAATTCCATCCGGAAGAGTTGGGGCCAAATACAATAATTTCAATTGACTAATTACTTACGCTTAAAATTTCTTTATATTTTTATAAGCATTTATATTTCATCTAAAGAGGTCAAGTATAAACACAATAACACACAATTATTCAAAAGGAAAAACAATACCAAAAGTAAAAGTAAGAAGAGGAATTAGGGGCCATGAGGATGGAAACTCTCACTGAACCTAAGCCGAATGACATTGATCATGCCACATACAAAAGAAAACAAAAGCTCAAAAGATAAATCTATACATAAAATTTTTCAAGAATAAACATGTCATTGAATTTCCTTAGGAATAGACCAATCACAATGTCTTCAAAAGGAAAATCTAGACGCAAATGATGGGATAGTTGATTCTCCACAAGCCATAATGATGAAGGAGGAGGATGTGAGACCTATTTAAATGTAACAAATGTTATCGAAATAGTCAGAATCATGAAAAAGAATAAATCATATAAAACAAATAAATCTTAAAAAAATGTACTCTTTTAAACTCATGAATGTCACTTCATAAAAGTTAAGGCATCAAACAATCCACTTAACTACCTTTTAGTTTCTAAGCATGATTATTTTGGGTAACTAGATTCATAATTGTATTACCTCTCCTAGGTGAATCATTCAAGTATAGTTCATGTTGAAGTATGATTCAACATTCAAAATTTTTACCACATCATCTCCACTATCAAAATATACTAAGTGGACCTACCATGCAGTTCTAGTTTACAGAGTCAAGTTATTAGTGTGTTGTCATGTTTATGTTCTATAATCTGCATAGAAAAGTTTACCATATAATAATAAGATATGTAGCATGAAATAAACACATTCCAGTGAGACATAAAATCCACACTCAAGGGTTGATAGGAAAATATGTGATTTTCTCTCTATTTAGCTTCCTACCTTTCCCCTACAAAGGGGTTTTCAATCTTTATTTTGCATCTTCGCTAGTCAATTTGTCTTATGAGGTATTATTGATTATTGAACATCTATATGGGTTTTATATCCACATGAATTTTCTTGTGTGCATTTACTCAGAACGGCTAGGATCTCATGTCTCATATCAAATTGACTTTCATTAATAATATAAATCTTTGAAAAATTCCATGAAGTTTGAATAACTAGTCAATCCTTTCTTATAGTTGTAAATATAATAGGATTTTAAGTATGAACTTTGGCATGTCATCATATTTTCAATGGCCCTTGAAACCGTTGATAATAAGTAGAGTCAATGGTGTAATTGCAAGTGATACTCTGCATACAACATGAATGATGAGCTAGATGAGATGTTTGTGATATATTATCTTTACACCCACTATATTTATGAGATGTTATGGATCTAAGTAGGCCCAGAATGGAAGATTGCAACAAACTAGCAATGATGTACCAACAAAAAGAAGACTTAATTAGAGACATGCTAGTGGATTGTTGAATACATGTGATAAGGAACTCATAAAGATGAACGTGACTTGCAAATTCGTGCAAAACATATATCAAAAATAGATAATGTTGTCGAGATTATAAAACTCCCTTGCAATCATTATTGGTTTGATGTTATAGAAAATGATGAATACATATATATATTACTATATAGTTCTATAGTAAGGTTTTATTTCCCTCACATGTAGCAGTCATTAATTAACCATGACATATGTTTCAGTAATAAGAAATCATGATATTTACATTTTCCACTATCTCTTCTATCCTCCCTTTTCATATGCTCACATATCCCTTGCATATTCTACTCTATTCTATGCTCCTCTTCTCCATTTAAGTAATAGAAAATTATGCCTTTTACATTTTATTGCCACTATCTCTTCTCTCCTTCATTTTGTATGCTCATGTTTCCCTTGCATCTTCTACTTTGTTCTATGCTCCTAGTTTCATTTCAAGTCTAAAATTCCATCTTAAAAATCTTCATAGATAGTGTGAAGTGTATTTTAGAGAACCATTATGTACCTTACTATCTAGTAATTAGAGTGAGAGATTGCAGAATGATGGCCGTCATGAGATGCAGATTACTTGGACCAAACATTAGCTTTGGCCAGGAAGTACTCCAGGGCTTTTTTTTTTTGGAGTTAAACTGGTTGTGGTGGTCACTGTGGTGCATGTTGTACCCATTATAATCACATATTTGTATAATTGTTTTAGTTCCATGTGGTGTAAGACCACTCACATTTATTCACCTTGTTGATTCTAACCTGATTTCAACTTTATTCTTTTAATTGGTCGATGCATGTAGTTGGCTAGCGTGACGATGGTGCCATAGTTTTGACTGGTTTGTATCCCTTCATAACTTGCTTCCTCCCTTCCGGAGTCCAAGTTAACCTACTCTACTTTGTCTTATCTAACATGTGAATGACAACTCATTCATTTTACCAGATGTCTCAAAATGTCCTACATTATAGTGACCCTTTGGGATTTTCTACTTCCATGTGAACACGGAGTAGCCTACACCCCTTATCAGATTAAGGCCACATCTCGTCTAAATTTATTATGAACCAACAATTTTAATTGACAATATGTTGAAAGATAAACAAAAGTGTAGCATACTTCCCATTCACACGGGAGCAGAAAATATAAAATCCATATGGTCTGACAAGATTATCTTAAAAACATCCTGAAGGAACTCCTTCTCTAAATAGTACCCCCATATCTCAATAGCATTATATATATGTATCATCTATAAAATCTCCACCGTCATTAGTCCAATTCACCTTTAAGTATCAGAGAGAGAAAAATGTACCACATATATATATATCTTCTATGTGTGGAGGACAAGATGTGAGTTATCCTAATAGGAGGGTGTGCAGGGAGGTGATGCATGCAAGGCTACATACATGCATAGCAAGGTGGGTGATGTGTAGCAAAGAATTTCATCATGAGTTTGTGAATGTGGATGTATGATAACATCTAATTTTATGGATGTTACATGATTATTTTATCCTCCATCTCCTCTAATGTTATAGACTCTAACATTATAAATGTCATAATTACATGCACTGCACAACATTACCCCTTTGGTAATTACTTTGCATCTTTTTGTATGGACATTCCCATGTTTTGTGCCAAACATTATGTCCATCGATTGATCTTCATCGACTATTTCTCCAACAATGAGTTCATCGGAAATTATCTTCATTGAACTGGACCATTCATCGCTCATCAACCGATCATACGTCCCACCATCAACCAATGACATCATCGACCATCTATCAATGAGTTGACTGGCAGTCCACCACCGATGAACTCCCAAGATCATCAACTGATAGAATCTCATGTTCCAAAACTGATGAAAATCAATAGGACAACAATCGATGATGGACCAAGGTGCCATCAGCCAATGATGCTGCCCAATGATGAAAATAAATAGCCATTAACCCGATGGCATGATGAACCCACCTACAAATGAAAGAACTATCAGCTTTAAAGTTTGATGAAGCGACTAGGTCACATTGATGAGACCCCCAATTTCATCCACTAATGAAGATGCAGGGTCACTCACCTACGAAGCTGTAAACTCCACCAACCAATAGAATGTCTACTATCAATGAATGCACATGCCTTCACCAAGAGATCATGTGACATTTTCTGCTGGAAGTTACTTAAGAATGCGCCCCGAGCACATACCCTTAGGGTTGGGATGCAATTAAAGTCCCCTACACACATATGTACCTTGAGTTCCCTTGGGGGAGGTACCGACTCACAATCTCTGTAAGGAGGCATGTTCTTCTCTTCCCCTCACAAAGTGTTGTCACTTTGTTCCATGAGCATCGACCACCTAGTCTCCATTGCGCCCTTCATCGAATTCTATCAATGGACGTCTGCTACCTATGTTCGAGAGAGGGAAGGTTGTGGAATCCTTCATCGACTTCGACTGATAAACAATATCATGCACACATCCTAGAGAGTTTGCGATTCTTACTTGTCCACTCGACTAATGGATATTAACATGACAATGTGATAAAATCCTTCAAAATCTAGAAATATGAGACACAAACAAGTCATTACAACACTTTGTAACGAAGATAACCATCATTTCTTCTTCTGTTGTAATTTACATTATAGGTTTTTGTTTGTTGGCGGTGAATGGTGATGGCTCTTCAAATACCATTCTTGGTTGTTACCTTCTGTAATTGAGCTTAGGGGACATACTTAGATTTGCTCTTTCATCTAAAAATACCATATTTATTGAAATAGTAGCACAGACGTGACCAACGTAGGGTGAAAATATAAAAGGCCAAAAAACCTAAATGGCACATTTCCCATGTTTTATTCCCTAAATGACACGTTCTTGAACTTATTGCCCAAAATGGCACATTAGCAGGCCAATGCGTCCCTTGCTGGGTCACATTACTCTCGCTGGAGGCAATGCGTCCCCGGTTGGGACACATTGCTCTCCCGAGAGAGCAATGCGTCCCGAAGCCGAATGTATTGCTTTTATTAAATTTTTTTATTTTTTTAATTATGATACCATGTATATTATATATACATATATATGTTAAATTTCTAAATTAATATAATCTAAATTAACTTATATACAATTAGCCATATATTTAAAATAATATCTGAAGATAATAAAATAATAACATATTATTATATTTATTAAAACATAATATTTTTAAATGTAGATAAAAATATTCAAAATTAATAGATATAATACCAAAATTATATAATAAAGTTTAAAATTATAAAAATAAAGAAAATATATACATGTATTTATTTGTAAACTTAGAAGAAAAAAACTAATATAGCAATAAAAATAAGAAAATACTAGTATCAAAAATAAGAAAATATTAATATAGCAAAATTATATATATATACATATATATGTATATGTGTATATATATGTATGTATATATATGTATATGTATATGTATATATGTATATATATATGTATATGTATGTATATATATATGTGTATATATATATATATATATATATATATATATATATATATATATATATATATATATAGAGAGAGAGAGAGAGAGAGAGAGAGAGAGAGAGTCAGGCTAGAATACACTCGAGTGTATCCGGAGCGGAATACACTCAAATAGTTTTTCATGATGCAATACTTTTTTTGACAATCTAATCCGTTGATCTTATTAAACATCTCGTGAACAACTCATATGAAAAATTTGAGCACATTTGGATATTTATAGCTCATGTTATGAAGACCGTAAAAATTATACATTTCAAATTAGTTTCACGCGTCGATTTTGTTGCCCTTGGATGAGTGACTTACACTCATCCAAATGGGCTCAAAATTTGTATGTAGCCTAGTTATAGTATGACAGTGAAGATCAACGGTTTACATTTTGCACAAAATAGTCTTGATATTCAAACACACTTGAGTGTATTCGTGCGATCCGTACACTCGAGTGTATCCTAGCCTGACTCTCTCTCTCTATATATATAATGTATATATATTATGTATATATATTATGTATATCTAATATATATATATATATATATATATATATATATATATATATATATCATATATAGAGTCAGGCTAGAATACACTCGAGTGTACGGATAACACGAATACACTCAAGTGTGTTTGCATATCAAGACAATTTTTTACAAAATGTAAACCGTTGATCTTCACTGTCATACTTTAACTAGGCTACATACTTATTTTGAGCCCATTTGGATGAGTGTAAGTCACTCATCCAAGGGAAACAAAATCGACGCGCGAAACTAATTTGAAATGTATAATTTTTGCGGTCTTCATAACATGAGCTATACATATCCAAATGTGCTCAAATTTTGTGTATGATTTGTTCACGAGAAGTTTAAGAAGATCAACGGATTAGATTTTCAAAAAAAAAATTGCATCATGAAAAACTACTTGAGTGTATTCCGCTCCGGATACACTCGAGTGTATTCTAGCCTGACTCATCACACATATATATATATTTATGTATGTATATATATGTATATATGTATATATCATATATATATATATATATTTATGTAAGTATATATATGTGTGTATGTATGTATATATATATTTATGTATATATATATATTTATGTATATATATATATATATATATATATATATATATATATATATATATATATATATATATATATATATATATATATATATAGCATTCATTCATTGCCCGCGCGGGTAGCCTGGATTTTTGCTACCCAACAGCAAAAAAAGTAATTCTCCTGGCCAAAAAAGTAACTCCGCTGTCAAAAAAGTAACTACGCGTGATAAGAAAGTAACTACACGAATAAAAGAGTAACTCTATACAAAATATACAGCAGATATATATAAGGACGGGTTTTTTGATTTTGGTGGGGCAAATGATATTATTTTTGGATGAAATTTTTTGGTGAGCTAGACAAAATGATCCTCTACAATTGCGAATTTTTTTGTTAAAAAAAGGTGGTCGGAAGGGTGGGTGGGTAGCTACCCACGCGGGCAATAAAGATGGGCCCATGTATATATATAATAATAATAATAATATATATATGTATATGTATATAATATATATATATATATGTATATGTATAATATATATATATATATATATATATATTATGTATATATATGTATATATATTATGTATATATATTATGTATGTATATATATTATGTATGTATATATATTATGTATGTATGTGTGTGTGTGTGTGTGTATATATATATATATATATGATGTATTTATATGTATATTTTTGATATTATGTATCATACCTTTAATATATATTTATATATATATATATATATATATATATATATATTATTTTGCTATATTAGTATTTTCTATTTTTATTGCTATATTAGTTTTTTCTTCTAAGTTTACAAATAAATACATGTATATATTTTCTTTATTTTTATAATTTTAAACATTATTATATAATTTATTATTATATCTATTAATTTTGAATATTTTTATCTACATTTATAAATATTATGTTTTGATAAATATAATATTCTGTTTATATTTTATTATCTTCATATATTATTTTAAATATATGGCTAATTGTATATAAGTTAATTTAGATAATATTAATTTAGCAATTTAACATGTATATGTATATATAATATACATGATATCAGAATTAAAAAAAATAAAAAAAATAAAAAAGCAATATGTCCGGCTTCGGGACGCATTGCTCTCTCGGGAGAGCAATGCATCCCAACCGGGGACGCATTGCTTTCCGAGAGAGCAATGCGTCCCAGCAGAGGACGCATTGGTCTGCAAATGTGCAATTTTGGGCAATAAGTTTTAAGAACGTGCCATTTAAGGAATAAAAAATGGGAAATGTGCCATTTAGGTTTTTTGGCCTATATAAAACATAAGTAGCACCGCTTCATTTTGAGTAGCTATTTAGTTGATACTATGGCAATATATATCTTCATGGAATTTTCGTACACGGACAATTGCAAATACTTAGTCCTTAGCAGTAACGACGTAGGGCAGTCAGATTGATTTTTTTTGTCCGTTGATTCTACAACACGAAGGGACGCAAAGAACATGCAGCGTTGTCGACCGTGTCGATCCATTTATATTTGCCGACGCACGAACCAGAGAAGCATATCAGCTTGTTTATGGGCGGCCGCCGCCTCCGCTGCCGTACCCAGAACCGTAGCCAGATCCCGAGCCACGGCCTCCATCTCCTCCTCCACCACCTCCACTACCGCCGTTGGCTCCACCGTAGCCGGACCCGTAACCTGACCCATTTCCGCTCCCACCGCCGCCTCCACCGTCACCACCTCCACCGCGGCCGCCACCTTTAGCGTACCCGGCAGTTCCATAGCCTCCACCCTCGCCGTATCCGCTCCCACTCCCGTAATCGGATCCTCCGCGCCCCCCTCCACCTCCGCCACCACCACCCTTACCTCCGCCTCCGCCAGTTGCCCCACCGTATCCACCACCCTCACCGTACCCGCTCCCGTAACCCGGACCCTCCAGCGCCACCACCCCGACCTCCTCCTCCACCTCCACCACCTCCCCTCCCCCCACCTCCGCCAGAAGCCCCGCCATATCCACCACCTTCACCGTACCCACTTCCGCTGCTGTACCCGGATCCTTCGCCACCTCCTCTTCCGCCGCCTCCACCTCCACCACCTCCCCTACCACCGCCTCCGCCGGCCGCCCCATTGTACCCACCACCTTCTCCATACCCACTTCCACTCCCGTACCCGGACCCACCGCCCTTGCCTCCGCCTCCTCCCCCACCGCCACCGTCACCCCCACCCCCTCCGCTAGCGTACGCAGTGAGGATCCTGGTGGCCGAGGTCATGCTCAGGCTGAACAGGACCAGGAATGCCAACCCTAGAACCTTGCTGCATCTTCGAGCCATGGTTTTTCAGTGTGTGTTCGATTTTCTGGTGCTCCTGGTTTGATTTACTGAAGGAGGCAACCGTTGTGCTTATTTATAGGCTTCAGCTCTGTACTCTCCACGCGCAAAAACATTCTACATTTCTAATCAATCCAACAATTCAGGCATAAGGCTAGTTTGGTTTCATGAAAAATCAATACAAACTAATAGTTTTAGAGTAACGCTACAGGCACCCATCCACATCCCCGGGAGTCTACCCGATAGTTGGGAATGAGGCACCGCTAATGTGGCAAAAAGTTATTGGAAAGTTAAAAAGAGAATAAAAAGAAGAGAGAGAAACCGATTTTGCTCATAACTTTCAATTCTAAATGAATTTTTTTTGAAATAAGAAACATCATATTCCTAATGAAAAATACTTTCTATCAAGACTAATGTTGACATACTTTGGAAAAAATAATATTAGAAGTATATTAAAAGAGGAGAGAAGTATACAAAAGTACAATACATTTTTCGATACTGTACTCAGATTGACCATTCAGGTACAATACTTATTGCCTCTTTATTTTTCATATTTCATATTATGTCATACATACATAAATACTGTACATGTTTCCATTCATATTAATTTTTGCATACATTCAAAATGTAATTTTTGCATACATTCAAAATGTAACGTTTGACAATAATCATAAACAAGGATACTCAAGGTACCATACGAGACATAACAACAATACATAATTTGATGATCTTGTTGTTACTAGAAGTACATTACTAACGACCACATTTTGTAATACAAAGTATAGTATTAGACGTACAATACTAGAGGTATTGTACGAGACACAACAACAATACATGATTTGATGATCTTGTTAGTATAAGAAGTACAGTACTAACAACCACATTTTGTAATACAAAGTATGATATTAGACGTACAGTACTAGAGGTATTGTACGAGACATACAATACATAATTTGATGATCTTGTTCATACAAGAAGTACAGTACTAACAACCACATTTTGTAATACAAAGTATAGTACTAGACGTACAATACTAGAGGTATTGTACGAGACATACCAACAATACATGATTTGATGATCTTGTTGTAACTAGAAGTACAGTACTAACAGCCACATTTTATAATACAAAGTATAGTATCAAACGTATAGTACTAGAGGTATCGTACGAGACACAAGAACAATACATGATTTAATGATCTTGTTGGTACAAGAAGTACTGTACTAACATCCAAATTTTGTAATACAAAGTATTGTACTAGATGTACAGTACTAGAGGTACTGTACGAGACATAACAACAATACATGATTTGATGATCTTGTTGGTACAGTACGAGACATATCATGTATAAAAGATTGTCAATAACCACGTATTGTACCTATATAAACTAATTCACATTTCATTAAAAACATACACACTATACTAAACTACAATACTTTCACCTATTTTAAGAACAACTAATCCTTGATCTTATTCATTCAAAAGTACAGTACTAAACTCATTACTAATGTTAGTTCAATCGAATTCATAGATGAACAAGTAAATATTGTATATGATTTGGGAGAAACACGAATGTGATGTACTATACTCACAAGTAATGTACGTCTATACTCAAATCATGTGTATGATATCCTAAAATATGGATACTATATTTCTCTCATATTATCATTATTTTAAAGTATGTCAACACTAGTCTTGTTCGAAAGTATTCTTTACAAGGATTCTAATGCAATTTATTTCATTAAAAAATATGATCCAGAGTAAAAGTTATGGACAAAAACATTTTCTCTTTCTTCTACTTCTCTTATCATCCTTTTCTCATATTATTATTTTTTCAAAATATGTCAACATTGGTCTTATTGAAAAGTATTTTTTATTACGAATCTAGTGTTTTTTATTTCATTGAAAAATTCATTGTGGCTTGAAAGTTATGATCAATACACATTTTTACTTTGTTTCTACTTCCCTCCTATTTAAAATTAAATAAAACTGATCCACGTTAGACTTTGTAGCAGTCCCAGCCGGGTGGGTGGCTGAATGGGCAACCGGTTACGGCTAGAATTACTCTAATTTTAAAACAGGAAATCTATTTGCATGAATTGGAACTGTATCTATTTCGTTTGGTTGTCCTGTCATCATTTGGTTCTATGCAGTTTGCGTATGAATGTGCAGTAGAAGCATCTACCGGTTACCTAGGTGAGGTTATTCGCCACTATTCCAACCGGTCCTGGAAACAGATGTTGCGGAAAGGCTGCTACAGCAAGTCTTCTTTGCTCGATACGTAAGTGACCGTCCCGGTGTCGGGTTGGCACAGACGCTGGCAGGTAGCTGAGAAAACGAACTGCGCCTAAATTCTGCGCGGTTCTATTTCCTTGGTTTTTAGTATAAAAACAGTGCATAAGCGAGAATTTATTTTCCGTTTAAACTTTACAGCCGCGTGCAACCGAACGAATTGAATTGAAACTATGAGGCAGTTGGTTTGTAGTGTGTTAGATTTCCATCCAACCAAACGGGTCCATATATGCGTTTGCTTTCCACTGTCCCCACCAGATCTTGACGTATGAGACCCGTACTTTGACAACACTTGACTTGGCCACCGCCTTTTTGTCCCGCTCTTTTTGACTTAAATCTGGTCTATGAGCATGAAACAAAGTATGAGAAAGACGAATGCTCCAATGTGTGCACGTCAAAATCAAGCTTTATTTGTCCTCGATGGAATACACTATACTACGTTGAAATGAACTGAATCATTATCAATGTGAAACTACATTTTTCCAGGATGATATACTATGCGCTGCACTAGAATACTTTACTCTGACGGATTGCAATGCATATTGCACTATGCTCCTCAAGACTCTAAGATCTCTTCTTGTGAGAGCTTCTCTAAGCTTGTATACCGCTGCCAGGGTATCTGATCTCCTAGCCATGTCCTGGACTACTCTTGTTGGTTCTTCACACCCTTGTGATCCAGCCTTCATTATTTTAATATATCTTTGTTGATTATGGAGAAAAGAATACATATATGATATCTTTCTATATAAACAAATGATTCGGGACTCTATTGAGTATATATTACTACAAAAATTACATATGTTTTTCCACGCTTTTATCAATGTTTATCCACGCTTAAAAGCATGAAAATATACAATATCCACCCTATCTAAAAGTGTGGGAAAATGAATAGTGGAAATTTATCCATGCTTTTTAGTGTATAAATTTTTCCTCTCTTTACTGTGTGATAAAAGATTATCCACGCTTATCACAGTAGAAAAAAACCATTTTTTCTATTTCATGTCCATTTGGCGGGAGATGTTATTTACTCTGAAAAGCGTGGAGAATGGAGGGTCAGAATGGAGAATGGAGGGTCAGAAGGAAGAGATAAATATGAACATTTAAATGGTAAAAGTTGAACGAGCAACCGTCATTGAGCGCCAGTATATATACACGTGCACGCATTGTGCAAGAGTAGCAGAATTGCAATAAATTTCTTCAATTCTATAATATTTCCACAATTGTATTACAACTTTTACAATCTTTATAGATACATTTGTGTTTCATACAACATGGACATCCACTTTCATACATGAACATCTTGAGTTTTCATCCAACATACGCATACATCAAGATACATCTACTTGCAATGCTAGAAAATATTGTCAGGTCTGAATTTTTGACGATCAAAATTAGGAGAGCTTATGGTAGAATGTTCACGAACATTTCTTGGTCCCACTTTAGTAGCAGCTTATCTCCGCATTTATGTCTTAGCCTGAAGATTTGAAAGTCAGAAGACATTAACAAATGTATGATTCAAGAATAGAATAGTATATGTGGTTTTAGAAGGGAACTCAACTCAAATTAGACACATACCTACTATTGTAAACGCAGCTATGCACATAACTCAAAAGCTGCATATTTATTAAAAGAAACAATTACATAAGAGAATATAATATCTACTCCAGCAAAAGTTCAATGTTTAACTTAGCAAAATCACATGAAATACATTTTTAAATTTCTTTTCCACGAGCTAGTGGAGAATTTCAGGAATCCAAAATTGATAGGCAATATTGTCTTCCCACGTAGGTTGAACACTGGTGTATATCTAATTTCAAATCCCAGCCCATAAGAATTGCATATGGTAATAGTAATTTTCAAGTAAGAACAAAATCTCATCTTCGAAAACATTAAACAATTCAGCAGGACATACTTGGGAGACCCCTAATGCTTTACAAATCTAAAGATTGTAGTGGAAGTATTATCTATGTAACTTATGTAATCAAAACATTAGGAAAGATAATTAACGATCTAAGCACCCTCCTTGAAAAACACTAATAGGAATTGGAAAAATTGAAGGAAGTATTATCATCCCACACAAGATGAACAGTGGTGTAAACCTAATTTCAAATTCCAACCTATAAGAATTACATACGGTAATTGTGATTTTCAAGTAAGAACAAAATCCTTCTTGGAAAAGCATTACACAGTTAAGCATGCCATAGTGAGAGACCCTTTTCATTCCAAGTCTAAAGATTGTGGTGGAAGAATTATCTATGTAACTTCAAGTCGCCAAAATAGTATTTAGATAATTTAGGATCTAAGATACATCCTTCAGAATCCACTAGTAGGGAGAGACTGTAATCTTTGACAATTTAGTACCTGACACCAGCGGAGCATCACCCACAATATGCCCTGATAATCAAACGAGCCAATCGACATCTCAAGTACAAGGACCTATGGAAGTATTCATTTCATTTGACAATTCCTTTCTATCTCAAGATCAAAAGACCCACAAGGTAAGTGTATGTGCTTCTTAGATCACAACATTTTACTAGTTTTGTTTCCTACATGTTATCTTAGTATGGAACTCCAGAATAACTAACTCTGTCACTTGCTTACTCTTGAATAGAGTAAAATGTTTGTGCAAATAATATAACATAGAAATTCAAAGCATAATACAAGTGATTGTTACATGACATATCATGACTCTGAAGCAATCAATTAAAAGGGAAGCGACTCAGTTGAAATGTGACTACAGGTGCAACTTTGAGATTTGGTTTCTTTTGTAGGCTAAACGTCCACCTAAAGAAGCCTCAAGGGTTGCCTCTACTGGATTTCTCCTCGGGCCCTTGGTTGGAGGAAAGGTTGTAGAACCACACATGAAGAATTCACTATATAGAATGTGCTTCCTAATGAAGGTGTGTCTGAACAATAAGACAACACAGACGAAACACTCATATACATGAATAATAAGATCTTTAGCAGCCAATCTCGAGAAACTTATATATATATATATATATAGTCAGGCTAGAATACACTCGAGTGTATAGATCACGCCGTACACCCCAATGGTGTTTGCCTATGTAGACCATGTTTTTCCAAAATCTAATCCATTGATCTTCATGGTTACAATAATAATAGGTCACATAAAAAATTTGAACTCATTTAGATGAGTGTAAGTCACTCATCTAAGGACAACAAAATTGACGCACAAAACTAATTTAAAATACATGATTCTTGCCTCCTTTAGATGCATGACCTATAAGTGTCCGAATGAGCTAAAATTTATTATATAGTATGTTCTTATGATAATTAAGAAGATCAATGGTTTAGATTTAAAAAAAAATTATTGCATCTTAAAAAATGACTGAGGTGTACGGTGCCTCCGGTACACTCGAGTGTACACTAGCCTGACTCTCTCTCTCTCTATATATATATATGTATATATATATATATATATATATATATATATATATATATATATATATATATATATATATAAACAAGGATCTCATTTATTTAAAGTCGAATAAAAAATCTTATAGTAAATATGTAGGTATAAATTGGTTAGCACCATCATTCCTTACTGATTAATCCATTTCATACAAAATAGTGTGCCATAGGGTCATAATCATCCCCAAGAGTGTGGGTAACAAGTATGAAAAAGAACATGCATAAAACATTTCCTTCTTTAATTTTGATCTCTCCGAGGATAAAAAGAAATAAGTTTTGAAAAGTGTAATATAACACAAATCAAACTGTCCTAAGAAGCAGCTAATACTAAATTTCATTGTTCAATCAACAAATAAAAAAAGAATAGTCCAATGTGCACTAAAATTAGATACAAAACATCAGTCATTTGCACATCTACTAATAGATGAAGTTATACTTGAACTCCATATGAATGAAGCACATGTTCATCTTTGCATGTCATGTTATTGATCCACCATTTAGGTCTAGAAATGGATGTATCTTATGCTAAGCAAGAACGAATCGTCTACTTTTGCCAAATATTGCATTGCTTGGTGTATTACATAAGCCATGCACGTTGTAAAAGGTTATGAATGTTACTGAGCTAGGAGATGAAAAATCATGTAATGTAGTAAGAGCTTTACATCATTTCTTTGAAGGAATTTGAGTTGCCATGATTGGTGGAGCAGCCTTGTTAGTAAGTGAAACATGGATTCAGATCCTACCGTAGTAGTGGAATCTTAATATTGGGACATCACAAAAAATTGAATGTGTGTGCTTTTTTGTTTTTTTTTGAGATCTCAACAACATGAGACATGCAATCATACTACTTTAGTGATAACATTACCTTGTAAATTATGTCATATTTGTGTAGAAGAATGTTCCATTCTTTTTGGAGTTTCTTAAAGTTTAAGAATTTACTTCATATTATTCTGGGGATAGTTACAATACATTCACCAAAGAAAATTTCACTAAGAACGTTCATGTTGTTTCAATTTTGATAATTAAAATCAGTAAAAATTGAGATGACAATGATACAAATCATCGTTATCCACTAGTGAAGATTAGTTTCAAAAGAATTCCCACAACCATGACCATTTCCTAGGTAACCACAAATGTATACTTAACAAATACAAAACTCAATGCAAGTCAACTAGTTTTCATCTTTGAGCCATCATCATCATCTAAGTGTCAATCCCAACCATGTTTGGGTCGGCTAAATGGATACTTCTTTTCCAATCAGCTCTTTGATAGGTCATATTCCAAATTTTCATCTTTAAGCCATAATGTAAATTATATCAGTCGTGAGTATTACTATTACATCAACTATATAAATGTATGATATTAGTGTGTAATGATTTTCTTTCATTTGTTTTACAACTCTGACCATGGAAAACCTAACATCTAAGAAACACAGACACTGGCACAAATATGAACACGGGCACATGACATGGCGATTTTCGAAAATATATGACTCGGACACGATGTTGTACACAACAATATATATACATACACATGTATACAATTTTTGACGTGTATGTATAAAATTTATTTGTAAAACACAACATGATCCATAATTATCAACAAGCACAGACAAAGATCACTAAAATACCCACGTTATATTCACATTTGTATTCAAAAACACTATCCTAATAAATATCGAATTAGCATATAAAATGATATATTATAATATCCAAGTATGACAAACTAGAGAAAACTCATTAGAAATTAATTACAAATAGTAACATTTTGTTAGTTAAGATACTAATGGAATGGAGTACAAGGAAAATGAGGGGAAGCAAAAGTGATGGAGGGGAGATATGTATTGGTAGTGGTGATGGTGATGAAGCAAGAGGACATTAACACATTTAGTAGTCATGTAGGAGTGGAGGGTAGAGGGAAGAGGCAAAAGTAAGGAGGACTGCATGTTGGAAGGGGGGAAAAGAGGGGGGAGCTTTCAATGGATTGGGAAGAAGAGGCGTGTGGAAGAGTGTACACATTAGAGGACCAATGGAGTAGGAAGAAGAGGAAGGAGAAAAGGAAAAAACAAAGAAAATATACAGGAAGAAGAGACAAGGAGTTCATAGAGGGGAAGGAAGCTACTTCTTATGGCTGATCTAGGTGTTGGAAGCCACTGTTGCAAATGGAGGACACTTGTGGCTGGTCTAAGTGTTGACAACCTCCTGGAAGTGTCCATGCTTTCTATCCTATCATCACACTAGCATGTAAAAATAGGAAGGTGATGATAAAGATGAGATTGAGATACACCCACTGCATTGTCTGCTTGGACATGGGTTGAACTCAAATGCATTCTTTAGTTTGGTTGGACATGGGTTGAACTTCTGGGTTAATTAGATGGGGGTAAACTTAATCATGCCGCTAGGCTGCTACAATCCCTACTACTTACAAGGAAGATTCAATCCTGCTACATGCTAGTATGATACAACCCCAATAGACTCAAATATTTCTCTCCTTACCACATGGTTGTCTAAATGAAGAGGCGGCCTAACATTGTCCATGACCTCCTAGACAACCCTGATGGAGGCCTAGGCATTCCTAAGCATTTTTTTTAAACTTTTTACATTATTAAATGTATTATGTATAATATAGATTTTTATAAAATAAAATAAGTGAAGAAGGGGTAGGAGGAAGAAGAAGAGGAAGCAGGGGAGGTGTACACAACAATAATAAAAAGGAAAAATAAGGTGGCGAGAAGAGAAAGAGGAAGAAGAGGTAGGGGAGGTCGGCAATAGTAAAGAAAGGAAAAGAAAGAGAAGTAGGAAGAGGAAGAAGGGGGAGAGGAGAGGATGGGGGTGAATGAAAGCATTCAAAATATGAGGAAGAGGAGGTGGATGACAACATTCAAAAGAAGAGGAGAGGAGGCACGAAGAGGAAGAAGAGGCAGGAAGAGAAAGAGGAGGCAGGGAGGTGCACATCAAAATAAAAAAGAAGAAGTCATACGAGAAACAAGAGGAAAAGGAGGGGAAGGAGGCGTAGTAAGAGGATGATGAATACTTGGAAAAGGAAGCAGGGATACAATAGCTGGAAGAAAACACAACAAATACCTACTTCATGCATGCATCAATAACCGTCGACATTTGTTGTTGTCCAACCCAACAGCTCCAGGCTAGCAACTCGAGAGAGGAGGGGGAGAGAGGAAGATGGTGAGGGGCAGAAGCATAAAGGAAGAGGAGAAGAGGATGAAAGTAAGAACCTTATTTGTTGTCGACGGGGATTGGAATGTGTGTCAGCTTTGTAGGGAAGTCAAGAGGGGAGCAGGTAACAACTAGGTTACTCATTTTCTTTCTCTATTACTTATTTTTTAAAATACCAGCAAGCCAAGCCAATTTGACGCCCACAAGTGCCACCCAGACTACCCAACATCCCATCTAGTTTTGGCACACAATGCTCGACGGCTGGAGGGACATCAGAGGCGGCCTTGTATGCCTAGGAGGCTCCTAGGTAGGCGTGCATACATCAGAACCTTATTGTCAATATTGCTGTTGATAGTATATAGTAAAAATAGTAAAAACAATAAAGTGAGGAGGGAGATGAGATACAAATGACCTTAGAGAATAAAATATGTGTTGGGTCATAGTTTCATAATGATCATAGGAGAAGAGGGCACACCTTCTTTTTTCTCTCCATTTTTTCCAATTCTTGAGCTACAACTTGATGCCACCTCTTTTTCCCCTCCAATAAGTCGCAAAGATACAACCAAAACCCAAATCCCTCCCTCTACCCATCATGTTTCCATTAAACATATAACCCCCTTTCATGCTTCTCTGATCTTTACTCGACCTGTTTCCAAAATGTAAACCCCTTCCCTTTAAACAGTTGGCCACCAAATCCTACCATCCGACCTCCTCAATAGTTCCAGTGAGGAGCTTGACCCCTTTTGTTGCCACCCGATCTGTCCATACAGACCAGCAACCAATGCCCTAAATGCTGCAACACTAACCTAATAGTCACGGATCCCTTTCTCTAACTCTTGTCAATAGGTTCATGTTCATTTTCTAGGCATTGCCCCTTATCACTTCTATGTGCTTACCCATTCTTCTTGTCATTGTATTGTGTTTCTTCTTTGTGCCTACATCAAAATGATCAATTAACAAGAGTTCACCATGTTCAAACAAAAAATAGAGATGAAACTGTGAATTATACACCAATTCCTTAACCTCATACTTGTCAAGGCGGAAAGGTGACATGACATTCCAACTGAACGCCTTACGACAAAGCATAACTTTTTTTTTATCAAACTGAGGTCAATCATATTCATCTCGCCCCTCAAGAAAGCAAAGTGATGTCATCTAGATTACATAAAACCACCCTCCACCAACACAACTCCTCCTCAAACCAACCTCCCAAAAACAAAACAAACACTCTCTAAGGGATTTTCTCATCATAGGCAACCTCCACCTTTCCTTCCGCCGAAGCCAACTATAGACCTCACCCAGTCATCATCATCTATATCGCTTGCAAAACCATCTATATCTGGGCTAGAGACAACATACTTAGTTGTTGATAGGGCCCCAGCCTTGAACTATTGAACATGTGCAACTGGTTTGCGCAATCGACACTCCCTTGCCATGTAACCAGTGGACTTACAACGGAAGAACGTAATCGGGGAAGAACAACACCTCTAGTGTTCATGCTGAAGGCAACAAAAATTCCAATCCCTAGGAGATGGGGGACACCTTCAGACTTGCCGCTAAGCCTCACAGTCACGCGCCAGGTGACCTGGATCACGACACCAGAGAGAAGTCGGTGCGGCAATGCATCAGAGTCATCAGTGTCCTCATTATAGGCATATAAAATAAGCATCCCTAGGGACACGACGACATCTCGAGTGGGAAACCACCTGCTCATCAACAGGCTCAGTCGTGTGCGACCTCTGAGAGCACACTCCCCCGCAGTCAGACCACCGACCTCCTCGCACACAAGGCTATAAACATCCCCAAGATCACCACCTTTGTGGGACACAAAGGGACCCAACCCAGACGAAACCCCCAGGGCAGTTGTTGTCCCCCCAACACCACCCAAAGCTTCACATCCAGACACCCTAACAACAGGACCATGACCAAATGTTTGAGACAAAACACCAAACACCTTACTGGCATCACCCACCCCCAGGAGCCTCTCCCCCTCCCTATATGAGACCAAGGTGACCCGATCAATAAGACAAGGTTCCACAAACCCTTCAGACTCGCCACGCCCATCTGAAATGCACAATCCCTCACAACAGACATCCCCACCTCCATGCTCACCTCCTTCACTTCCAGATCCAACATACAAGGGAGAGGATGCAGGGCCACCAACGAGCCCACTGGACACCACCTAGGGCCGCAGATCCCCGACCGCCCCATCACCCCAACAAGGGACGCCTCTAGGGAACCCACCTGTCCCCATGCCACATGTGTCACCTTCAGCCACACTCTAAAATTGGCAATGGGGGAAGGAGGTAGGAGGGGGACAAGACACCCATGGAACAACCAAAGTTGTCTGAGTCATATCTAAGGACCCTCAGCACCCCTGAAGGAGACGACCTACTTCCAATAACGACGATGCATATCGTCTTGGACAAAGGCTAAGACGGCGGGGAAGTGGCCTATTCTAGGTTGCTCGTCGTCCACGTTGATCCTCCAACCGACAGAGGAGATCTCTGAGGATGTGCTCTACACGCCACCACCCGTGCACAGGAGAGGCCCTAGGGGCGCATCACCGCACTGCTCGCCCTAGCCTCTGCTCCCAAGTTTGAATAGTTTGTTTTGTATTTGGACCATGACTTGAAAAAATTCATTGGCAAGGCCTAACTAGTCACGAATAAGCATTGCCTGGGCGACTCAAACAGTAAACAATCAAGTGAAATTAGAATAGGAGAAAATGTATTAAAATGCAAGGATGAGAGTGAAGAGATGCAAAAATAGGCAATCATAGTTGCAAGCTTGCAATTAAACATGATGCACTAGTACAATCTTTAAAAATGAAAAGAGGAAAAAAGTAGGATGTTACTCTAATACCTGAGAAAGCAAGCAGAGAACCATACATGTACTTGGGGTTTAAGTGACGAAAGAGATCTTGGGGAGGAAGAAGAATGTGAGGTACAGAGACATGAAGGACAAAATTAGGTGGCATTGATAAATTAATATGAAGAAGAAGAAAAAACCAGACGTCTGTAGCTGCAGCAAGCGGTTGCATATTGATGTAGGACACATTAGACTTTATTCTACTTGTCTTTGCTTTGTTTCAATATATAGGGACCTAAGTGCAAATTATCTAGTTTGTGTGCTTAATCGTAAATGTTTTATGTTTTTCTTTATTTTAGGTTTTATTTAATTTCAAATTTTATTAAATAGGACTTTATTTCCATTGCGTGTGAGTCAAGTCATGTAGTGTTATAAAAGCCAGCCTTGGGGCCCATGTCAAGGCAGTTGAACATGAATTGAATTTTTGTGAATTAATGTTTATCCTCTTTTTTCTTCTTCTTCAAGATGTGTTCCACATCACATATGGGAGTGGTAAATAATAGAGGGAGAAGAAAGAAAGTAAGGGGGGAATGAGGGCCAATCAATATAATAATAAGAAGGAACATTTGGGGGGGGGGTCAAAAATAAAAAATAACTAAAAGTAAGGCATCCGTTAGAAGAAACAAGTGGGTTACATTAGGAGGGGTAAAGAGAAAAGAGAGAGAGAATAAAGGAAGTAGGAAGGGGTTGAGGGACCATCAGTAAAAAAAGAGGGAAGAAGGTTTGGGAGAAGAAATCTCAAAAAAAGCAAGCCTACCTGAAGGAGCTAACTTCTGCTATTGGGGTTGGCTACTTTTGTTGTAGCCTGCAGGTGCTAGCCCAATCCTCCTCAAGGTAGAAATGTAGTAAGGGGGTCTCCTTCCACAATGCAAGAGAGTTGATAGTAGGGATTCTACTTCCTTCTACCAGCTAGGGTAGCAGGAGCATTATAGGAAACAAACAACAGAGTTGAGGGTTCATGCTGGGGTGGGAATCATAAGTGTGGAGGGGAGAGGAGAGTGTTGGGTGTTTTCATACTTTAGGCAGATCCTAATCAGATCCCAACTCTAATATAACAGTAGTAGAAACGTTGAAGGCGCCAAGGCATAAAAATGCTCGCTCAAACGCCAAAGAGACCAAAAGTGCGTCTTTTACTATTTTTATTCAAGTGGATCCCTAACAACGAGACCATGTAACTCTTTGCTGCTGGCAGCCACATAGGTGAGCACGTCAACAAGTATGCTTAACCTGGTAATGCATGGTGATGGACTCGAACCTGCCCTATGCACTCAAGCCACATCATGCCTATTGTCGTCGAGAACAAAGAAGATCATAAAGGTCTACTCCCAACCAATGAGCTTAAAGCTGACAAGCATAGGCAAGAAGACACTTCTCTTATGAATCTAGCTACCAATAGCGCTAGTGATCTAACAATGATGAGGATGAGATAGCATGTACATCTCTATTTCTCTTAGCAGATGGTCGCATAAGCCTATGTCGTGCCACTAGTCGATGTTCTCATATGTTGCCTCCCATAAAAATATTTGTTCTTTTATAGTAAATTGTGACTATACCATCATCCTAGTCGTGGTGATGCTAGCAGAGGCTAGATACAAATGAAATTTCTAGTTTGTCCCTACTTTCAGTATGTGATTGATAACATCTCATGCATGGTCGCTTGATGATGCCCGGTTCATTTCTCCTGTCACTAACATTGCTAAATCAATAGCTATTAATGATCAAATGTTCAGTCTAGAATCAGGGAATGGTATGAGGTTCTTTAGACATCTATATGGTTCTCCCTAAATTGTTTGAAAATATCACATTATATCTTTCGTATGAGAAAACTGAGTAAACTAATAACTCTCTTAAGAGACTTAGGATAATTATAAAGAGATATTTGGTAATAACAATCTATTACTAGCATTAGTTTCAAGAAATAGCAAAATTAATCATATCTTATATATTAAGAGGTATCTTAACAGTGTTTTCTGTGAGGTATGTGTTCCTTATACTGATGTTCTACCATAAGTAAATGTGCATTAGGATAAATGGTAGTGTCTGATCATTTTTATCTTTACGTATGTGCCAAAAAAATCAATAAACATGGGTATAAATCAATTAAACAGGAAGGAGCCATATAAGATGAAAATCTCACGTACAACTCTGGAGTGGAGATTCTTTGAATAGAACAAACAACCTGAACATATGTTGGCTCAATCCGAAGGAAATTATGCGGACGCTTTACAAAATTATATGAAGCTACGTGACCGAAAACTGATCTCTGTGATTTAAGTTATAAACAAAATATGTTTAACATTTCCTCAAGCCAAAATAATAATATTGAAACCAATAACAATAGCATTTTATAAGTTTGAGGCATCATCATATTATATATGTGTTCTACAGTAATGTTTAATTATTTATAGAAGAATGAGAACTAGATCTACTCTTTTATTGAAATCTTTGCTAAGAGTTAGCCGTTTTATGTACTATGGTCTAGGTAATTTAGCTTAAGCATTAAGGATTTCTGTGATATCACAATATATTAGTATTTAAAATGTATAATACGGGCATTCATAATTGTTTTGTATGCCAATTATATTGTAAATTACAATATAAATAATTCCTAACGTTGAAGATTGGATTCAAACCTTTTCCACTAGAAACAATGTCATGTTAAAATGCAACATTATAAATTTTGTTTCAAAGGGAAAAATACATCATCAACAATACTGTTATGTAAAAGAAATCATATCCGACCTAGCAATGACAAACAAGTTGTCAAATTTTTATACGAAAAAGGTATCTGCAGCAATAGAATAATATAAAGAAATAAAAGAATTGAAAAAATAATGGGATTGAATTGAGAATTGTAATGCAAAGAAATGAGTAAATATGGTACCACTAGCTCTTGTATCTCTTCGCCTTGGAAGGGGTAGTCCAAAAATCGGGAAAAAAAAGAGGCAAGCAGACACAAGACTGTCAACCATGTAATAAAAAATATTAACACAATGTCCAATAACAACAACATATTACCTGAAAAGAAAATCCTACACATGATATTATAATTCAAATAGTATGATCATAATGAGTTAGTATGATTGTTGTTATAATGCATATTTATTCCTCACCTAGTGTTTACCAGTCTTGGTTTCCTATCTTTCTCCATACCTAACAGTAGCCACAAATTTACAAAATCATAGGAAATGTCCTCCCCTGTTCTTTTCTATGAATCAAGAAGAGTTAGCATTCTACACAAATTTCATAGAAACAAATATGTCTTAAGTATTAGTGCACTTTTATCTAAGTAATCTATCAAAGATAAGTCCCCTATGTGTAAAAGATTACAATCATTCATTTTTGGCTATGCTGAGTCTGAGTAAAAGTGTTCATCTAAAAGAAGAGCATGGAAACACATCCCCTAAATAAAAGCTCTGCTCTAGTTCTCTCAAGTTCTAGGAGTTCAAAATCCATTTCTACTTTGATAATTGTTTGGAGATATGTTGTTGATTTTTGTCTACCTCCTTTGCTAAAACTAAGGTTAAAATTTTATTCATCATGTGGCTATTCCAATTTGTAATATCGAGATGGTAAAAGTTTTAATCATTCTATATGCTGGACAATTCATGTGAGTCATATAAGAAGTTTCAGAATTCTCAAAATGGTTCAGAACATTTTATTCAATATCATCATTTTAAAACAAAATATGCCAATAAGCCATTAGAAATAACCATTTTGTCTTAAAAAATGCCACTTCACTCTTTCACACATAGACCCTATCCAGTAGTAAGTTTATCGAACAAAGTACTCAACATTTGTGTGCCTCATCTAAAAGTATTGTAAGTGTCGTAGCAGGAAAAAGTTTAATGATGACTTGCCTCTATCAGAACTAGCATTCGACATTCACATATAAACTAAGAGGAGGCCCTTTTTAAATTCTTGGCGAAGGAACCATTTAAGACAAGGTTGAAATTCACACCACTAAAAGAGACGCTGCCATGAATTAATACCCAGATCCAAATTCAATTATTCTAGGACATAAAGAGATCTTTGATTTACACTCCACCACATTTCCCTTTGACATGTGTGACAAACAAGCAATGTAGATGGTTTACAAAGTAGCAAATGTAGTTGCAGAAGAAAAAAATAAATTTCATACCATTCTGTCTTGACTACTCTGCCGATAACAATGAGGAGATCGGACCCAGTATGCTCCCAATTGATGTGGCTCTTAGCCCCTGGCCCATGGTAGGAAGAAGAATCAGATGCAAGAAGTAGATCTGAGCAGGAGGCGCTGAAAGTGAAAGGGGTGTGCGGCCGTCTCGCACGCTAGAGTCGAGGATTAACCAAAGAAAACAATGAAAGAAGGTTGGAAAGGAAAAATCTAAATTACTATAGTGTCTTAGTAACCCTCACCATGATATTATGTTGGGAGGGGCCGCTGGGCGGGAGAGCCAAATGGGGGAAAACGCATAATGGGGACGGGTACAGTAAGGGCGTGGGGTTACATGAGGGTCATGGGATGCACGGGCGAGTATCAAAACCTGGTGCAGTCTCCTTGAAACACCAGCGTCGTCTCCCAGACTCATGTGCATCTCTAGTGCCAACATCACTTTGACGGTCGCACCTCCTTTGAGCACTGTCTCCCAACGCCCCCAGACGGTTCCGCTGGGAGAGAAAAATAGAGTGGTGGGGTGGCGAGGAAGTAAGTGATCGATTTGGCGGATGAATATGGGAGGAGGAGAGAAAGAGCGCCATATTTGAGACGGGGAGTGGAAAATTCGGCGGGCAATCTCCGAGAGTGGAGATGGGTGGCGGACACGAGCATTAAGGGGGTGGAGGTTATCGGGAACAGAGAGAGAGAAGGGAGCGTGGTTTGGGTTCTATTTCTTATTTGAGCCACACTTTTTTTGGAGTGGTTAAAATACCGTAATTATCATAGAGTGTTTGTTGTAGTGATATTACTAGTTTTTATCTAGGTGGGAATTTACCAAGAAGAGCTTTTTTAGGATTGATCATCCCAATCAATGAATCACCAACACCAGCAGAAAGGGTTGGTGTTGACTTCAATAATTTCAGTTGACTATGTATTTGAATATTAAATTTCTTTATCTGTTCTATAAGCAAGTTGAAGTTCATATGAAAAGGTCAAGTACAATCATGACCACAAAAAAGTATCCAAAGAGAAACGGAGTCCAAACTAAAAGAAGAGGAACTAGGTCATGGGGGTGACAACATTAGATGCATCTAAGGCACAATGATGTTTACCCAAAGTCACAAAAATATAAAGGTCCAGTTAGAGAACAACAACACAATATTGTGTTGGGTGAGGGGGACTAATTGTCTACACATCAAATTCTTCAACAACAACCATATCATCGAATTTGTTAAGGAATAGACAAATGAGAAAATCCTTAAAGGGAAACGTAGACGTGAGAGCTGGGATAAATGATTCTCCATAATCCAAAGTGATCAAGGAGGTATTTTTCAGCCCTTTGTAGATGCAAAATATGTTATCAACATAGTTAGAAATAGAAAAGATGAATATAAAAAAATGAAAAAAATCATCAACAACTATAATTTTAAATTCGTGAATGGAACTTCGTAAGTGGTAGGGTCCCAGACATTATACTTAACTACCTTCTAGATTCTTAAAATGATCATGGTGGGTCACTAGATCCACAAATTTGTTCCCTCTATTAGGTGAATCATGTAATGGTTGAAGCACGATTCAACATTCAGATTTGGTATTAATCATCTCTAACACTGTAACATATTAAATGGACAATGCTGTATAGCTTTAGTTTAACTAGTTCAAGTTGTTAGTGTTTTGTCATGTTTATGTGCTATATTTTCCTCTTTCACCCAAGAGGTGTATTATAGAGATGAGTAATGAAGTCTTGAATATCTCTATAGCCTAATTGAACCATATATGTCATAGAAGCTGTGTAGTAAATGATGAAGAATATGGTGAGACACAAAACCCCATCTACCAAGGGATCAAAGAGAATATGTTGTTTTCTCTTTGTGTAGCCTCCTCCCTTCCCCCTGCATAGGTTTTTTCATTTCTAGTTGACATATTCATCAATCAGTTATCCTTATGAGGTAATCAATTTGTGAACACAAAAAGGAGCATTTTGTATCCATATCAAGTTTCTTATGTGCTTTTGTGTTTACTCTAACTAGATGCGATTATCCTTTATTATACCAAATCGATATAGATTAATAATATAGATATTCATAGAACTCCATGTAGTTTGAATAAATAGTTAATCCTTTCTTTCATTTGTTCAATGTAACATGATAATAAATCTCCACTTTGTCATGTGATCGTACTTTCCATGACACTTATTGAGAATAACTAGAGTCATCCTAGACATAGTTGCTGATAATGCAAGTAAAAAATACTCCACATAAAATGTGAATGTAGAGTTAGCGAAGATGATTTGATTTCCTAACTTAACACCTATTAAAATAATATTATGTTGTGGATATAAGTAAGTGTGCAATGGATGGTAGCAACAAACTAGCAATGTTTGTATCAATAAAATGAAGACTTCATCATAGCCATGCCAGTGGGTTCTTAAATACATGAGAAAAGGAACTCATAAGGAGAAAGATGACTTGACAATTTTTTCCAATCGTATATAATTAATAGATAAAGACATCAAGATTACCAAAATCTCTTAAAACCATTCTTGGTTTGATGTTGAAATTAGAATGTGATTGTAACAATCAGATGAGAAATACAAGCATAGACACTCTCCTAATATAGTATAGGGGGAGTCTCACAATACCAAGTTCACAAATATGAGACAAAAGACAAGACACTAAAAAGAGCACAAAAATAAATAAAACAAATATATATTTATACCCCCTAAAGCTGGAGCATGGATCTCATGGACGGCCAACTTGTCCATGATAGAATGAAATCTTTTCTTTGATAGGGATTTTGTAAAAATGTCAGTGAGATGATCCTCAATCTTGATGTATGAAGTGGCTATTCACTTGGACAAAATAGAATTCTGAAGAAGTGAAATTCTACTTCATTATGTTTGGCATGCTCATGGAATGTTGGGTTACTTGCAATAAAGGTAGTTTCTTTGTTATCACAATACATAGGAATGGGGGAAAATCACAGACTTTGAATTCCCTTAATAGACCTTGAATCCACATTATCTCACAAGTGGTATGTGCCATGGCGTGATAGTAAGCTTCAACACTGGATCTAGCCACAACAACCTACTTTTTGTTTCTCCAAGTGACAAAGTTACCACCTATAAAGGTGCAATAACCTAAAGTAGATTTATGATTAGCCCTGTTACAAGCATAATATGAGTCAGAGAAACCAAAAATGTTGTAGTGCCCATTATTCCTAAATAGAAGACCCTTTACATGTGAGCTTTTTAAGTATTGAGACCGTGGAACACATCATCACAATGACATTGTCAAGGTTTATCACGATACCTACTGAAAAGTCCAACAACAAAAGTAATATATGCTCATGTAACTATTAGATAAATGAGTTTGTCAACAAGTCTTCTAAATTTCTTACTGCCAAGATAAGAAGGAGAAGAATCATCATCCTAATTGGTATTGGGATCTAGAGGTGCGCTTACTGGCTTGGCACTGAATATACCAAACTCTTGTAGTAGATCAAGTGCATACTTTCTCTGAGATAACCTACTTTAGACATAGAATGTGATACTTCAATCCATCAAAATAGCTAAATTTTCCCAGATTTTTAGTAATGAAGTGTTTTCTTAAATATTCCTTGGTATCTTGGATATGATAATCACTCCCAGAAAGGATGATGTCATCTACATACACGATCGAAATAACATGTCTCACATCATTTTTTTTCTAATAAAGTAGAGTGATCATTATGTGTGTCAAAAGTCAAATTTATCAAGAATGTGACTTAACATATCAAGCCACACTCTTGGGCTTTGTTTGTGTCCATGAATTGCCATATTAAGATGACATACTTTAGAACATCCCCCCCGAGCAACAAATCTGCGAGGTTGCTCCATATAGACTTCTTCTTTCATAACTCTGTAAGAAAGAATTGTTGATGTCAAGCTGAAAAATAGGCTAACTATTATTAGAAGCAACAACAATAAGAATTTGCACAAAATCAAGTCTAGCTATAGGCAAGTCCATAAGTTTGTGTGTAACCTTTAGCAACAAGATGAGTTTTAAGGCATTTAATCATTCCATCAGGTTGGAATTACATAGTAACAACCCAACTATATATGACTGGAGAAACATGAACACGATCATCAACTAAGTCCCAAGTTTGTTGTTTGTGTAGAGGCTCCATTTCTAGTTCCATGACATGACATCAGGCATGAAGTGCTAGGGCCTCATCTGTAGTTTTAGGAACACAAATTGTAGAAACAACATTAGTTAATTTTTCAAAACTTGAATCAAGATTAGCATTAGAATAGAAATTGCTGATAGGATGTAAGGTACAAGAATGCACCCTTTTATGGTAATAATCAGAGTATTCAGATCAAAGTATACATGATTGGTGTCGTAATCTATCGAGGGAGATGAGGGATTGAATCCAGAAGAGGTCATAGAGGGAGTTGGATTCTTGTGACATCTTTGGGAAACATTTAGAGGAACCTCAATAAATGGAACAATGGAGTGTGAGGACTCCTACTCAATAGTAATGGCGATGTATCCATAAGTAGATACATATATAGAGTCGAATCCATAGCAAAAAAGTGTTATGTATCCTCAACGAAAATAACATCTGCACTACATATCATTTGTTGGTAATATCTATACCCCTTCTAAGCCTGTAAATACCCCAAGAAGATGCACTTTGTGGATCTAGAATCAAGTTTTCTTAGCCCAGGATAAGATTCCTTAGAAAGCAAGTATTGCCAAAAATTCTAGGTGGTAGAGAGAAAAGAGGGGCTCGAGGGTATAACACTTTATAGGGGACTTGGCTGTTCAATTCATATGAGGGCATTCTATTGATTATAAAATAGGCACTACAGACAACGTCAACCCAAAAATTTTGGGGACATGATAATGAATCATATGGGTTCGAGCTACTTCAAGCGGATGGTGATTCTTGCGTTCAACAACTCCATTTTGCTGAGGAGTGTAAGAAGAGTAGGTTTCATGAATTGTGCCAAGGTTTTAAAAAAGGACTGATTAAATTGATGGGCTTATTAAATTGAGTCTTAATCTCAACAAGTAATGCAGTAATAGTATCGAGGGCATGTGCACTATCTGTAAGTAAAAACAACCAAGTATAATGACATAAGTCATCGATAAAGGTCATAGAGTGATGAAATCTAGAAATAGTTGTGGTAGTACAAGGTCCCCATATATCAACATGGACAAAGTCATAAAAATATTTTGAAGCTAGAGTTGTTTCTCTAGAAAAACTAAACTAATTTTGCTTTTGTAACTGACATGCTTCACATTTAAAAATAGTTTTAGATACACCAAGGATTAAATGCTTGAGCTTGGATGTAGATGGATGTCCCACCTTGTAGTGCCATTGAGGTCCCAAAATAACCAAATATTAGAAGATTAGTAGTCTATGGAGATTCAAGGTAGTATAAGACATCTAGTCCCTCATCGCCTGAACCAATCCTCATCCTTGTATAGAAATCCTAAAAGACACATCCATCCAGGTCAAACATTATAGAACATGAAGTTGTTTGATAGTTTTACTAACTGAAAGAAGACTCAGAGAGAAGCAAGGAACATGTAAAGCCAATCTCAAAAATCATTTGTAGTTCAAATAATACCCACCCCATGAACTGAGGCTTAAGTACCATCAACATCAGTCATAGGTAGAATAGAAGAAGAAGCAATTGATTTATACAGAAATTTTGAATTTCCAAAAATATGGTTAGAAGTACAAGAGTCGAGGATCCATTTGTTTCTACCATAAGTGGTTGAGGATGCTAGAAAGTTAAAATCACCATACTAGTGTGGAACCAACATCAGAGGCTGGAGTCATTTGGAAAATCTTTTCAAATTTAGCTCAAACCCAATCTGCAGAAGTAGTGGAGGGTTGGATCGAGTCATCCTCAATGTAATTAGTAGAGGCCTGATTCCCATGTGTTAGGGGTAGCCATGTTTCTCCCAACAATGATCCTCATTATGATAATTCTGGCCACAGAAGTTGCAATGACAAGGTCAAGTAGGAGGGGTGTTTCTTGGTACCGTAGTTGGCTTACCATGTCCTGATCCAATAGGGGGGTGCCCATGTCAAGTCTTGACGGGCCAAAATGACCATTTCCTCTACCACAACCACAATCTCTACAATGGACAGGGTCACCCGATCAGATTGAAAGAGTATATGCCTTAGCGGAACTAGAAGAAGAAGAACATGTTGATGACATGAACTAGACCCTTTGTAGGACATCATACAGTTTAGGGAGTGGATCACTAGACAAGATGTGATCAATGGCTCTTATAAAAGAGGCAGGTAATGGAAAAAGGAATCAGACCAACTAATGTTGATTATGTTGTTTTGGACTTCACTTCATCATAAATTAGGGGATGATAAACTTTAAATTCATCCCACAGAGCACACCATTAATTATAACAATCCTCAACAAAGGTATCTTTAGAGAATTCTTTTTGGGCTAGATTTTTAAAGATTTCAAGCACCTTTTAGGGATTTGTTGGTGTGAATATAGATGTGCTAACTAATCCCACATGGCCTTCATCGTTCAATTCGTAATCGAGATTGACTTACTTTTTATTCTATACTATTGACCATCCGGGTCATCACTCTAGAGTCATATTTGACCCACAAGTCATAGGCCTATTTTGTATTATTGTTAGCAGTCTTAGACAAATTAACATGTCCTTTAGTGATAAGATGAGAATACCAACCTTGGGCCTTGATGTACAACTCAAAGGAAGATGACCAAGTATGGTAGTTAGAACCGTCCGATTTGATGGTGGTCATTTAGAAAGTTCTTGAGTTAACATTAGAGTCCATGACAGAATCAGTTCTAGATCAACCCACACAAGATCTCAGTTCAAAAAAGGCATGAATAATCAAGCAAGGCAATAACTAGATATTTGAGAAACCCAAAGAATGGGCAAAAGGAATTAATTAATGAAACCAACATCCCATCGTCAACTTAGATTTACATGTGACAAGGGTTGATGGGAGGGAACAAGCACCCTCCATGAAACAAGTAGAGCTGAGAAGAAGTTGTTTTTATACTAGGAGCAACCTAGGTGGTGGGATCAACATTGGTGCAACAATGATTGAAGATGATGAGTGATGTGGAGATTGGAATGCATGTTGATAGGGGGTTAGGTCAATGGGGGGATTAGGTTTCTAGGGGGAGGTCAATGGGATGGAATGTGGTAGAAGTTTGACATGGAGTAGGTCGATGGGATGGAAGGTGGTAGAAGGTTGATGGGATGGAATGGTGTGGCTTGGCAACAATGTAAGTTCAATGGTGTGGAAGGTGGTGACTTGGAAGTGGTGGAAGGTTGGTGAATTGGTAGGTCGATGGTTGGAAGGAGGTGGAAGGTCGATGGGATGACATGACAATGACTTGGTGGAAAATCACTAGGAGCTAGAAGATGGTGGAGGGATAGGAGATGGAGCGGAAAATGGGTAATGGAGGCAACAATTGGGAGAGGGGAAGGTCAACGGGTGGAAGGACAATGAACGTAAGATCAGCGGGCGATGAGAAGGGACAACATTGGGTGGTGATGGAGTGTATGGATGAACAAGCTTCAGGAGGTTTAAACTGCTCTAATACCATATGATTAGAATAGAATTGTAAGATCGGATGACAAATATAAGCATGGAAACCTTCTTATATAGGTTAGGAGGCATACAATACAGAGTTCACCAATATGGGATAAAAAACAAGACACTAAAGAAAGAAAAAAGTAAATAAAATTAATATATATTAACATATGTTAAATAAAATTATGAAACTACATATATATAGACACACACACAGATACACACTAACATACATACACGCATGCACACAATATATATATATATATATATATATATATATATATATATATATATATAGGTGATCCAAGATCTATAGTAGAAACCTAAGAATCGTGGGTTGTGGGTACCTTGGCCATGACTTATTGTCATTGTAATTGTTAGGAAGTGATTTCTCGTGCTCATAATTGTCCAGCCCACAATTTGATCTTTTAGATCTTGTGATGTTAGGATGATCTTTTAGATATTGCATAGGGGAATATCCATACTAAGGTATCATGAGGCCTAGTAGTCTTCTATTATTTGGAAAAAAAGGTATGATGGGTTCTTCCTTGATCGTTACAGATCTCATACTGCACTCTAATGTGTGTGGCATGTCTAAAATTTTGCAACATGTTATAGATCTAATGTTGTCATACTACTTCCTAGTACATTTTTGGGTGCCAATAATTTGTATGGGAATTACCTCATAATTAAGCTTATCAACATAACCCTTTTAGAGATACTAAGTGATGCATGATTTGTTTTGCACAACAAATTCTCTTGGGATGAACCCTATATTTTACCCAACCCAATCATATGATATTGCCACTCGCAAGTGGAAAAACCTTATTATAGTGTATCTTAGGACTGAACACAAAGGATAACATATTTAAGGATTATGTAATAAGAACCAACACAGCTAGAACTAGTATCTACCACAACAAGTTGATTGTTGGTTGATTATGCTAAGGTGCAATTCAAGGTTGAATAAGATTCCAAGATATATGAGTGGATGAAAAAAAACTAGGGCGGATGGGTTTTAAATTTCTACCACTATTTTTCTCTCATTACATCACACACAAGCATTATAAATATATTTACGGCTGGGGAAATCCAGTCCTTTTGGATTAAGGATTCAACCTAGACAAATATGACTCTAGTCTCACTAACACGTTACTTAGAGGTTATGTACTCACCATCTAGGTAAGCACCCATATATAAATCTAAGGAGGGATTTTTAACAACATCCTTGGGTTTAAGTTCAAATAGCACCCATCTATAGATCTAAGGAGGGATTTTTAACAACATCCTTGGGTTTAAGTTCAAATATCTCTACACCCAAGTTCTAATAAATGTGCAAGTATGTCATCTATACACATATGCAAGACAATAAATAGTTGATTCATAATGTAAAATGGTTCATCCAAGCATGGATGTACTAAACAAAATAACAATAGGTAGTGGATCTATTGCTTGCACCCTAGCAAGGGACTACTCACTACTCATGGAAGTAGCAACTTAAACAAAACAAATTGAAGATAGAACTATAATCACTATAGGTGGGAGGCATGCAATTGCAATGTATATATCTAACTTCTAGTATAAATATGAGATTGATCCAACATAGAAGTAAGGAACCCCGTGTACTTTTTTTGGGTTAGGCTAGCTTTTCATGTAGGGTTGTCAAAAAGTTAGATTGCGTTTGGTTACAGGTCAAACAATCTAGTCCAAATTGTTTGACTCTCAAACCTGGACCCAAAGCCGGACCCAGATTTTATTCATACCTCTTAACATGAAACCGACCCTGATTAAGAAATCTAAACCGGGAACTAAAACCAGACCCGTATTGAAGATGATTTTTTTAGAAAAAAATAAATTCTCTAATAGAATTACCCACACATTTTTTAAATAATGTGATTATATAAAATAAACACCAAAGGTGTCAATGTTTATGTAATACTACATAACTATAAGATTATTTCTCCTTTTTTATTATACAAAATAATACCACAAGTAAATATCAATATCAAAGAAGCTAGTCCCTCCACATCATTGCCCAGATGCAGTGAAAAATGTGTAAGGGAAACATATTTGGTGAATGTAGGTAAAGAAGAAAGTTCAACAAAAAAGGATTAGAGTTGGATCTTGGAATACTGGGTCTTTGACATGGAAATCTTTGAAGATAGTGGATACCAAGATGAGAAGAAAAGTCAGTATTGCTTGCTTGCAGGAAACCAAGTGGATGGGGGAATATTGTAGAGAGATTAGAAACACAGGATATAAAATCTAGTATACTGGTATTGATAAACATTGAAATGGCATATGTATTATTGTTGATAATATGTTGAAGGATGATGTTGTCAAGATCACAAGGATGGGTGATAGAATCATAGCTATCAAGATTGTTCTTGGGGGAAATATTTTTAACATTATTAGTGCCTATGCCCCCAAGTTGTCTTTAGTGAGGAGGATAAAAAGGATATTTGGGATGACATGTATAAATTGATGTAGGGTATACTGATAGATGAGAAAATCATTATTGGGAGTGATTTAAATGACCATGTGAGGAGTAGAAATGCTGGGTATGAGAGAGTTCATGGTGGTTTTGGATATGACAATAGAAATAGAGAAGGAGACATGATATTAGACTTTGTAGTTGTATTTGATATGATTCTGGCAAACACACATTTCAAGAAAAGATAATCTCATAAGATTACTTTCAAGAGTGGGAACAATTGTAGCCAAATTGATTACCCCCTTACAAGGCATGTGGATTGTAAACTCTGCAAGGATTGTAAAGTGATTCCTGGAGAAGAACTTTGGACCCAACATAGGTTGGTGGTTTTAGATATTGACATGATGACCAATAAAGGAAAGAATGATAGAAACCAAGATAGCAGGATTAAGTGTTGCAATCTTAAACAAGAAAAGAAATTGACTTTTCATGATAAACTCATCAAGGAGGGAACATGGAGCTTGGAGTCTGATGTTAACACTATGTGGAATAACATGAGCTCCTGCGTAATTTTTTTTCCAAAGTGGTGTTTTGATGCCCAATGCCACACAAAGTGATATTACTCAAAACTAAAATCAGAAACAACACTAACTATGCAGATTACCAGAAAACATAGGAAATTAAAGCCAATTTCATAGAAGTACCATAGGCTAAAGTTTTTTACATATAAGTCCACAATAGGACACTTGGATCACATAACACATATCATAAGATGCTTACATCATTGTTTCCAACCTTCATGTCATCAACCTTTTACATGAGATATCTATTTCACATACATGTATGACTTCCATAGCTATACAGCAAAAGGCACACAAGCCAATAACCTCATATCGGTGATGTCTCTACAAAACACATCAAAAACACCCCCAAGACCTGAGTGTATAGGGACAACTCTAGGACTCTACACCAAAACACTAGCAACACATCCAACCTTGTCTGCTACAACTCCTGATGGTACTCTTTCTTAGCTGCACCATCTGCGCCTCATCATGCACGACCACCTAAAAGATGTAGAAACCTATGAGGTGAGACCAAATGTCCCAGCGAGAGATATAACTCTCTGCCAACATCTATTAAAGAACACATAACTAAAAAGGTATATAAAAGTACAACAGGTAAAATAGGTCAAGCAACACTAGATAGTTATTACTAAGTAGTAGAAAAATTAATAATCTAAGAAGGAATATGAAGAACATGTATAACAGTTGACTTCTCTTACCATCTTATAATTCAAGAAACCAATACAAAGGCAATGCAATGGGATCAACCAATTTATGCACATTTTGTCCCTATGCAAAAGCACTACATGGTTGTATTACATTTTTTAATATACCCTACGGAGATGAGGTATACCACTCATACTCAACTGACCACTGCTAAGTCAAAATCAGTGCCATACAAGGTCAATGGAAGAGCCAAATTCCACGACCTCTCCACACCTCCCAGGAAGTACAAGAGAACACCATAGAGACATATCAAGTCTAACTACAAAACAACCTAGCTTTCCTTGGTATATAGGCACATCGCTAGTGAAACTAAGCTACGACCCATCTTCACACTCCTGTTAGGGTATGTCCCACATCCAATCTTGTGAAAGCATATATCGAGTCACATCACCGAGCTACAAACCACAGTCACACTCCTTCTAGGGTATGGCCTACAACCAATCCTATGAATGCGTCTACTCAACATTATACAACTCTGAGCTTTCGCTAAGGGAGAACCCAGTTCACCATCCAACACTAAGACTGACATTGGAATGGATCTATGGCATAGGGAAATTACATGATTAAAGTTTCACTCAATTAGTTAGACCAATTAAGTGTCTTTTAGCATCAATCCTATTATACATATAAAGCCAAAACAAACTCTACAAGATTAAGGGTACAATACATCTTCAGAAGATATAAAATGTATAAGGTGTGAACTTGTCACATCATCACATGATGCAAACAACACCACCATTCAAAAGGACATCATCACTGGAGGTTAGCACCTCAAACTAGGAAATAAGCCTCTGCCAGGTCACAAGACCCTAGTCACATCATTCCAGTATCACATGTGTCTCAACATGCTTCATAAAGGCTCATAACCATCATCATGTATCATATCATATCCACCATGGCATATACTAGTTATGATATTCGAATACACATCACCTACAAGGTTAGATGTTTATATACAAGAGAGAGACAACAACATATCATAATAACCATTCCATGAGAGAGAAACAAACATATCAAATTGCCCATCATTAGGGTTAGGGTTCCCATTCATAGCCGATTAGGGTTTGTTGCTATATTCCATCCCTAAGAGTTAAGTATCATGTTTTAGGATTAAGCATCATGTTATCCAAACAACACCATACATGTATCATTATGTGCCCACGTGTATATGTGCTAACAACTCACATGTATATGTACTAACAATGTATACATACATATGTGTTAACCCACACCACCTACACGTGTTACGACCCACTGTCATCTAGGTCACGACCATACATATAACCAAGGGTATCAACCTAACCTTACCATGTGTTATGACCGTTACACATCCACATGACCCATCCATAACCCACAAACCATTTTTTTGACCGCAACAATCTTTTAGTGTTAGGGTTAGGTCAGAACACAAAAGCTGATGCACCACACAATCATGTAGCAACCATCCAAGAAACTAGAGTTACGACCCATGACCAACACTACTATTTTGACCATCACCGAATGGCTAAAGGGTCAACTATCTTCATGGTGTTACGACCACTATAAGGATGAAGCAACTTGACCCATAAAGACATGGTTACGACTGCTACAAAGAGAAGGCAGCGACCTATCCCTCAAGAGGTTCACATGTTACGACCAAACTGATCCAACATAAGGTATCGACCACAACCAACCATGGGTAGCGACCCCACATGGTCAAGCAAATTATCAACACTTAAACAAAACCAAAATAGGGAATAACACGACCACAAAACAGGACACGACTTTAGGGAAAACCATCATCATCAAGGTGGACAACTCCACACAAAACAATCACCAAAACCCTAAAACATGAACTAGGGAACTCCATAAAAGCACCTCATGAAAGGGAGATAAACCATGTTTACCACACCCAAAACATAACACAAAAATCCATGTAATGTCATGGTATACGAACCCAAGGAATATAAACAAAACCACGATCAAGAGATTGGGAAAAACCACCATTTCATTGCCATCATCTCCAAAATTGGGTACAAAACTAGGGTTTCAGTTTTAACCAAATCAAGTATGATTTCATCTACCAAACCATTTCTAAAGCTTATAATCAACTACTAGAATGTTAAGGGAAGCTTTATAGAGAGAAAATAGTAGTATGCATGCATAAAAGAGTGCAATAACAGCGAATATTAAGTGTTCTATAACCCGCCTTAAGAAGTTCAACACCAAAGATCCCAAGCTCCAAGATCAAGGGATCCAAGCTCACAATCCAAAGGTTGAAGAAGCTCCAACAATGGTTACTCTTTCAGCCACAAGAGCACCTCAAGAACAAGAAGGTACCTAGGTCAAGGATAGCCCAAGAAAAGGAGAAGAGAAGATCCTAGCCGATCCAAAGAAAGAAGGGAAAGACGGAAGAACTCCCTCTCACCATGGTCTATGACCCTTGTGGTGAGGGGTTTCTCCTCAAAAATGATCACCACACAAAAACATGGTCCATGGATGAGAGAAGGGGGAAGGATGGGGTAGAGATTCTAAGAAAACTTTACAAAAGAAGAGTAGGTACTTACTAAGGTTGAAAATGACCAAGGATCACCACAAGCACCACATGCAAGGGAAGTCTGACCACCAAGAGATTCAAAATAGATATTATTTCTCCAAAAAACTTCAAGGATGACCAAGCAAGAAGGGAGGAAGAAGATGGATGAAAAGAGTCACTTGCATGGAGAGATAAGGGGTTATATAGCAAAAGAGGAGGGAAGTAAGGCGAGGATGAGGTGTCAACACCCTAAGGCACAAAAGGGACACTTGTCCTCCAAAGAAACCCACGTTCAACCACTTAAACCATGCATGCATGGAATGGCGATATAACCTATGTTGGGTTTCGACTTACTTGGGTCCCCAACATGTGGTTTGCCGCAACACTTCATGGAGGTTGAAACAAGAGCAAAACGTCAAGACTTGGTCGAAATAAGATCATCACCATCAAAGAGGTCAAAACACAAGAATAAAAACATCTCCCCAAACCGTAATGGTTGTAACAACATCATGCCAAGGCAGGTGTTTCAGTTGAAACACATCCAAGACAACCCCTAGGTCACTACCATCACCAAGGTTCAATAAGGTTGAACAAAGCAAACCCTAGAAAACCTTAATCACCACCAAGGATACCACCAATCATCCAAGGATCAAACAAGGCAGACACTTCTTCCTCTCTCCTATAGATTAGGTAAAAGGATGGAAGACACACCCTAGAAGTGAAAAATTGCACATCATCCCCCTATTTTGGGTAAATTTCAATTTGCACCAAAACTAGCACACTAAGCGCAAACAACATCCAAATAAGCTCAAACTTGAAACCTAAGTTCTCCAAAAGTCCTAAAAGCATCCCAAAGGATTAGAAGAAGGTTCTAAGAACTTAATCAAGCCAAAGCAAACATGATTAACCCAAAACCCAGGTCAGGGGTCTTACAGTTTTGGGGTGTCCAAAGATTGCGGGCTTCCATAGAAAGAGACTTAGTGATGGAATAATGAGGTGCAAAAGGTTATCAAACTGAAAAGGGATATCTATAGGAGCTTTCCCAAAGCTCTGGATGATGCAACATTCTAGAGATACAAGTAGGCAAAGAAAGAAGCTAAAAAGGTTTTCCTGGAAGCAAGGTCTAGATACTTTGATGATATTTATAAGAATCTGGACACACGAGAAGGGGAAAAAGATATATATATATATATATATATATATATATATATATATATATATATATATATATATAAAAGGTTTCATATAAGAGAAAGGAAAGGAAGAGACTTGTATCAAGTAAAATGCATCAAGAATGAACATGGTAGAGTGTTGGTGAAGAACGATGATATCAAGGATCAATGGAAAAATTACTTCCATAAGCTTTTCAATGGAGATACTGTAAATAATGTTAGAGACTCATTTGACTTGAATATAAGAAATATCATTTCCACTAGATGAGTTTCACAATTTGAGGTCAAGACTTCTTTGAAAAAGATGAAAATGAGAAAGGCATGCAGACTAGCTGGCATTCCCATTGATGTATGGAAGAGCATGGGGGATGAACGAGTTATGTGGTTAACAAATTTCTTTAACAAAATCATGAAGACCAAGAAGATGTCAACTGAGTGGAGAAATAGTACTATATTCCCCATCTAGAAGAACAAAGCTAATGTTCAAATATGCACAAACTACATAGGTATCAAGTTGATGAGTCACATAATGAAGCTTTGGAAGTGGATTATTTGAGCAGAATTTGGTTTCATTCCTCAAAGATCAACGACATATGCTATTTTTCTGATACGGAGGCTTGTGGAGAAGTATAGAGAAAGCAAAAGAGATCTTCATATGGTTTTTATTGATTTGGAAAAGTCTTATGATCGAGTACGCACAAAAGTGTTGTGGATGGTTTTGAAGAAAAAGGATGTGACAATCAAATACATTGACTTGATTAAAGACAACTATGATATCTCTAGTGTGAGTATGAAGACTCCTGGAGGAGAGACATCAACTTTTCCTATCATAGTTGGGGTACACCAAGGATCCACACTCAGTCCATATCTACTCCTTCTTGTTATGGATGAGTTGACAAAGAATGTTGAGGATAATATTCCTTGTTGTATGTTATTTTCTAATGATATTGTATTGATTGATGAGACTAAATATGGATTGAATGATAAAGTTGAACTTTGGAGAAGACACTGGAATCAAATATATTGATGATTAGTGGGAGATAAACTGAGTATATGCATTGCAATTTTGGTTAATCTCACAGTGTGAATGGTGGATCCAAGTTGGACAAAGTAGATATACCAAAATGTGATAGATTTTGCTACTTGAGTTTTTATTATTCAAATAGATGGGGATGTCCGAAATGAAGTTTACCATAGGATCATTGCAAGATGGTTGAAATGGAGGAGTGCGACTAGAGTATTATGTGACCGGAAGATCCCTCTAAGATCAAAAAGCAAGTTTTATAGAACAACTATACAACTATACATGCTCTATGGGAGTGAATGCTGGGAGGTAAAGAAATAAGCTCTCAACAAGATGAATGTGGCTGAAATGCATATGTTGAAATGGATGTGTGGGAATACAAGAAAAGATCACTTGAAAAATGACTATATTAGGAATAAAGGGGGTGGTGGTGAGCACTGAGGACAAGTTGCGTGAGGGCCACCTTAGATGGTATGGACATGTGCAAAGCATACTGACTAATGAGACTATACAAAGCAATGCTATTGAATCAATCACTATTAATAGAAGAAGAGGAAGGCCTAAATTATCATGGGAAGAGCTTACAAAGATAGATTTTGAATCTCTACATCTCGAACAAATATGACCCATGACAAAGCTGATTGGAAATGAAGGATCCATGTAGATGACTCCAACATAATTGGTACTGAGGCTTAGATAATGTTGATGATGATGAATAAACATCAATATCACCTAAATACAAGGATTTATCAACACATCTGCAACATCACATATTTCATACTAAAACCACACATATATCACTCCAAAATTGTCGCAACATCACCTATATCATATAAAAATTAAAATATAGCATGTCAAACCAATTTGGTTAACTATACCATGCCAAATATTTATGCCACATCATAACAATATCTATATAACAAAAGGCATCGACGGTGTTACCTAAAACATAAGTAAATTCTAACACAACAGGGATATCACAATACCATTTAGAAACAACACATATATCACATGATATAACTAAAACATTTTGTAACATCACAATATTATACCAAAACAATAAGTATATTCTTTCTAAACATAGCCTACATCCCATTAATATGTATACAAGTAAGTACTTAGAGACCAATTTTGTCCAGTTTCTAAACCCAGAACCACCCTGATTTAGATTCAGACACATAATCTTAAGCTCGCAATCGACCTAAAATGTCACAATTGAAACCCAGATTTGGTTGTTTACAATACAAACAAAATTAGGTTGATGGGTTCTAACAATTTTGACATCCCTATCTACGTGGATTGCTTCTTTTATCTGATTGAGCAACTGTGGAAGTGCAATATATGTTAGGCCATTATCCACTGGAGGTGTTGAATTTGTCTCTTTTAAGATCCAACCTTGACAGGGTGATTGAGGCTGTGGGGCAACTTGCCTTTGTTGAGCTCAAGTGAATATGGTTTTTGTCAATGGGACGCCTCAATGGGCCGATCGAGGTTTGATGAGTGCTTTCAATGAGCTAATGCTTGATTTTGAAGTGCAACATTTTGGCATATTCTTAAATGATGCCTATAATGAACAATAGGCCCTTATATTAATACACAACATTGAGTTAGTTCAACAGTTGACTACAATTATGGCATCAACATGGTGAAGAAGGTGGGGAGTTGCACACATCTCTTGGTATTGTAAAGTAGTCGATAGGAGTGACCCTTGATAGAAATGGTAGCTAACTTATGTTAATGGGACAAGCCTCAGCGGGAAGATGCCTCTAACCCATGCCTTGATTGGAAGGAAGTGGAGGGGGGGTCAACTAATACATACACAGTAGGATTTGATTGGGTGTCTAGGTAGGCACCTTGATAGGGGTATTTTTAGGGGTGGCTGTCGAGAGTGGAAGATCAATAATTGAGGATGGGTAGATATTTTTTGAATGTGGGATTTGATAGGTGTCTATCAAGACTGAACCTCAACAAGGAGCTATCAAGTCTAGTACTCTATAGGTTGACTAGAAGCAATGTGCATGGGGGTGGTGATTGTCGAATGGCCTTTGGTCCACATTGATGGGATTGACGTTAATAATAATCTTGATGGAAACATCAATGGTGACATCCGGAGGATGATGGAATCTTGATCAAAATTAGTTTGTTGATGATTAAAAAAATCAAAAATTGAACCTGCATAACATTCAAGGGATTTTACAAAACCCCAACAAATTATTATAAAAAGGAAAATAAATGAAATTTATTTCTAAAGAGACGTGTGATATCTAAATGTAAAACTAGGAAGAAAATGTGACTACAACTATGATGAATGTGCAATTTTCACTAAGAACATGCCATGGTTTTTTTTAGCTTGTCGTTAGATTAAATATATTGAGAACACACATTAATTAAGATATCTAATCATAAAACACATCATTGTGAGTTAAATTTAAAAAATTAATTCATCATTTCAGCTAATGATGAGCAACTCTAAAACATCTTATTTTCAATATTGAGTTATTTAATCATATAATTATTTTGTGAAATTTATTTGTTTAGTTTTGTAAAGCATGAAAAAAACAATGTCCTTTGTTATTCACCTAGTGTTGAATCTCAATTTAGCTGCAATGATTTTTTAGTTGGACTAGGATTTGCACTATATCTATAAAATAAAATGTGGGCCACTACTTTGATCAAATGCTACCTATCAATCTTTAGGATGAGTCCTTAAAATATCCTTCTTAATTTAACATACATCAAAACTGAAAGAGAATTTTGTAAACAGTACAAGGAAGATTTCCTTTTTATTTGACAAACTACAAACTCAAAAAACATACCATTTAATACAAAACATGTATTATTAATATTTAAATCAAACACCATCATACTTGTGGAATCTAGCTAGTAGGATGAGGAACAAATTTTGTATCATTGGAGGTTGAACACACCTAGACATTCTACGGTCCTCCTGTTGTCAATAAATACATATGAATATGATAGTTCTAAAACAATCTTATGAAAACAAGTTGACATTGTACACCAAGTCACATGTAATAGGGAACACAACATAGTTTCACTCTAATAAACTAAAAGTATGTTTAAATTTTTGTAAGGTACAATGCATTATATAGTACTAATAAAATCACCTATTTACTCCAAGAAAGTGAGAGTACATGGACATTCTAGTCAATTCTATGCTACACTGTATTGCATTTTTATCATCTTGACCTTTTTGCTGCTGTCATTACTGTGAAAAATTATTAAACCAATTAACACGAGGGTCATATATAGACCCAATGGATGGAAAACTACTTTTAGGATATATAACATATATGGAGCATTAAAGAAAAGTACAATATTGTTAATATTTAGTTTATTCATTTTCGTATCTTTTAATTCACATATGTTGAATATACTCATAGCTTATAGGATGATAGAAATTTATTTATAAAAATTTAGAATTGAAATAATATTTATAGTATGCTTGATACAAGAGAACCCCTCTTCTTTATATAGGATAAGATGGCATGACTCTAGAAACTTTCAGACCTAACTAAACTCTATATGGGCCTGCAAACTCTACCTATATATCATATGATATAATATGATATGACTTTTACTTATAACACTCCCCCAACAAGTTGGGTCATAGGATAATCACATGACCAACTTGGACACCCGATAGAAACAAGATAAGAAAAGACTAAAACATGAAACCCCTGACTTGGCATGACATGTTCTCTCCTCTAGACTTTAGCATAATTTAATTTTCCTTCCCTTGAGAATGATAACATCGAATATTTGAGACATCTAGAGTTTTGAATAGGTTTGAGCTTGTATCATGGAATATATTGAAGGAATATACAATGATTATGTGATTCACCAACTCAGTTTCTAGCCTATGAAGGTTATCTCGAATCAGACCTCCATGAGGTAACCTTGATACGATCTGTATTATAGGAATACTAGGATGTAGAAAATGGTCATTGTGCTTGACCTATAAGAAATGAATAAGGAGGAAACAATTCTAACATAGCCAACTAAATTATCTTCTACAAAATACAAGTGTGTAGGATGGACACACAACCAAATATATAAATAACCAAGTTGCTTCAATGTTGGAAGACTAAATTTTTGCAGGATTAGAATGACCAAGACATGGCCAACGAAGAAACATATTTGCCTGATAAAAAGCATTGATGATCTCCAATTGTTATTAGAAATCATCTTCTTCAACTGAAAATGATGTGAGTTGAATGATGGGTCAATGTTTGACACCCCAAAATCTAAGCAGGAAGGATGGACATTGGCATTGAATTAGATAGTGTCTTTGGACAACACATTCAGTACACAAAACTCCATATGTAGATGATGCTCTTCTTCTTATTTCCTCTACCAAGCTATGAAATTTGCACCTCTCACCTCCTCCTACTCTTCTCATCTCCTCTATCTCTCTCTTACAAACCAACCATGAAGAGACCATATAATTGGTTGGAGTGGAAAAAGACAAAAAATCCCTTGTACTAGACTTCATTAGAAATAGGGGATATGGGACGAAGAGGGAAGAAATGGATGGAGAAGGATTTACTTGATATGGCTGGAGAAGTTTTATGTTGGAATACTCAATGGGCTTGAGAGAATTTGACCTCATTCTTAAGAAAGCTTGACTTTATGCTTGAAAGGGATGAATCCTTAGACATGATAGAGGTTGATCTTGTGCCTAAGAGTGAATAACATATCACATGTAAGTATAGGACCTCATGTAGTTTCTTTAGAGAGGTTAGAAGAGTTAATAAACAAATTGAATGTAGTACACGACCCAATTGCAAGATCCTGAGAATAAAATAAATGGATCTTTGTTTGACCCAAAAAAGAAGATTCTTCTATTCCTTAAGACAAAAAATCTAGAGGCTACAAGGGTAGAGGCCATGTGGTATGGACTAGGTCAAATAGATGATCTGATTAATGATTTGATACAATCAACCTTTTTTGGGACAAACATGAGTATGAGATAAATGACACAATGTGTAAAGACTTGTTGGGGATATTTTAACCTTTGATACACCATGCGGATTGACATACATGACATGTTTGAAGGATATCTTATCTAGGACATGTCATGCTTGACTTATTACACATCGTGTTAGTTACCGCTGGAAGATTGGAAACCCTAGCCCAACATGCCATGTTGATTGGTTGACATGCCATGCCATACCAACCACCATCCTTGTCGAGTGAACTAAAACCTTAGTGGTGACACTCTATGTTCGATATGACATGGTGGATTAATTGGAGGAGAAATACGGTGACACATCATGTTAGACACTAACACAACATGTTTATTGGAGCCTATTTATAGTGACACACCATGTTGGACACTGACACAACATGTTGATGACAAAGTCCATTACAAAAGAAGTTACACGTCATATAGGTGACTGATACGGCATGTAATTGGCCTTTATGGCAGTTTTGACCCATAAATTTGACCAAAACCAATGTAAAAATGCCAGAGGACTGTGCCCTATCTTCGTGGATGAATTCAAAGGCATAGGTGGACTTTGGATGAATTATATTTGGACTTATGTGAGACAAAGTAGGTAGAGACAACTGTTAGAAGGTGGAGATGACCTCCACCATGGAAAAGATCACCATGAGATTGTTGATGTTGGAGAGAACTTCCACTTGTCAGTGTGTATGGACCTTGATTGGTTGCAACGATGGAAGAAGGGTGATGGCCAGATAGTTAAATTTGAACTTTGTGTTTGGGAACACAAACATGGGGAAGATGAAGACAAATGACGTAAAAGATGAACCTAGGGAAGACAAACTACATAAAGATAGATACATGGGGATTCTAGATGACTATGAAGCCGATGAGACAAGGAATATGCTCTAGAGTGATGATAGAGATGATGTCCGTCTTTCAGAGTGAGAAGGGATAGGAAACATCCCTATAGAAAGGGTGATGAAGATGTTCCTGCAAAGAGGGTGATGGAGATGGTCGTACATGAAGCCATCTTGGATCAGACGGCTGCCTATGGGAGGATGATGTTGCTTTCTTTTTCTCTACAATTAAGATTAATTCTCTTATCATGTAGAAGGGAAATGATATTGATGATGTATTAATAGTGTATTTACAATATGTTGGATATAAAACAACCCTCTTCTTTATACATGGGAAGGTCAACATGACTCTAGAGAGTTATAGACACGACTAGACTCTAAAATTACCCTATAGACTTTGACCCATATATCATATGATATGATATGACCTTTTATTCTAATATAAACCACAATAAATTCATTATAAGATCTCATGCTAAGTAAAATATATGTGAAACAACTAAAAATATATGGATTATCATTCAAAAATGTCTACACAAATCAATCAATTATAAAAAAATCACTTAGTACTTGGTTGTATTACTTATTTTATGTGTAGATTTGTTTTTCCTATACCAACGAAGTGATAGATAGAGGATGTATAATAACTAGTCCCTCATAAAAGTCTTATGGTCATCACTTATGACAAGACCATACCCCGTCATCTTGGATGAGTATTTACATCTTTGTTGCGCATGGGCCTATCACCTACCCCTAACATACTTCTTATCTTGGTTACTCAATCATGTGTTGTGTATCATATGATAATAATTATTAGTGTGCGTAATGTAATTAATTAGAGCAATATAATTATTACACTTGGTGATGATACACACTCATTATCTAGTGATTTTTGTTAATAGGAGTCTACCTAACTACATGACAATTCTTGGACAGTCACATAACTTATAACTTTTTAATTCCTGGAAACTTCTTACAAAATTGTACATTGACTATAAGAGAACTCATTTTAGTTTTCCATATAATAAATTCAAGTAAACTCTAAAGTGTTGAGGGAAACCTATAACTATCATGATACACGATTCCTCTCTATTATTTATTAATACCACACGATTTTTGGAAAAAATATCATAGAAAGAACCATTATCATCCTAGTTTGTTTTTTTCCTACTAGTCAACAATATAACACAAATAATGCGACAACAACAAAATTTTAAAAGTAATGTGTATATGAAATATTTGACAATAAATAGAAATTGTTGATTTTTTTATTGTACTAACTAATTGACCACCATTGGGGCACTTTGTTGGATTTTGTAGGAAATGATGCACACAAAATTAAAAAACTTTTCATAGATTGAACTCTAACCACAAACAACATGTAGTCATAAAACGTTGATGTATTAAAGACAAAAAGAAATATCAAATAAATATTTATGCACACTAGTTGTAAGTACATAGGCACATTATTTTGAAGTAACATTCATACTTTTGGATTTAGATCCAAAGTTGGCATACTGCAATAACATAGCTGATCTTGCAACATTAGTAGGATGATATGTCATCCTTCATGATAATGAAGCTTGTCCTCTAAGCCCAAACCCATGCTTTAGTCTCTATGTTATCCACATAGATGTGGGGAACAATTGGTGTTCCACCTTGGCCTCCAAGTAGACATGGAATAATATTGTCAATGTGCTAGGATTGATTGCTATCTTCTTATTCATATTACATGATGATGTCCTGGAGATGTGTTTTTTTCTCTCAAAAGAAGGAATTTGTGATAAACTTCTATTCAATTTTTTGGTTCATTCCCTGGACATGCACCTCTTTATATATAGGAGGTACGTGTTAGGGTTTCATAGGTTCCAACTTTTTTTGTTGCAATATTTAATTAATCACAAAATAGACTCAAATCAAACAATGTTCTAGTCGATCATTTGGCATTCTATCAACCAAATCAAATGCTCTAACTCATGAAAAATACTAATTCATCAATTGGTTTATTTGTTTGGTTGATTGTTTGACCATTTAGCCATTATAGTGATACATGTTCACCTTTGTTAATCCATGCACATTTAGTTGATTATTTAGTACATCTTTAGGATTCCAATCAATGGATCAACTGACACTCTATTGATTTTCTCCACCTTGAGTTGATTGAATGACATCTCACTTGATTAACTGATCATAAATTAGCATGTGTTTAGTTTAAAACCTTTGTTATTGCAAGCTCATCTTCCATTGAAAATCCTTCAACATTGCTCTTGTAGGTTACACATTACATTGATAGTGATGTCAAGGACCTCAAGAGTAATGAGCGGTATCAAGAAACACATCATTATTGCCCAATTATTTGGGTTAAGTTGGAAAATAATTTCAACCTATAATTGACCAATGTTACTGTGATTATATAATTCCTTTATGACATATATTTAGACCAAACCTAAGGCATGAATAATCCATCCTCTTCATGTTCAATCTAATTTCTTGATCTAAAGTAGAATATTGATATGTAATGAACAAAATCTGACATATTTGAGACCACATGAGCTTAGTCATGCATTTTTATAGTCTCACTCATCATGTGGTTGGGAAATCATTTTGATAGGAAAATTCCACATATGACACTCATAATAGTCCATATGTGTTACTCAACACCCAATAGCCACCTACATTATAACTCTTATTCAAAGCTACATTGTTCAGTGTTAAAGGACACAAAATAACATGTTCTCAATATAGTGAGTTCAAGTCTAAGGACTATGGTAAGATAAACTACATTGAGACATGATTTTAATATCCACATTATGACTTCTATACATCATTCTCAAGGTAGGAATATACAAGACACACTTTTCTTAATCAAGTGCTCATATGTTTGACTTGGTATCCATTATCATGACTAAAGATATGAAATCATTAGTCAACACACACACTAGTCTAGTGTATTTTTGTATTCCATATAGTTTCCACAATAATATTTTTAACTAGGGTCATAAAAGAATTTGTACTCTAAGTATACATATGATCACATGTTCATGTGTGCAACCCAAACCATATTTCAACATTTCAAAATGTTCATAGTCATTATTACTTTTGATCATTGTCTCAATATTGAAATAAATAGTATAAGCGGAATCACCTTTTATTAATGATCAAATCATGTACAACATATCCCCTCATGATCATCACATAATTGTCTCTTTGAGAATACAACCAAAACTATCCCACTTGGACTACAACCAATAACTCATGAATCTAATTTCAAGTGATGTACCATGACCATAATGTTTTTATTGTGGAAGTGTTTTTGTCAAGGGATAAACAAAATACTTCCACTTTTTACTCTACACATATCTATATATCCTTGCTTCAAAATCTCTTATATATGATGGTAACATTTTTATATGCACTTGGAATCTTAACCGTCCCCAAGTTCACTTATGAACTTCTTGATCAAAACTACTTATTTTTCTGCATTAGATGTGGAAATATACTTATGTTCCTTCATATAATCAACTACTACATCTTATTTCCAAATCTATCCGCTTACAACTCTATTGTCTAGGAAAAACACTGATGCCAGTTGTAATTCATAATCAGCCTTGTCAGTTCAGAAGCTAAATCATTGCAACCTATTACAATTAACCATTCATCACACCCACATATAATAATTGATAATTAGTTATTCACATGTACTTATGGATACTATTGATCGCTATCTAGTGACATTCACTAAGATCTTATTGGGATTTACTCTTCATGGTCAAGACATACAAGACGTCAACACATCCACATAACATTGCATATATGATAGATTCTTGAGGCAAATAGAATCTCAATCATGCATGCTCAATATTCCAAAGATTTGAGATCACATGATCTAGAGATACTTATTCCATGAACATGAGTAAGTTTGCTCTCTTTGATTCTGATGAATGCATATTTATCCCTTTTTCATCACATCTTTAAGCTCTTTGTTTAGAATTTTTTCTTGCGTTTCTCCAATTTTAGGAAGTAGTTGCAATTTACTTTCTTTTGACCCATTAGTTAGATTTCTTATCACTTTTTATTCACATTTTGTTGGTTCCACACACATTTTTTAGCTCTAGAGTACAAGAACCTACCTCACTGCCCAAAGAATCAAAAGACTAGAAGCTGCATTACACTTACCAAAGCTTCCCAGTACTCCAATCGATTGACTTATCCCGCCAGTCGGTCAAATCATGTGCCCAAACAGTTCCATCCCAGAACTCCGATTGATTGTTTCATGATGTCCATTGGTTGACTCAATGCAATTCAAGAAAGCACATACTCCAGCGAACTGGTTCACTCATTATGTAGGCTGATCAACCCAATATCCCAACCAGGCAATTCAAACATCCCAATAATTTGGCTCAAGACCTTCGATCGTGAAACTTGTTCATGATCTCTCCATCCCTAAGATACTTCTGTGTCACCACCATTTTTTAGGGTTCTTACTTGCTTCCCTGGGTATGCACACCCACGCATCCTAGTTGATCGACTGGGACTCCCAGTCGATTGACAGGCGACTGTAGGACCGACTTCTTATAGCAATCGCTGACCACGATCATCATTATACCTAGGGTTTCCACCCCTCCTTATTCCTATAAAAGGAGATGGGACACCACAAAAAAGTGGATCCATCTTTTTATATTATCATTTGCCTTTAAGATATTGTTTACATTTTTGCATCTAGAATTCTTATAACTTGTACTCATATTTTCATATTGAAATTTTTAGTTTCAAAGTGTTTGTTCTTGGTATTCTCCTGTTACTTGAGTAAGGATTGAGGAAGGGTTCCATTTCATTGTTGCAAGATTAGAGTCTTTTTGGATTCTTCTTCTATTACTAGCCTATGGCTTCCCTTCTTCCTTCCCTTACTCTTGTGTCTCTTTCTATGATGTGCGAGTAGTTTCATATATCGGGGAATGGGGAGTATCCCATTGACTATAGATGAGTAGATTGATTTAACTCTATGATATAACATGTTAGATGGTGTTTTTATGGGTTTATCATATAGTTTGATGACTTGATCTCTCACATTTCCACTTGTTAACCTTGGGGTAAAGAGATATTGGACCCCCAAGGTAGAGCAACCCAATCAAACACATTAAGATTTGAAATAAATCTCAGAAGGAGCTTGTTTGGGATGACCATTCAAGGATCCACACACACATGGATCAACGGGTTTGTAGGAAGCTTGATTTTTGTGATTCATATCAAGAAATGTTTTGCATGCCCTCATCTATGTGGTTTTGTATTCACAAGTTTTATTGATCTTATTCCTATGCATGCTTTGGGTGTGAAACTCATAACCCTTGTATTTCTCATTATCCACTTGATCTCCACTTTCAAGCACCTTTCCTTCTTGCTCTTCCTTACTTCTTTCTCAGAAAAACTTTATTTCCTAAAAAAATTCCTTTCATGTTCTTAGTGTAATTTTCTTATTTTGTTCATAGTGTAATTCTTTTTTTGTTCTTAGTGTATTTTCTTTCATTATGTCCTAGCATAATCACTCTAAAATCAATGAAATTCAATTCTTGTCAAAAATTGTTCAAAGCAAATCTGGTTAAAAATTCAATCTTAAAAACATTGTTCTATGGGATCGACCCTTTTTGTAGTAATAAATTAACCAATTGTCAAGGTGGTTTTGTTTCTGTTAAAAAGGTTAAACTCTAGGAATTAACCCCCTAGTGAATTGTTGTGTAAACATATCAAATCAGAGTCCTACATTTTTAACCTCTTCAACAGTTGTCAATGTATGTGCTCTGGCTTCATCCTTCTCTCTCTCTCTCTCTCTATATATATATATATATATATATATATATTTCTAAAATATAGGATGCTTCAACTAAGTCCTTCATTGAGAAGGTATTACCCCCCTCTTACTCAGTTGGTAAGCCTGCTACTTGTGAAGCACATGTTGCGAGATCGAATCACACCAGGTCCCATTGGGGCACTATAGGTTGGGACTAAAAGCCTTTAGTGTATGCTATTGTCAGTTATCCCTCCTAATTACCTTGATAGGGGTGAAAGTCCTCACTATCATTTTTTTATTGAGAAGGTATCACCCCCAGGTCTTACCCAATTTTAGAGTAGTTATGTCATTTCCCATCAATAGTATGTCATCCATAGACCAGATGGGATACACAAAAACAATCCCTTTAACCTTCTCATAAATAGAAGGTTCATCTTCATTTTGTATAAATAAACACTCTTTGACCATCTCATAAAAAATATTTTAGATCCTAGATGATTCGTTCAATCCATATATTGTCCTTGTAGGTTATAGACTGCATTGACTTCATTTGGAGTAATAGAATCTTCATGTATATGTCATGCATACATCCTAAAGAAGATTCAAATTAAGGAGAGTGGTCTTAAAATACATTTTCCAAATATCATAGGCATGATAACATTTCGCTTTGAGAATGATCCTGATAGATATAACCATGGAAATAGGTGATAAAGTCATCATAGTCAACACATTGAACTCGTCAAACACCTTTTGTAATTGATCTTTGTTAAATCAAGGCCAATGTTGTCTCAAGGTCTAAATTGACTAAACCCTTGTTTTGATGATTATTAACCATTCCACTTATTTGTGTCTAATGCTTCTACTTGAGTGATTTCATATTAGGTATAGACACAATCCAAATGCCCTAACGTGTGCATCCTATTTTGGAGAAAAGTCAACTCAAACTCAATGTGAGTGCACTTTTATGGAAAAGGCCTCAAATCCATTAGAATATTTTTGTAAATCACCTGTAATGATTGTATGACTTGTATTTAATCTTAGAAAAAATTAGGAGCACTTAAATAAAATATTTAAGTACTTTTATGAAAATTTTAGAAAATTCATTACATGGATCTTTGTCAGTCAAATTTCATACTTGAAAAACTCAATCGACACCCTTGATGGATTTTGGGAATTTCCAAGTTCGGTCGAGTTTACCCCAAGTCAAACTTGAGCGAAACGCTGTACAGGAAAACCAAATTTAAGCCATCATCTGAGTTTCATCTAGGATAAAATCAACTGACACTTCAAATTTGATTTGTCGCGTAGTGCTATCGGTTGAGTTTTTGAAAAGTAAACTTTACCGAATGCACTATATGGAGTGTGCGAAGTGTTTCTAGCCATTAGACTGTTGCAAACATAAAAAATAGATCTGTTCCAACACCCTAACCAACTAGAATTCGTCCTTAATGTTCCTAATTACTAATAGGCATCCCCAACTATAAATAGGAACCCTTGGGCTTCATCGCATGGTTAGCAAAGAACTATGAAGGTCCATATATTATATTTGAGTTCCTCAAAGAGCCTCCCTCTCTCTCTAAGCTCAATCACTTGCTACATTCATTAGAGTGAGTAGGATATTTGTAAGAGAGTTATTCCTACGTGTATATGTTGTGAGGCTCTCACTTCCTCCACCTCCCAATATCTCTTTCTACCATGAAGATGAAGGTTCTCTCTCTTGGATAAGAGAGGTGAAGAAGAAGAAGGGAAGTAGCCCCATGGTGAAAGCTTCTCCTTGGAAAAGGTGAATTCAAAGGCTGGATATCCAAGAAGAGTGGGTAATTCCTTCAAGGCAGAAGACTTGTGCAAGAGTGGGTAAGTCCTTGGTGAAGGGAGAAGACTTGTTGCAATAGGTAAGTCCTTGTAGAGGTTGAAGACTCTTAGTATTAGATAGGTAAGTCCTTTGGTAGGCTGTTCTCCCCCTTCTCCTTAAACGAAAGGCTAGGTATCTTTGGTCTGGAAAAGGAAGGTCTTGTTGTATGTATTATAATGGAATAAAGTATGAAATGGTTGAAAAGTCTTAGAGCTTGACCTCTATAGGTAGTGGATTGATTTTCTCCTAGTTTGGAGATTGGAACCACTCTACATAGCTCAAGATCAAACTCAAGTGAAGATGGAGAATTCCATTTTGCTCTCATGGACTCAACAAGTGAAGACTCAAATGAGGTAGATCTAAACTCTTTAGATAAAGAATCTTTAATTGTAATTATTTATGCTACTTGTGCCTATATTAAGTCTTCTAAAAAGAAAAATAAAAATCTTGCTAGGGTTGTTGATAATTTGCATGTAGAAAAGGATGTTCTCGAACATGCTAATATTTGCTTACTAGATGAAAACCATGCTTATCGTAGTCAAGTAGATTCTCTTAAACTTGAAAATGCCAATTTTCTTGATAGGATTAGATTCTGGAAGCTCAACCTTTTATGCCTAGTTCTAATAAAGATCATAGTAATATTATCAATTCTCTCATGCTTGATATTGATGTTCTTAAAATTGAAAATGAGGACAAATATTTTGTTTTGCAAGGATATAATCTAAAAATATTGTTTGTCTTTCTAAGGTTGCTTTACTTGAAAAAGAAAATGCTTCCTTGCTTGATAAAATCAATGTTCTCGAATCTTGTTGCAGTTCTACTAGTAGAGAGAATAATATTTCTACTCTCCATATTTATATAGATTCTTATATGACCAATTCTCTTTGCTTAGAAACCCATCTATTACATGCTAGAGATAATATCAATAATTTGTCTTCTACTATTACTTCGCTTATGCATGATAATCATAGTTTGTCATCTTCTATGCAAAGATTCTTATATGATAAAAGAATCTTAATCAAATCCTAGATCATACTACCAAACAAATGGGTAAAGATGGTTTTGGACTTGATAGTAGAAAAAGGAATAAAAAAGATAAAGGACCTTAAATTTTCAATGAAGAATGCTCTAGTTCCAAGTCTAGGAGATCATGTAATCATTGCAATGAAATTGGTCATTATTCTACACATTGCCCGTTTAGGAATCCACCCAAGAGCAATAGGACTTGGGCTGCTAAGCTAACCCCTCCGGACCCAAAAATATGATTGAGATCATTTCATCTTTCTTCTTGTAGGTCATGTGCAATTGGATTGATATGAGCTATTGATTTGCAAATTGACTTCTCAGTCAACATGAAAGAAGAAAGGTGAGATGTGTATGAGGTGGAAACAAGTGGAAAATTAGGTAAAGATACTATTGCTCATATTCAATCATAGCTTGTTTTTGTCAAGTTCGTATGCACTATGCATATGGTTTTTGAGTTAAAATTTGTATATTGTGATTCTCATCACTTTCTTTCTCAAAAATAATTTGTGATGCTTTCATAGTGCATTATTAACTTGCTTATACATGTTTAGATATGTCTTATATTTTTATCATGAATCTAGATATATTGTTATGATATATATGTGCTTTTTGACAACAACTGTTGTCGATCGAGTTTATCCTATAAGAAACTCAGCTGACAAGAACCAATGGGTGTGGCCAATAGCTATTTTTGGCCGAGAAGTTCAACATAGAAATTCAACTGACAACACTGTGCACAAAATATACAATTGGCTTTTTGAGTGAGAATTTCCTTCTCAACTAGACTTTATCATCCAAATTGCCTTATTCTATGGCACTCCCCTTGGTACCTTTAGATATGAATATTGCCATTCTTTAATTTTCCCATCTTGACTAAAAATCTATCTCTTTAATTTCTCTAAATTTGCATCTTCATATCTTGCAATTACCTATCTTGAGTTATTATGCAAGTTTTGATGATGATATATTTGAATCTCTTGGTTGTGTCTTAAATTTCTTCTGTGTTTCTCTAACTCACTACATCTATCTAGTTGTATATCTAGTGGTATTTATCTTTTTAGTAATGATGCATATTTGCTAGTGAGTAATATCCTTTCATGCTTCAGAACTACATATCTCTTTGTTTAGATATTTTCTCTACATCTACTCATAGCTTATTATTTAACTTGTGCATCTTTTTCTATGACCTAGATCCTACTAGTAGTCCTAATTGTAATGTCATCTACTAATAGTTCATATACATGTAGTTCTAGCCTTGTCCATCATTTGATAAAGTGGTATTGTACTATATGCTATGCTTGTATCTTGTTTTCATACATACTTAAGCTTGTTCCTTGACTTGCATATCTACTATCTTGAGCTACTTGCATAGCCTCATGATGAGCAACAAATAGAGCTACATTGTATGCATATATTGCAGAATATGAAGAATTTATGCACTTTCTGAATGTTTTGCTCCAATGTCAGATTTTGGTGCAAAAATAGTGTTTTTTAATGCAAAAACGACCTTCTGAGCAAAACTTATGGCTTTAGTCATGAGACTTGACATTTTTTTGGACAAATTCCATTATCTTGAGGGTCCAAATTGTGATTTATTAGTTTTCTACAAAACATTATGTTATAATTTCATGGATCTTTTTGTTATTTTTCCTTGATTATTGTTATAATTACATCTAGGGTTGTTCAAATGCATGTATTGTTTTTCCCTATATGCATTGCTTGGGCAAGCCCCTAGTTTTTCTCTTTTACTCTCCTTTATAATAGTTTGTGTGTCCTTTTACTAAGAAGTTGTGTGATGCGATGATTTCGAGTCACATTTATAGACTTGTTTTACTTGCATTTTATGTGTTTATTGGTCACTTTGGTGGTTAATATTGCATAATTCACTTCCTTTAGTCTATGATCCTTCTCAGTGTCAAATCTATCTTATTTTATTGTTTTGAGCATAAATGATTACAATAATAGGTCTTATCTCGGGTGATGTGGTTTTGTTTTGCAATTTTAGGAAAAACACATATTTGCAGCTGTCGATACCATCGACAACAGTCGATACTATCGACACAGCCACAGGCAGGCAGCCGCAAGGAGCAATGCAGAGTTGATACCATCGACTTGGGAAGTCGATGTTAGCGACCTACCACCAGCTTGCTGGCGACCAGTCAGTCGATACTATCGACACCACAATCGATACTATCGACTCTTTCAGCTTCAGCGATGGAAAAGGGATAAAACTGACGCCTAAGGGTGTCGATACCATCGACCCACGTCGATGGTATCGAGTCAGCATCAGGCGCAATGACGGAAAAGAAAGAAGGCTTGCCGATGTCGCGAGGGGTTGATACCAGCGACCCGCGTCGATGGTATCGACACCGTCAGATCAGAGTTTGCTTCAGATCGGCTCTAATGCAACGGTTGTGATATTTTTGCAACCTAACTTGGTGATTATACCTAAAGACGACGACCAAGAGTAGGGTATCACGTCATTAGCCGCTGAACACGTCCCGAGAAGGTGTGGAGAGAAGAACAGAGCCTAGAAGCGCGCCCCAGCCATTCTGGAAGCTGAAGAAAATGTTCTCCACCGCCGAAAGGCTGTAGATCACGTATTCTACGTCAAGGAATGATTGGATCTTCTCCGTTCAGGGGTTTTATCACTTTATTCATGTTTTTATCCATGCTTCCCTTTTCTTCAACCATGTCTTTCTCTGAGATGAACATGCAGGGCTAATCCCCTTTATCTTTAGGACCGGGAGTAGCCCGGGGAAGCATTATATGACATTTTTATCATAGTAATTCATTACTTGTCTCTTAAATCCATGGTATGATTTCATTTTCTCAATTATATTGTTATGCTTGATCACCATAATGATAATCTAATGCCTTTAATTACTTTGAAAGAAGAATTAACGGTTGAAAAGTGACAAAAGTCACATTAATTAACAAATCCCTTGAACAAGGTGATGTAAGGTTAATGGTGGAAACCCAGAGGTCGATTCTAATGCACCTAGTTTAGGGTATAGGTTAGTACGACGGTGGAACTGACCTAGACTTAGGTAGTGAATTGTACCACGATAGTGGACAATTCTGACTACAGGCCACTACCCGGATTGAGAGATGAACCTGAGTAACTATGTGGAAATTCATACAATGAAAACCCGCGGTGAAACCGCAATCCTAAAGATCTCCATTTGAATTGATTAAACTAAACACTTAATCGATTGATCTGTTTTATTTTATTTTCTTTTATTTTGCAACAACTCTCATAACCTTTTTATTGGTCTAGCTGATTGTGAGTAGTTAGTAGTAGTCTACCGATAATTCAGTGTCCCTGAGTTCGACTCGGGCCTGTACTACATTGACGCGTGCACTTGCGTTATATGCACGGTAAAAGAGTGTCATTGTGTTTTTCACCCCCTCGAAATATATCTGTTACAACATTCCAAACATCTAGAATTCATTCTTAAGTGTTCTTACTGGATAGTAGGCATCCCCAAATATAAACAAGACCCCTTGGGCTTCATCCCGTGGTTATCCAAGAACTGTAAAGGTCCATATATTATAGTTGAGTGCCTCCAAGAGCCTCCCTCTCTTTCTAATCTCAACTTACTTACTACATCCATTACAGTGAGTAGGAGATTTGTAAGAGAGCTATTCCCACATGTATATATCGTGAGACTCTCACTTCCTCCACCTCCCAATATCTCTTTCTACCATGAATATGAAGGTTCTCTCTCCTGGCTAATAGAGGTGAAGAAGAAGAAGGGAAGGAGCACCTTGGTGAAAGCTTCTCCTTAGTGAAGATGAAGTCAAAGGCGGAAGATCCAAGAAGAGTGGGTAATTCCTTCAAGGAGGAAGATTTGTGCAAGAGTGGGTAAGTCCTTTGTGAAGGAAGAAGACTCATTGAAATGGGTAAGTCCTTGAAGAGGTTGATGACTCTTGGTCTTGGATAGGTAAGTCCTTAGGTAGGTTTTTGGCTCCCTACCCCTTAAAGGGAAGGTTGGGTATTCTTGGCCTGGAAAAGGAAAGACTTATTATATGTCTTATAATGGAATATAAGTATGCGATGGTTGACAAATCCTAGATCTTGACCTCTCTAGGAAGTGGATTGACTTTCTCCTAGTTTGGAGATTGGAACCACTCTACATAGCTTGTGTTCTTGTGCTTATTGAATCTCTCTCTCCCTTGCTATGTATTTTTTAGTTGCACTGAAAGTTCATACTTGTCATATTATCTTAGAAATATCTTGATGGTATAATGAATTTTGTTTAAGTGCATTTAGCTCTATTCACCCCCTCTAGAGCCCATCCTAGACTCAACAATCTCACTTTATAGGTTTGTACATTACAATTAATGTTAGTCTTATTCTTAAGTACTCATTTGCAACCTATGGGATTTACCCCTTTGTGTGTATTCAACAAAGTACATACTTTGTTGTCATATATGGATTCCATATCAGTTCTCATTGCATCAAGATATTTGTTATAATATGGTCCCTAAATGGCCACAATGTAGGTTATTGGAACATAATTGTTCATGACCAACAAATTGTCTATTTGAGTAATCATAAATCAAAATATTTGTGGCTCCTAAGGTGTTCTACTAGACCTATGAGGTTCCCATGGCACATTATGACTTTGATATTCCAAAACAACTTGTGTTCTCCTTATTCCTAATCTACTTCCATTGTTTTGATGTTATATTTTCCACTTTAAAACTTCTTTGGGATCTATTTTGTTCTCACTTACCTTTGCAAATAAATTCCTTTCCAAGTAAAATAGTAGTTTTAGAAACACACACTTAGTTGATATATGGAATATAGTAGTAACATATGTTAGTTTCCTTAGGATATCTAGTAAAGTTACATTTATCTAACTTGGATTTTAAACACCACTCCTCATAGAAGATTAAAGACTTTAATGCTCCAAACTAAAAGATTGTTTTACAAGTACATCCTTATCTTCATCATCAATGGAAAAAACAAAGGTTTAGTTATCCCACAAAGGGGTCTTGATCAAGGAGAGCCCATGTGTCGTTATCTTTTGCTTATGTGTGGGGATTCCTTCTCATAGTTATTGAGAAACACTTCTGATGAACATCATCTACATGGAGCTAAAGCTAGTAAAAGTGGGAATGTTATCTCTTATCTCTTCTTCATTGATAACAACATACTATATGCTAGGGCTACTCTGCAAGAGATTTTGATGATAGCTGATGTCGTCAACCACAATGAGGATGCTTTAGGGTAGAAGATTAACATTTCAAAGTCAGACGTGCCTTTCTGTAAGATTCACACACATTGGTAAGTTTCAATTCTATGAATATAAGGCTTGAGTTAATAAACAATACCCCTAATATCCTAATTGATAGAATAATAATGTTGTCTTGAATCCACTTTGTCGCATGGGTTCAACCCATTGCCCAAGTGAAGCCCATTAGACTACTATATTTACAAATGGGTTCTTGTGTAACAAGTTTAAGAAATAAAAGGAATTTGTGCATAAAGGAATAGTCAAGTCTCCAATTGTGCATAAAGAGCTCACCCCTATTATATCACATGAGATGGGAATCGTCAGATCTGAGATCGATGGCTCTCGAATCGTCTTCCACCTCCAGCCACAATAGGAAAGTGATACCATCCCACTCTCTCCCTCCCTGAATCTCTTACTCTCTTTCTAGACCCCTTCTCACACCAGAAACTTCTCCACACCCTTCCTTTTGGAAATATGAACTTAACGATCCATGATTCAATGTCACTTGGTTCCTTGGACACTAAACAAAGGCCATGCTCTCTCTCCCTACCTGAATCTCTTACTCTCTTTCTAGACCCCTTCTCACACTAGAAACTTCTCCACACCCTTCCTTTTGGAAATATGAACTTAACGATCCATGATTCAATGTCACTTGGTTCCTTGGATCCATGATTCAATGTCCCAACTAGCAAGAACCAAAGATCAAAGCCCTAGGACAATCATCTCAACCACTATAAAAACTACCCCTAGAGTTTTGTCTCACCTCTAGAAACTCACATCACACATGTAAACATGAAATTAAGCCCTAATACTCTCCCTCACCATCATCTCATAATGGAGGCCCTATACCGCCACAAGGGAGCCTCAGTCCAAGATGTCCCAACAGAGACCAATGACCTCCTGAGCTTTGTGAGGCGGGACAAGGACAACCAGTCAGTTTATGAGCCACACCTTCTTCTCTCTCTCCTCTTTACCTTTTTCTCTGATGAGTGCTTCACTATGGGTCATTTTTTCTCTCATGCAATGAAGGAAAGCAACAACCATCTGACCGGTGACTAGGTCAACCAGTTCACAAGATCCAATGGCCTAGTGATGAACAGACTACCCTATCTCTTGGTTCAATTCTAACCCAACAGTTGGTCTTGGATTTGAACGAGAGTAGAGTCACAAATTAGTTGGCAAAGGCATGCAACATTCATAAATCACCATACTAGACAAAGGAAAGGTAAATTCCTAGAAATATGTTGGATTTAGAATTATCTTGTAAAACTTTTAATATATAATAGGATAATTAAAATATAGTAACATTATATATAAAAATGATCAAGAAAATGATTAGAACCCAAATAAAATATGTTTGAGACCTGATTCTCAATGTAGCCCTGAACACTCGAAGTTCTAGTTTGAGAAAGGGCTATGATTCTAGACTAGCCTACTGCTACCTGTGAGTCCTTCCTTGTGAGATCGAAGAAGGTATACTATCCATCTCCGACAAGGTTCATTCCTTCTTAGCTCCCCTTCATCTTCTTCTTCTTTATCTAAGAGGGACTAGAGAAATTGATTGGGGAAAGGCGACACACCTAATCCAGATATTGCTTCAACTCGGTATCCTATTGGTTTTATGAATATCTGATCGCCTTCTTCCCATCCCACTTAGAGAATGCATGGGGTCTGAGATTGATATAGGTCGCCTTGAATAGGGTTCATATAATGTGGTCTACTGTGTGCCAAGTTGGCCAAATGTATATAGGATACATGATTATGGGATGATTAATCAAAAGCAAACCCTAGATTGATTTAACATATTGCTCAGAACATTAAATAGGTTTACTTGGCCATATAACTAATATCGTTGAATATAATAAGAAACCAAGATGATGATGGTAATGATGATGAATATTTAGGGTTTCTAGACAAATAATCATACATATGATAATTAAGGTTTTGATCCCAAAGATATAACATGCTATGGTATTAATGCACACAATCTAGTCTAGGTGCTAATGATGAAAGGATATGTTGGATTTAAGAATTAGGGTTTCATCTAATGTCTAGTATAGGTTTATAACTCTAATGAATCTTGATGTGATGGAATTATGGTTTGGTACCCTTATTCCTTATCCAACCCGAGACAACCCTACCCTAGTTTAGGACATATGTTAGATTAATATGTCTCGAGTATGTATGCTGACACTTTAGGGTGTATACATATGCAAATTAAATGTTGCTTGGATCCATGCTTGTTATATTGGAGTATATATGATTAAAGTACATGAAGTATTATTGCTTGGAAATTGCATGAGGAAGGTATGTCATTATAATTATGAGTACTTGCATTATGAACTGCCAATGTCTTATTGGTATGTATGCCCTGAGAACCAATCATGGGATGATTGGTGGGATACATTAAGATTGATTTGATGAACATCAAAGGCAAGCTTCCAATTCTTTCTGGTTCAGTCATATGAGATAATGATAGAACATATTGAATGTCTAGAGAATGACAATACTCAATGACGTATGCCTTCAGGTTCAGGACCTGAACAATGAGATCATACGGATGCTAAGAGTTTGTACATTCTTATTATGTCCCTAGTCAGATGTCATTGTGGAAGGTAGATATACAACAATGACACACAATACTAGATTGTGGTGTTGGTTGATGACAAAATCTCATTAGTCATGATATGGAGATATCAAACCAAACACATAGGTAATTGTTAGAGAACAAGTGTACCAGATAGACCCACCGTGAGTTTGACACATGGAACCATGACATGGTAGTCACAATCAGTTCTCATAGTGATGGTGGTGAGTGTGATTCTTTGACCTGAAATCACTACACTCAACACATGTCGTTGGGTACACTTTGACATCATCAAACACAGTCTGGAAACATGGGTTGTTATAAAGGTGTTGATTGGGTGGCTTTAACACATGGGGCTTTTGAGGGGTGAGTGATAGATATGGGATTTGTCCCTCCTGAAAGAATTTTATATCCATGGCCACTTCATGAGTAGGATTGAGATAGGCGTGCACACATGTGTGAATCAGTATGTGATATTGATGTCATACATATCTCCTCCAATCTACTCTAAGATCAAGAAAGTGAATGAACATTGACAAGATGACTGTTCCATGCCTTGAGTTCATTCGGGATATCCGTGATAAAGGAATTATACATTCGCTGTAACACCATTCACGGATTGTAGGATTGAAAGTTGTTCTCCAACTTTCCTTTTCAATTGGGTAGCACTGATGTGCGACTAGGCACCGCTCTTTCCTTGTGAAGTCATACGTGTTATGGACTTTCACTGCCAACATGAAATGGACCTATAGGGTCACACACATAGGATTTAACCTGGAAGAGGAGTTTATTCACAAACGATGTTTAGATTGATTACTAAAGGAGTTTAGTAGTTCAATTAAACACTCAATCAATTGATAACTCAGTATCATAGTGTTCAAAGTGTTGGACCGATTGATTAGAGTATCAGATTGATTAAAACTGCAATTGACTGATTTTGCATAGTCTGCTACCCCAACTGATCGACTCATGGGATGAACCGATTGGCTTAGGTTGGTGAACCGATCGTCTCAACTGGTGAGACGATCGGCTCATGTGTCATGAAATGATTGGCTCATTTGTTGAACCGGTCAATTCATGTGTCCAACCAAGATCGTTTGGAAAGTCAGAAGACTATTTTGCAAAAACAACTTGTTTCACTTGTACAAATTCGATTTGGACAATGATTAATATTTGATTAATCGGAAACAAATATGAAAGTCCATTTGAGTTGTATCAGGACCACGAACCAATCGGCTCAGAGAACCAGAAGATCGACTCAGGTCCCAAACGACCAGCCCAGGGCCCGAAACGATCGTTTTAGGGTGTGAACCGATCCGTTTAGCTGGCACAGATTGGTTGTTTTGTGGAAAATCTCAAACCCTTCTACTCCTGCTTTAATCCCGCATTGCCCGGGGTAGAGAACCCTGTTGCATGACCCTCCTATATATATAGGGGTAGTAGGGGCTTCTCAGGAACAACAACTCAGAACACTAGTTGCTCTGCAAATTTGTCGTTCTCTCTGGTTGTGGTAATCGAGAGAGCCCGAGCAAGTGCTACCCGATAAGGGAGGCACAACAAGGGAAAGACAACTGTAGAAAAGCAACTGGTTGTAGGAGAGTGTGTTGGTGTCTAGTACCCCAACAGGAGGGTGTGAATCCTTTCGATTCCTTGTGGGACAAGGAGATCGGAGTTCCAGGTGGTCCGTTTGGACTACTATAGAGGCGGGAGACTTCTGTCACTCGGAGGACAGTTGACAATCCCGACAGTCCCGGTGAGACCAGGAGTTGCACAGACATCGTCCAAGACCGGAGGTGAAGACCGTGCAAGCCGTGAGGTAATGTCACTGAGCAAGCCTCGGGACAAGGTATGCCTCTACAAACCATATTTCCTATTGTATAGACATTGATGTGATTCCTTTATTCTGGGTTTGGGAGAAGAAATTTTTTGTTTCCGCTACCTTCTCTATCTCCCCTAAAACCCAACAGTGGCATTAGAGCAGTTGATTTTTCAAATCAATCAAATAAGTCAAAATTGAGTTTTGGACTAATATGCATATGTTTCCTTTTGTAGTACAAATGACAACAAACAACAATCACTTTTCGTTGCAATCGGTCCTTGAAAAGGACAAACTTCCACGACTGGTTTAGGACATTGAGAATTGTTCTCACTTAAGAGCGAAAGTTCTATGTCCTGGATACTCCAATTCCATAGGAACATGCTCCTACCGCACCAAAGGTAGAAAGGGATGCTTATAAGAAGCATTCTGATGATGCCATTGATGCAAAGTGCTTGATGTTGTGCTCCATGAACTACGAGTTGCAGAGACAACATGAGAACATGGGTGTCATTGAGATGATTCAACATCTCAAGAACATGTATGAAGATCAAGCACGGAAATAGAGATATGATGTCTCCAGGGCATTGTTCAAGTGTGTCATGATAGAAGGAGATCCATTTGGTCCTCACACACTCAAGATGATTGGGTATGTGGAGAACCTAACAAGACTGGGATTTCCCCTGAGCCAAGAGTTGGCTACTGACGTGATATTGCAATCATTGCTAGAATCCTATAGTCAGTTTGTGATGAACTACAACATGAACAACTTTGACAAGCCGTTGAAAGAGCTTTTGGGCATGTTGAGGACAACTGAGGCATAGATGAAGAAGGACAAGCCTAAGTCTGTGATGATGATCAGAAGCAAGAAAGGCAAGTCCAAGCACAAGGGCAAGGGCAAGGCTAAGAAAGGTTCTGATGCTAGCCAGCAGCCCAAGTCATCTTCAGCTCTCAAGGCCAAAGGAGGCATGACCAAGAGAGGCAATTTCCACCATTGTCAAAATCTAGGACATTGGAAAAAGGTATTGTCCACTCTATCTGGAAGAACTAAAGGAGGGGACAAATGTCTCCACATGAAGGTGTCATGAAATAAACTTGTAACATTTTTGAGGTATATGATACCAAGATATAAAATGTAAAGCACACAATAAATGGGGCAAGTGTTTTCGCCATAGATAGGAGTACTTTAGTTTATTTTCAGCCATAAATGCATGTAATAGAGTTATGAACTGCTATTTCATATTTTCCAATGGATAGAAACACATTATTTTTGCATATTGTATGACAATGATATCAATTAATGATGTTTATGTTTCAATTTCAAAGATATGATCTATATGGCAATGCCTTTTTTATCTTGTGTTACTTGGTATGCATAAGATAAAATGATACCTAAAAGTTATTGATAACTCAAACAATCAAATTAGCATAAATAATGAGAAATTCATTTCTAGTTTCCATATGATGGATAAATCTAGACTCTTTTGGTTAGGGAACTAGTAAGAGACATGAATATCTTAGACATGATTAATCAATCTTCACTAGTGGTAGTGGAAGAATGATTATCCTATTAGGAATAATACATGTGATGCATTTACATACCTATTGGAGCAAATGCTAATACTTCAAATGGTGTTTAGAGAAATACCAATATGAATATCTTGAAGTGTTCAAGAATATCATAGATGAAGTATAAATTTGGTAAAGTGTTAATTCTTGATGGGATCAATGAATGAAATACTTGAACCAAATGTTTGAGATCCTTGTGAGTGATTATGATAATGTATCATAGTGAGCTCGTGATTAAGGCATGGTGATGTATAAATCAAAAGGAGTCATACTCTAAGGAGTTAGAGGATGATTATCAAATAACTAATTTCTTCTTAAATAAAGAATAACCCACACTAATAAAGGACATTAAGAATCACAAGGAGTTGTGAGTTCTTATATCCTTAATAGATACACCTCGATTATCTATGTGATGAGTTGGTCATGTGATGAATCAACTATCTAGATGAATATGAGGATACAAATTCTGAGTTATGGTTTATGACCATTACATCCTAAATGACTACCATGTGAACCATAAGGTATGACCTTGATGGTAGCACCTATTGGGATGAAATCCATAAGTGTGAATAAGTCTTAAGCGTTAAGACACACAGATAACATTTTGAGAAGGATGATGCTTGTTGATTGTAACTTAATGACTAAGAGATTTGTCATATGGATACTAAAACCACATTCCTATAAGGAATAAAACAAGGATGTGTACGTGACACAACCTATAAGGTTTATGAATCCATTAATGCAAATGAAGTCTCTAAGTTACAATGGACTAATCAATGTGATTGATTAAGTACATGCAACTCAGAGCTAGATTTTTACTTTGATGATATAGTCAAAGGGTTTGACTGATATGTCAAAGATGAAGAAGGGATCTGTAATTTAGTGGGAGAGTATTCACATTCCACATGTTGATGTGAAATGGAAATATTCTAGAATGGAAATCCAAAGTGGAAAATATCTTTAAGGAAGATAAAGACGTTTCCTATGTGATAGGAATAGAGATCTATAGAGATAGTTCTCGAAAACCTCTTGACCTGAAAAGAAAGAGCATACACTGGAAATCTATACTGAAAGGTTCAGTATATATAGATTCAGTGGGAGAAAACTTGTCCATGTTACATGGAGTTGGTATCCCAAGGCCTAGTGTCCAATTCTTATGAAGAATGGGAGCACTAAGAATAGATATGGATCTATCATGTATGTAATCATCCCATTATCTTGCATGTATGGACATAGCAAGAATAAAATGCATTCATCATCTTGCATGTAGGACATGACAATATGATGTATTCATCCTGATAACTCATATGTGGGACATGATGAGTGGATGTCTGTCTAGTTCCAGTAAGGGTTACTGGAATACCATGAGAACTTGATAAGTACTAGTTCTATGGATATACGGAAGGGTTCACTGTAAAGAGTTATACTGATGCGAACTTCTGAAAAGGATAGTAAATTAATCGCAAAATATATATGAGATATATAAGAGTGAATGTTTGTTGATAAATGGAAACGTTCTATTTAAGTTGTTTGAAAAGGAAATGCTGAGTATCCGTGTGTTAAAGAACAACAGTGAATACTATATGGATCTAGGAGATCATAGATATTCTGGTCATTGATGACAAGTTAAGAGCGCTTGGTCATGCAATGTGGCTAAATGTTAGCAAAGGAATACTAGATTGCATATTACGGCAACTCCATCTCATACGTGTGACGTACAATGAAGAGATGAGAGACATGCAGTTAATACCGACTTTGGCAAGGTGTTGCCATAACTCACTATGTTAGAACTAGAGCACAATAACATTTGGGACATGTTTGAAGATCACTAAGAATATGATTCAAGGGTGATTGGCTCACAGTGCAAGTGGGAGTCTATTGGTATGTATGCCCTGAGAGCCAATCATTAGATGATTAGTGGGATACATTAAGATTGATTTAATGAACATCAAAGGCAAGCTTCCAATTATTTTTGGTTCATTCATATGAGATAATGATAGAACTGATTGAATGTCTAGAGAATGACAATACTCAATGACATATGCCTTCATGTTCAGGACATGAATGATGAGATCATATGGATGCTAAAAGTTTGTACATTCTTATTATGTCCCTAGTCTGATGTCATTGTGGAAGGTAGATAGACACCAATGACACACAAGACTAGATTGTGGTGTTGGTTGATGACAAAATCTCATTAGTCATGATATGGAGATATCAAACCAAACACATAGGTACTTGTTAGAGAACATGTGTACCAGACAGACCCACCGTGAGTTTGACACATGGAACCATGACATGGTAGTCACAGTTAGTTCTCACAGTGGTGGTGGTGAGTGTGATTCTTTGACCTAAAATTACTACACTCAACACATGTCGTTGGGTACAATTTGACATCATCAAACACAATCCTGAAACATGGGTTGTTATAAGGGTGATGATTGGGTGGCTTTGACACATGGGGCTTTTGAGGGGTGAGTGATAGATATGGGATTTGTCCCTCATGAAGGAGTTTGATATCCATGGCCACTTGATGAGTAGGATTGAGATAGGTTTGCACACATGTGTGAATCAGTATGTGATATTGATGTCATACATATCTCCTCCAATCTACTCTGAGATCAAGAAAGTGAATGAACATTGACAGGATGACTGTTCCGTGCCTTGAGTTCATTCGAGATATTAGTGACAAAGGAATTATACATTTGCTATAACACCATTCACGGATTGTAGGATTGAAAGTTGTTCACCAACTTTCCTTTTCACTTGGGTAGCACTGATGTGCGACTAGGCACCACTCTTTGCTTGTGAAGTCATAAGTGTTATGGACTTTCACTGCCAACATGAAATGGACCTGCAGGGTCACACACATAGGATTTAACCTGGAAGAGGAGTTTATCCACAATAAATGTTTAGATTGATTACTAAAGGAGTTTAGTAGTTCAATTAAACACTCAATCAATTGATAGCTCAGTATCATAGTGTTCAAGGTGTTGGACTGATTGATTAGAATATCAGATTGATTGAAACTACAATTGATTGATTTTGCATAGTCTGCTGCCCCAACCGATCGGCTCATGGGATGAACCGATCGACTTAGGTTGGTGAACCGATCGGCTCAACTGGTGAGATGATCGACTCATGTGTCATGAAATGATTGGCTCAGTTGTTGAATCATTCGATTCATGTGACCAACCGAGATCGTTTAGAAAGTCAGAAGACTATTTTGCAAAAACAATTTGTTTCACTTGTACAAATTCGATTTGGACAAGGATTAATATTTGATTAATCAGAAACAAATATGAAAGTCAATTTGAGTTGGATCAGGACCATGAACCGATCGGCTCAGGTATGAGGCGATCGACTCAGAGCACCATACGATCGGCTCAGGGCCTAAAATGATTGTTTCAGGGTGTGAACCGATTGGTTCAGCTGGCACAGATTGGTTGTTTTGTGGAAAATCACAAACCCATCTACTCCTGCTTTAATCCCGCATTGCCCGAGGTAGAGAACCCTATCCCATGACCCTCCTATATATAGGGGTAGTGGGGGTTTCTTAGGAACAACAACTCAGAACACCAATTGCTCTACAAAGTTGTCGTTCTCTTTGGTTGTGGTAAACGAGAGAGCTCGAGCAAGTGCTACTCAATAAGGGAGGCACAACAAGGGAAATACAACTGTAGAAAAGCAAATGGTTGCAGGAGAGTGTGTTGGTGACTAGTACGCTGACAGGAGGCTGTGACTCCTTCCGATTCCTTGTGGGACAAGGAGATTAGAGTTCCAGGTGGTCTGTGTGGAGTACTACAGAGGCGGGAGACTTCTGCCGCTCGGAGGACAGCTGTCAATACCGACAGTCCCGGTGAGACCAGGAGCTGCACATACACCATCCAAGACCGATGGTGAAGACTGCACAAGCCGTGAGGTAATGTCGCTGAGCAAGCCTCGGTACAAGGTATGCCTCTACAAACCATCTTTCCTATTGTATAGACGTTGACGTGATTCCTTTATTCTGGGTTTGAGAGAAGAACATTTTTGTTTCCGCTGCCTTCTCTGTCTCCCCTAAAACCCAACATGTCTGTAGAGGATATCAAGACGATTGATGGAATAAACTATTGGACGTTTATTTTTTTATTGTTCAAATATAATGCCAATACGAGTATCACATAATGAACTAAAATATTATAAACTCAGGTTTACACCTACCAAGGGTTAATACATGTGAGCCCAAGGAGGATCAATGACTACACCCTATATGGTAGACCAAACATGGGTTTGTTTATGTATTGAAAATGTATGTTCTTATTTGCAAGTATTTGATGTAGCATATGTTGTTATCTTAGTTTCACACATTGTGATTGTACCATGTACACAATATAGAAATATGCTGACTGTGTTTTGAATTGTTGGCGTTTTAGGTGATTTCCATATTTGAAGATATGAAGACATTGTGAATCACATGAAATCAATTAAAAACATTAAATCTAAGTCAAGGGTGGTTAATTAGATGGTTCTTCTCATATGTGACAGTTCTCATGTTGAAAATGTATATAACTCCTCAAAGGAGCATCATTATACACTATGTTTACATTATTTGTGAAATAAGGGATATCATTAATTTATTATTTACTAAATATGGATCCTGGAGATTTTAGGTAGTGACTCTTGACTTTAAGGAATTTTCTTAATTGGGGGACACTAAAAATTGTGGTTTGTTACACTTTCAGTGGTGATGTTAGTGTAGAAAAAAGAGGAGATAATTATTTTGATGAATATGCAACATGTTATAGCATACAAATAATATTTAGGCCTCCTAACGATGATGGGGAGATCTAAGAAAGCTACCTTCAAAGTGATTATAGATAGAGTTTGGAGTAGGATTAGCAGTTGGAAGGAGAAATGCTTCAGCCAAGTAAGAAAAGAATTATTGATTGAGTCAATCGTCTAAGAACTCCCCACTTACATGATGGGTATCTTTAAACTATCAATTGATGTGATTGAAGAGATTACTAAGATGATTGTAAATTTTGGTGGGGAACTATAAAAATCAAGAGGAAAATCCATGAGGATTTGTGGGATAAGATGTGACACTCTACGAAAGAAGGTAACACGGGCTTCAAGGAAATGAAGACCTTCAATCATTTTATTATAGATCAACACGCCTGAAGGATCCATAATAATAAGGACTCTTTTTGCACTAGGGTCCTTAGAAGCAAATATCATAAAAATGATGACCATCTGGATTCTTTTAGAGGTTATGATCCAAAATTTACTTGGCATACTATTTGGGGTGCCATGAGGGAGGGACTAATGTGGTGTATTAGTGATGGGAGAAAGGTTAGAATGTGGGTAGATGCTTGGCTAATAGGAAATAATTGTGTACTAAAACTACATACATTAACGACGATGAAGACTGGTTTGTTTCAGAATTTATTAACTAGGAGGGATACAGTTCAAAGAATGAATATATATTGGACCTTTTATCCCCTATGGATGTCGAGGTCATTGAGAGGTTCCCTCACTATTGCAACCAGGAGGATATACTTTACTAATACCCTTCTAAAGACAGACTGGTCTTTGCTAAAACTACCTACTAGGTTGGTTTTGACTTTAATGGTGCTGCACAAACTACTGATATCCTTTTATGGAACAAGATTTGGATAACTAGAGTCTCCATAAAAATAAAAAGTTTTGTTTGGAGGGCCTGTATGTAACATATGGCTACTGGTATAAACATGAAAAAATACATATAAGAACTGATGATTACTTCCATTTCTGTGGTTTGCTCCAAAGAGGACATGTTCCCAGATTTTTTTTCAATTGGAAAGTTGCTCTACTATTCTGGTCTGATATCAAAATGGAAGTGGTTATGTGTGGTGTTCCTAGAAGCTCAATGCATGATAGCTGGTAGCGGTTTCCAGACAAGTTCGATGGGATGATCTCACAAAAAAATATCATCACCTTCTTGACTTTCTTGAATATAAGGTAGGAAAATCCTATTTAAAGAGTCCAATAGCACAAAAAAATTCTATTTCTAGGCCTCCTTTCTTGGACAAGAAACCACCATCTAATGTGCATGAAGAAGATAAGCTCAATTTCCAATAGAGATCAGATGAAATGGTGCGATCCTCCCTCTAACTTCATCAAAATGAATACTGACGTTGCATGCTTGCCTGATGGGAACATCACTCTCAATGTTGTGTTCAGAGATCATGTCAGATTGCTGAAGGATTTGCAATCTAGTCTTTTTAGGGTCATTGGTCTAGTACCATTTTTGAGACTTATGCTATAATCTTGGTGCTTAGAACTGTTTGTTACTTGGGTTTTAGGAACCTGATGGTTGATATTGATACATTAATGGTTGCTTATGCTATCAGAAGGGGGAACATGGATACATTCCTTTTATGGTTCTACTATATGAAATTCATAAAGTTAAGAGGAAGTTTTGTAATATGATTTTTTATATTCCTACACAAATAAAGTTAGTTTCTCACAACTTAGCAAAGAGTGGTTCTTGTTGGAGACCTTCTATAGTTTGCTCCAAAAACATTCCTACCTTTCATATTTTAGATGCATGCAATGATTTTATTATTAATATATGAGGCCCTTGTATCAATCAAATGTTACTTGGGTTCAAGATGCTCCAAAAATATATCTTGACATAAAATTTATGTCTCTAAATATTCACAAAATACATATTGCTATGGTTTGCACTGCATATATCATTTTGTGTCTTTCGACTCAATTTAAAGGTATGTAGTTAATTGTAAACATTGATGTTCCAAGATGATATACCCATGATGTGTAAACTATCACACTAACATATTCACTACAAATTGAATTCCTATTTTTTACCAAAACAAACATGCAATAGCACCACCCTCAAGAGAACTAGTCTTATCATAGTATAGTTGAGGATCAAATCCTAAGGGACAATTTGTTTAAGAACATTTCGATTTTGTATCCAATTTAATTAAGAATAATATTTAAAACCAAGATTTTATCAGGTAGAGTTACACTCATTACAAGAAAGTGAAAGCTCGAAATAAAATTGGGTCTATATTAATGATGAGAGACACTAGGGTGGAATCAAGTTTCATTGTCACTATCTAAATCTACACATTCATTCAAATCCAAACTTGTATAAAGAGTTAATGGAGCTATGCAAGTTTCCCTTTTTGGTGTTATACACTTGCATGAGTGGATATCTCTTTAGGATTGATGTTTTGATACTTACAGATCATATATCTACAACTGTAGAAACTTCCCATCAAAATTTCTCATCTGGGCATCAACCAAAGATAATAGACATTTGAATCTTAAACATTGAAGTTCATGACCTAAGATTATAATAAATAACATAGAGTGAGTGATCAATCCATAAAACATGCATTAAACAATTATCTATGAATTAAACGAGTTCATAAAAGACTTGAAATAAGAATGAAATTGCAAGAAACATGTAGTGGGACTAGTCCCCACACTTCAGAGAAAGGATTAATTGCTCCTCATAGAAAGATTTTTACAACTATATAAAGAAGAGGACAAAATATCAAACATCACTAAAGGTCGACAACATCTAGTTTGGTCGATTGTTGGAGGTTGATTGGCCTTCTAGGCTAGAGGTTGATTGTTTCTAGTCGATAATGGTGTGTGGACAATAGATCGACCAAGAGGTTGATCTCTCTTAGATTGTAAAGGTAAATAAATGGAGGTCTATTCTCAAAGAGATCAAGCACCTAGAGGTCAATAGTTGTAAAGTCACTGATGATCGATCATCACTGAACTACCAGAGGTTAGTTTCTCTTTTGGTGGAGAGGTCGATTGCTCAAGGTATAAAAATAGGCTGATCACTGTAGAACCTCGAAGGTAGAATACTCTCATTAGAGAGGTCCATTTCTCCAAGCAACATCGAGTTGAGACCTTGTACTCTAGTGGAAAAACAAGTACAAATTGACTGCATTAGGTCTGAGAGAGATCCTTTATGGTTGTACGATGGGTATTTATAGGCCTCTATACTAGGGTTTCAGTAGCTGGATTCATGCCATGTGGATGGTCATGATCATTTCTTGGTGGCTAAGGAACCTAGGTGGGGTTGATTGATGTAAGTTTGACTAATGTAGGTTGATTGGAAGTGTTGCATGAGCTTTGTCCATCGATTAGTTAAGTCATTGACCTTAGGGAAAATCCTAAGCATTTCCCATTTTGTTCTCTGATCCTAAGCATTATACACATCCAAGGTCAGTGACCTAACAAATCCTAAGGTCAATTTTGACAACCTTTCGACAACATTGATAACACCCTTTTTGGGGTTATTTACGGCCTATATTTTGTTGAAAAAACTGCCCTCTAAACTGTTTTTCCTATTAATGTTGTTATGTTTTGAACAAAACTAAACTACGCTACGCTCTGACCAATTTTTGCATCTTTTTGTAGAGTTTTTCCTTGTCTTTCCACCAAAACGGCCCGTCCCGGCCCATGAACGACGTTTACCTACATCGACCCTCCTACCAGTCACCCGACACACTCACTACCCATCGCGCAACAGCCCGACGTAGTTGCCGCGTGACATGGATGCATCGCGCAAGAAGATCCCGCCGGGCGATAAGCCGCTTACCCGACAGGGAGCTGTACCTGTCACGCGATACAACCCACCCAGCGACAGGCGCCCACCCGTCATGACTACCCGACACACTTGCAACCCCGCCCCCGCTATGCCGGGTGACATGCATGACGATCATCCCCGAAGCCGCGTTGATGGTGCCGATGGAGGACACGTGGCGCTCGGAGAACCACAACTTCTTCCAACCACTGCCTATAAATAGAAGCTACAGGACTCCGATGGGACGGGTAAAAAAACCCTAGCAAGGGCTAAACTTGGAAAGTTTCAGAAGCTAGTGTGACATGTTCTAAGGGCGTGCCGGGTGACACTAGGTGAGCACACCCCCTACTTGAGAGCGTCAGGAGTGGTTCACTTAGAACCCATCCCGATAGCCGCAACAGCCAGATACGACCGCGAAGGCCACCTGATGTGCCAGGTTCCTAGATGGGCTCTCGCCCGAGATGGCTAGCCCCTACACCCGATACAAGGAACCCGATAACCTAAGTTATCTCTAACCCGACACGATATCGAACCCGATACGGAACAGCCATCATGGTGTGCCGCCCGAGAGGGTGGTACCCTTCCCACGGTCGTATTGGGTAGGGTTCCTCGACCGATATGCTCGCCCGTCACGGCATGCCGCCCGATAGGGCTAGCCACCCGACATGGGCATGTCGGCCAGAGCTCCCGCTCGATATCGGGTTAGAGATACCTTAGGGATCTGCTGCTGTATGTCGCCCTCCTATATCAAGGAGGCGATACCTATCTTCCCTTTTTCAGTCATTTACTTTCATTTATTACACAATGTAACTGAACCCTTTATATAATACTTATGCTAATGGAATTAGTGGGGATTTAATACCTATTGCTCTGTGTTTGGTCCCTTTTTGTTGGATGATTTCCTTTTTAGCATCTGAACTCTAGCTTGTATGCTTGGATCATGTTTTGACTAGCTATCAAATCGTGTTTCCCGTCGCAACTCCCTCGAGAGAGCTGTTGTAAATCTAGCGTTTGGTCAGATCAGGGAGTACAAGAGTGCCTAGGGTCGGAGTTGCTTCAGTTATATTTCCACTCCAACCCAAGGCCGCTACCTTTGAGAGAGGGTGTTGGTGCTGAGTTGGAGGTACCCTCTTTGAGAGAAGGGGTATTAGATGTTTTCTACTGCCGCTTGTTATGCCTAAGTTTTCTTCCCTCATTCCTTACCTAGGAAATAGGGTTATCTCCTCAAGTTCCATTGCACAAAACTCCAAAAAAATTGATGAAATACAAAAACCTTAAATCTTCCTCGTAACTCTAGTCGGAGATAGATTTGTCTTTATAACACTTTCTTGTAGCATTTTGCTTCCTTTTATTCTGTTGTTTACCGTTCTTGATCTACCGTTCCCTTGGGAACATTTTCTTACCCTTCTTTACTAGAGTGTAGAGTGCCAAACATTCTAAGGGAATGCCTTTCCGTGCCTTATGGAGGGCACTTGGGTGGTGAAAAGACTGCTTTTAAGGTCCTCCAATCAGGTTTTTATTGGCTGACCTTGTTTAAGGATGCCCATTCTTTTGTAAGATCTTGCAATGAGTGCCAGCGAACGGGGAATATCTCCTGTCGGAATGAGATGCCACTCTCTGATTGGATTGAAGTTGAGATTTTTGATGTGTGGGGCATTGACTACATGGGCCCTTTTCCATCCTCTTTTGGCTTCAGCTATATTCTTGTCACTGTCGACTATGTCTCCAAGTGGGTGGAAGCAATTCCTACCATGACTTGTGATGCAAAGGCAGTAATCACACTTTTTACCAAGATCATCTATCTGAGGTTTGGAGTTCCGAGGACCGTCATTAGCGATGGTGGCTCTCATTTTACAGAAAGACAGTTTGAATCACTGCTATGCAAGTACGATGTCCGTCACAAGGTCACAACGCCGTATCATCCCCAAACATCAGGGTAGGTTGAGGTCTCCAATCGGTAAATAAAGTAGATTTTAGAAAAGATAGTAGGCAAGTCCTGCCAGGACTGGTCAGCTAAGCTGGATGAAGCTTTATGGGCGTATCGAATAGCTTTCAAGACGCCGTTGAACACCACACCCTACCGCTTGATTTATGGAAAAGCTTGCCATTTTCCCTTTGAACTGGAGCATAAGGCATTCTGGGCGATAAAACGCCTCAATATTGACCAGAATCTAGGCTGGAAGAAAAGGTTTCTTCAGCTCTAGGAATTTGAAGAATTGAGACTTAGTGCTTATATGATGCTAGAATTTACAAACAAAGGACAAAGGTCTGGCATGATTCCCACATGAAGAAAAAGGACGTGAGTGAAGGTGATAAAGTTTTATTATTTAAATCCTCTATCTGTCTTTTTCTAGGAAAGCTACAAACTAGGTGGTCTGGACCCTTCACCATGGTGAAGATCTATCCATCAGGGATGATGGAGCTATACGACAAAGACGATCCAGAGAAGGTCTTCTCGGTGAATGGACAGAAAGTCAAAAGATACTATGAAGATGAAGCATTTGTGCGAAGATCGGAAATAGCGCTGCAAGAAGCAGAAGGATCTGTATAGAAGGACTTGAAGCCTGTCGAGCTGACGACAGAAACTATAACGCTCTTTGGGAGGCAGCCCAAAATTTTACTTTTCTTAGAATAGGATGTCATTTTCCCTTTGTGGAAAACACTACGAACATTATCATTGTAATAAGGCCCGGGTCAGTGCATGCACCACATGCACAAACTCTCTTTTTTTATGGGCCACCGATTTAGTTTTATGAGCTCTGATAGGTAATACTATCTGAGGCATGGAGTTTCTTTTCCTGCAAATGATGTTTTACCCATCAACGCTCTCCTTACCTTTGTTTTGCATCCCCTATTTTGATTTTAGTTTTACTCCTTTTTTAAATTTTCTATATAGAATATTCTTCCCAAGGTTTTTCTACCTTGATTCTTTAGCAAAAATCTCACTTTTTCTATCTGAATCAGGCAGACACCTTTGTGTCGGGCAAGGTTTACGTGCCTGCAGTTATGCAAATTGGGCAAAGCTTTGTATCGGGCATGCATCCTTGTGCCGAGCAGTATGTCACGTGACACACTAGCCGCGCGACACGAATCTTGCTTAGGAAGGCATATCGACATTTGAAGTGAAGGATTAGACTGTGCATCAGGAATGATTTGTTTCCCTTCACGACACGTGCCCTATTTTACCAGATTTACCCCCGCCCGAGATGGCTATATATAGTAAATGCAAGTTACCGTATCGGGCACTCACATTTACTTTTTACCAACTCCCGCATCGTGCATTTACTCTCGCTCAACTCTCGTGTCGGCCAACCCTTCCTTTGGATCTTGTGTCACGCACCAGCTCCCACCGACACAGGTATACCTGATAAGCCTATCGCCCGACACGATCTTTTATCGGACATGAGCTATTAGATTTATATCGTCCAGAGCATATCGTGCCCGACTTCGTGACGGGCGAAACGCTCTGTACCTTAGACCGAATCAGGCGATACACATATCATGTCGGGTTCCACCTGACATTGATTTCCGACCATGTCGCGCGATACATGTATCACACGATACACACATCCGAGCGATACCCGTCTTATCGAGCAAGAAATTTATCATCCAGTTTTGCAAAAAGAAGCTTTAACTCGTGTCGCCCAATACTCTATCATATCAGGTGGCACTCCTATCAGGTATTGTTTCTTTACGAGCCCGTGTCGAGCAGGAAATTTTGTTTTTTCTACCGCGTGATAGTGTCATATTTTTCTGACTTAAGACCGTATCGGCCTTTGACCTTTTCCGTGCAAGTATTACACTGAGCCATATCGAGCTCTCATATCGGGCGAGACCTGTTTGGTATGTCTACCCGATATCGGTCTACCTTATTAGTCAGACTTGGTATCAGGCAACATGACTCTTTTACCACCGCCCGATATCACCTTGCTTATATCAGGACTCTGTTAAGTTTTTAGTATCATCTACCTCGTATCAGGCAAAGTGACTCTTTTGGTGTGCCGCACGATATCGGGTAGCGATACTCATTCAGTAACATCTTTATTTACTGATTTTGTTTTATATTTTCAGAAATGGCCCGCACAAAGCAAACAGTCGTCCAAGTAGACAAGCATGGCTAGAGAATCAACCCCGATGCCACTGCAGAAGCCACTGCAGTCAGGCAAAAGTTCCCGAACCCCGACTCAGTGGGGACATCTGGGGCTGAGAAGAGGCTGAGGACAGAAGCAACAACAGCCCCTTCAACGACAGCATAACCTCTGGCTCACTCTCCAGGACGGTTCATGCCCAGAGACAAAGAGCATCAACAGAGATAAATGGAGTTGGCGGTAAATATCTACCAGCCAGCCCAATTCACCCACCATCCATCCTTCCACCACCTCAGTATCTACAACAGACTCGACAATGTTTTGGGGGCCGCAGGGCTGGAGATAATATGCTTCAGCCTATCCGGGTCATATACTGAGCTCACGAAAGAGTTCATGTCCTCCCTCCGGTGAGTCCAGAACAGGACGGAGGAAGTGGAGGGATTCGGAGGAGCAGACCGGCTACATGGCCAACTATACAACGCTGAGCATGAGATATCAAAAAGGCTTCTCAACAAGGTATTGTCCTCCTCATAAGCCGAGATGGAGATGCTGACAATGGCGCCAGGCTTGGCGAGGGTGATGGCTTAAACCCGGTCAGCGTCTGGAAGAAGCTGACCGGCGAATCAAACTACAAGCTAGGAAATAAAGTGGCGGCCATCCACTCCTACTTATGGAGGATCATCCACAAGATAGTGGCTTGCATCCTCTTCAGTAAGTATGAGACGAGCAACATCTACACCGAAGAACTCCATCTCATGTGGTACATTATGAAGGGTAAGGTGATCAATTTGGGATGCTTCTTGCTGAATAGGATTTACCCCATTAAGGATGCCACCAAGGAGTATTGCATGGGTGGCATCGTCAACCTGATCGCGGTAGGGTTGGGGTACCCAAAGGAGCCGCACAGACTATCAAGAACTAGAGGTGATGACAGGATCGACATGAAGTTCCTGCAATGAGCAAACATTATCAAGAAGGAGGGCAGACACTACTTCTACAAGCTTGCAAGAACTTCCAACCTTCTACCCCTCCCGTTCTACATCAACTATGATGTAGAAAAGATGGTCTTCACCAACAAAGAAGTCAAATCATTGGAGGTTGAAGCCGCTTATGCTGCCACCACCAGAATACAAGAAAGGGTGGCTGCAACAGGTGGGCCAATCCCTCTCGACACCCGGCAGGACAAAACTTCCACAGTCCCTGTCGAGCCACCCATCGCCCCAGCACAACCGGTGTCAGCCACTGATAAAGCTGTCGCCTCTACTACCATCCTAGCCACGTCCGTCACAACAACAATTGTCGTGGCTGTAGAAGAAGTAATGGCGATCGTGGAGGTCACCGAGACAACTAGGGCTGAGACAACGACGATAGCCCCAAGGGAAGCTGCCACGGGAGAGACAACCGTAGCTTCTGAAGTTTCTGTTGCACCTTTAATGGTGGAGGAGATGGTACAGCCGGACGCCAGCAATGGGGCATTCACAGAGCTCCTCGAGACGGAGCTCAGGGCTGTGCAACCCACGCCGATGCCGCCACCAACATCGTCGGTGATCGATGCGGAGGAGGTCGTCGACAATCGAATGAAAGAACAAGGGCCGCCCACACCACCCCCTTCTCCACCACCACAAAAAAGCAAAGCAGTGGCAGCCTCAAAGATACCAACGCCTCACCCTAAAGTGATGCCTTCACAGACGGTACAGATGGGCTCAGACACGTTTGAAGTCGAGTAGTCATCGGGCCGACCCGCATGCGCGAGGAACGTCGCGAGATCAAGAGGGCGATCTGAAGCAACACCTCCGTCGTTGGGGGAAATCGTTGGTCGAGAATTCGACCATTTGTGGGAGGTAATGAGCAACCACTTAGTTACCTTTTCTTCCCTTACCCACAAATTTTCTATTTTCCAGCAGAGGCTCAGTGAACAGGAGAGACAGCTGCTAGTTCTAGTTGGCCTTCCCGGCCAACTAGAGGCACTTAACACAACATTACAACAGGCCCTCCTATGCCTAGATGCAGTTGAGGAGAGGCTTAACCGGAGGGATGGCCACCCCCGCTCAAGATAGCCACAGAGGTCTCCATCACCTCCTGGTTCAGGCTCCCAGCCCTCCTCATCAGCGTCATCCTCTGGGACGTCATCCCCTTCCTCCTCCAGTGGGCCATCCACAATGCCCGAGGAAGGGACAATGCACAAGAAAGCCGACGGGACTCCAGCAGGACAAGCGAGCTCCCGCGGCATGGAATAAGATGCTCCCTCAACCTCCTTGGATGAAGCTGAAGACAATGATGAATCGATCAGTGTTGGGAAGGACTGTTCTGATGAATCAGAGGGAGAAAGGGGGGACATCTACTATGTCAATGACAGACACCCACCTAGAAGAAGGATTTCGACGACAGATGAATTTTCTGTGCCGTCAGAGATCCCTTCCTTCGAGATGACATATTTTGAAAGGAAAGCCATTAGATACTTCACGATCAGAGACCAAAAACTGCTAAACAAGGTCCTGAGGTTGCAAGCTGATGAAGAAGACATCGTCTGGAGTGACGGGTACTTCTCCACACAATGAGGGGAGCTGAGGAGCATATTTCGCTCGCCAGGCATCATCTCCAGGAAGCTGTTCAGGGTCCTGGATGGCGCTATACTCGAGAATATCAGCACCAAGACAGGACGACAGTCAATCTACACTGCCACCCCGGCCTTGGCAAGAACACTGATGATGGGGTTATACGATTGTGTGCATGTCGCCAACATGCTGAAGCATATTGAAGACCACAACGCAACCCTGGTGTTGGCCCCTTACAAGCACAGAAAGAATTGGTTCCTGTGCGTGGCGGACCTCCAACATCATGACGTCCAGCTTCTCAGCTACTGCAACGAGGAGGTTCCACGCTCATGACACATCTTCATACACCCCGAAGACAAGATCTTGTGGCTCTTTCCGCTGCGTCTTCTCTGAGTGATCAAGCATAAATCCAACGCCACTCCGGTGTTTGGAATTTCTTCATCATCGGAGACTTCCCCATACAAAAAGAAGTGGGAAGCGGAAACAACGCTTTTATAGTCCTCCGTACCATAGAGTTGCTTTATGTCTTTGGATTCATAAGGCAACTCAGCAATCATAACTTCTATCAACTCAGGAGCGTCTACGCGCTGATGCTGATCAAGGACAAGCACTATATCTGGGACACAGAAATCCCAAAAGAGTTGTTGGACAGTGATTATGAAGCTGAACCCTCCCAACCCAGCAGTTCTCCAGAGGAAGCAACAAAGACCGCCATAGACGTTTACGGGGCAGGCAAGTGGATGGATGTTCTAGAAGAAATACTTTCAAAAGAAAGCCCCACTTCGCCTGATGCTTCAGAAGATATAATTAGCAACTTCGACCGTTTCTCATGCTCTACACTAACACAGGAACAGGTAAACGAGATCCTGCAGAAGTTAGTTGACTCTACCCCCACAGACGTCATCTACGAGGCAGACTGTGTCATAGTCCCAGTTGACGATTTAAGGGACATGGTGAAAGAAGGAGGATGTTTGAAGATATTAGTAGTGGCCGCCTACATCCGGATACTACAGAAGAAGTTTGAACATGCATACATTGCCCATCCAATGCTGTTCAATGACACCTACCTTGACGATGAGTCAGGAGCAAAACAATCTTTTCAGGCAGAGATACAGAGCAGAATGCCACATGTCATCTTCCTGCCTATCCTGCACTACAACCATTGGATGCTCCTGACGATGTACACTTGCCCTCGAGCAGGAATCTTCTACAACAACTCAGATAGCAACAAAGATCATCCAATGCAGTGTACATCAACAACATTGACACCCCTGGAGCGCTTAGTAAGGAAATAATATACGGAGGTGGCAATGCTGCTCCATCCATTCTTGGAGACGGCAGAGAGCAAATGGCACAAGCTTCAATTCTTCCACAACAGTCCACAACAAGTTCCTCTATCCAATGACTACGACATTTTCATGCTAGAATGGATATCTAGCTCGGTGAAGCTACAACAAACACCTGACAAACTCTACCACATCGACTACCACAAAAAACATGGAGAATATGTGTGGGAGCTTATATCTGACGGAGGCGCGCTCACCAGCTAGCCCTCACTGACTTATCACTACCTCACCTTATCTTTTCTCACCACTCTGGGATAGAGTGTGGGATAAGTTTGGGGGGGGGTACTATATATCAGTGAGGGAGGTATACAATTTCTCCCATTTTGCATTTTGTATTTCTTCTTTTTAACATACTCTGTGTATATATACATATACAAGTATGATACAATATAGTGCATATACAACCCCTTACATCTATACAATTGTACAAAGACACTCTATATTAAAAATCTGATACAGCTTCTCCCAACTTGTTTTCTCTGTGTCTAAGGTGGTGTAGGTTTTTGTTATGTTTTTCTAAAATTGCAGTCTCAAACAACAAAGGCTATAACTTTTCTACGCCAATTTCGAAAAATAATCTCGCAACAGCTAAGGGATGTGTATGTGAAGGAAAAAGCTGCCCAAACAACAACTTGCTTTTGTTTCCCTACCCATCAAAAATCCCAAAAGAGAGAAAAGCCTTATGAGAGTGAATAAAAGCATGAGAGTTGTGCCAAAAAAAATTTACACACTTGTTTTCCAAAAAGTACCCATATTTAGGCATGGTAGATCCGGGGCAGTGGTACGTAGGATGTGAAATCACTACTCTAAAGCGAACTGGCTTGGACTGCGGGGGCCACTCTCCCGTTAATGGACCCGTACCTGGATGGACTCATGGGAAACAAGAAAAAACCCAAAAATCCTTAAGTCTACCCAAAAACCCAACTTTCTGTTCCCAAAATCTATTTCGAAATCATGCACCTAAGTCTCGACAAGGCTGAAGAGAGGATTTTTGCTTAAATAAGGCAGGAAAAATAAAGTCCACTGTTCGTAGTCAAAAAAAATTTTCATTAAGACATCTCATTACTGGCTCAAACCCCTTGTCTGAAGACTCCCTTGTCTGAAGACTATGTCGGGTTCTGAAGAAGTATCACAAAACAAAGCCTTAAAATATGTACAGATTGATTGGGGACAATCAAAATGCTAAGCTTGGGGGAGTTGATAACACCCCTTTTGGGGTTATTTACGACCTATATTTTGTTGACAAAACTGCCCTCTAAACTATTTTTCCTATCAATTTTGTTATGTTTTGAACAAAACTAAACTGCGCTACGCTCTGACCAATTTTTGCATCTTTTTGCAGAGTTTTTCCTTGTCTTTCTACCAAAAAGGCCCGTCCCGGCCCATGAACGGCGTTTACCTGCATCAACCCTCCTACCAGTCGCCCGACACACTCACTACCCATCGTGCAGTAGCCCGACACAGCTACCACGCGACACAAATGCGTCGCACAAGAAGACCTTGTCGGGCGATAAGTCGCTTACCCGACAAGGAGCTGTACCCGCCATGACTACTCTCCCAATGGAGCATGTCGCGCGATATGAGCCACCAACCGACAGACACCCACCCGTCACGACTACCCGACATGCTTGTAACTCGCCCCCCGCTATGCTGGGCGACACGCATGACGATCATCCCCGAAGCCATGCTGATGGAGTCGATGGAGGACACATGGCGCCTGGAGAACCACAACTTCTTCCGACCGCTGCTTATAAATAGCAGCTACATGACTTCGATGGGATGGGTCAAAAAACCCTAGCAAGGGCTAACCTTGGAAAGTTTTATAAGTTAGTGTGATGCATTCTAAGGGCGTGCCGGACGACACTAGGTGAGCACACCCCCTACCCGAGAGGGTTGGGAGTGGTTCACTTAGAACCCGTCCCAGTAGCTGTAGTAGCCAGATATGACCACGAAGGCCACCTGATGTGTCAGGTTCCTAGATGGGCTCTCGCCTGAGATGGCTCGCCCCAACACCCGATACAAGGAACCCGATAACCTAAGTTATCTATAACCCGACACAATATCGAACCCGATACGGAACACCCGTCATGGTGTGCCGCTCGAGAGGGTGGTACCCTGCCAACAACCGTATCAGGTAGGGTGCCTTGACCGATATGCTCACCCATCACGGCATGCCACCTGACAGGGATAGCCGCTCGAAACGTGCATGTCGGCCAGAGCTCCTGCTCAGTATCGGGTTAGAGATACCTTAGGGATCTGCTACTGTATGTCGCCCTCCTATATCAAGGAGGTGATACCTATCTTCCCTTTTTTAGTCATTTACTTTCATTTATTACGCAATGTAACTGAACCCTTTATACAATACTTATGCTAATGGAATTAGTGGAGATTTAATACCTATTACTCTATGTTTGGTCCCTTTTTGTTGGATGATTTCCTTTTTAGCATTTGAACTCTAGCTTATATGCTTGGATCATGTTTTGACTAGCTATTGAATCATGTTTCCTGTCGCAACTCCCTCAAGAGAGGTGTTGTAACTCTAGCGTTTGGTCCGATCAGGGAGTACGAGAGTGCCCAGGGTCGGAGTTGCTTCAGTTATCTTTCCACTCCAACCCAAGGCCGCTACCTTTGGGAGAGGGTGTTGATGCTGAGTTGGAGGTACCCTCTTTGAGAGAAGGGGTACTGGATGTTTTCTGCTGTCACTTGTTATGGCTAAGTTTTCTTCCCTTGTTCCTTACCTAGGCAATAGGGTTATCTCCTCAAGTTCCGTTGCACAAAACTCCAAAAAAATTAATGAAATGCCAAAACCTTAAATCTTCCTCGTAACTCCAGTTAGAGATAGCTTTTTCTTTATAATGCTTTCTTGTAGCATTTTGCTTCCTTTTATTATGTTGTTTACCGTTCTTGATCTATCGTTCCCTTGAGAACATTTTCTTACTCTTCTTTATCGGAGTGTAGAGTGTTGATTCCGCGTTCTTAGCATGACCACCCTTATCCCTGTGGTTCGACCCTGATCGCTACTTCGGACCCCATTATCATTGCAGGGGCCTAAGAGTCAGGTTATTTAAAAGTATGACTACTTCAAATCCACTCCTTTTGGACGTGCAATTTAGGCCGGTCAAACATTTGATCCTAAGTTGCTAGCCTGTTTGGAGCTTACAGTACTAAGCTGTGATGCATTGAACACTCTGCTATTCATGGTCATTGACATCTAGAAATTCACCTAGGAGGTTGATGGGTGGAACGTCGATCAAAGAGATCGATTGATCTAGAGCTTGATTTATGTCCTTTAAATTCTTACTTAGTTCCATTGACTTAGAGGTCGATGGGTCTTGATCGTCCAAACATGTCGAGTAGTGCAACTTGATAGATGGTGCAATTTGAAGGTCGTTAGATAGGTCGATCAATAGGTTGATCATGACCTTGGATATAAAAAATGTTGATTGATATGCCATCTATAAGTGCCCAAAATCCATTTTGGTACCCTCATTGGCGAGTTTGGCTAGTATGAATAGATAAGACTTAAATATACAAGGAGAGTCAAGAAAAATATTGAAATTTTAACTAGTTAACATAAAATATAAATAGAATGAAATGAAGCTATTCCTAATGAAAACTAGAAGATCTAAATGCAAAACTGGGTAGAAACTACAGCTCAAACTAGAATCAATATGCATTTATGAACCCATAAGGAAGTTGTAAGATTAAATAAACTCGTCATTGATTGTACCATGTACACCAAGGTGTGATTTATTCTATCTGACACACCATTATGTTGTGTCATTCTAGGTGGACTCGAATTTGATAGAACACCATAGTATCTTACAAGGGACTCAAACTCTTAGCTAAGATACTCTCCACCATGATCAGATCTTCATGTGTTAATATTATACTTTATTCATGAATTCCTTGAACCTTTTATGTGATTTATATTTGTATTTTGGAAGATTACAAATATTCATATCTAGTGAAGTCATCAGTAAATATAATGAAGTACTAATATCCACCACTACCACTTATGCTGAAAGGTTCAAAATACATCTATATGTATGAATCCTAATAAGTCACACTAGTACAAATATTCTCTACGTCGTCAATTATCTTTGGCATATCTCATCAGTTATAAATAGATGAATAAGTAGGCGACACTATAACTCATAATGTACGTCACATCATTAGTTATTTTGGAAAACAAAAAAAATCTCATCTATTCCATGTCACAACCAAATCAACAAAATAACACAGCAGATACACCAAAAATGTGGCTTCCCTTGGGTATACCTCATTAGTTATTCCTTGATGAACCAACAAGGTAATTGTTAATATTTGACATTTATTTCCTCAGTTTCTCTACAGAAACCAACAAGGTAACTATAAATATCCTAGGGAAGCAATTTGTCATCATGTTTTTTTCACACAAGCGACAAAGTAGTTATATGTAATCAGTTTCTTATGAAAAAACTAGGTATGTTTTTTTAATATATCAGGTCTACAAACCTTGTATCCAACTGATAGCTTTTCCAGAGCCTACATTTCATTAGAACTACATGCTCTACAAGCATTGTATCTTAACAATAGGCCGACAAACCTTCAAGAAGAAAGAAATATATATACAAGTAACACTATCCATTTCACTTCAATGCACACACATATGCATGATCTCACAACACAATTAATTCAATTCTCCACTCATTCAATTTCATACATATGCAAAATTACACATCACAAAGTGGACTTGATAACATCCAATCCTCTTCATGCACTTCACATTAAATTCACACACACACATGCATGAACACATATACACACAAGCTGCCGCAAAGTTTAAGTCCGCATGTATAATATATAAACAAATATTAACAAGAATGTTTGAATACAATATCAATCAACTATCCCAATCAATTGACAAGTCTACATGCTTGATGAAGCAGTGAGCCCACTCTGTGTAGGCCATTCAACCAATTCAATGTATAGGCTTGAATAGTGAGAGAAATCTACAAAGAGAATGAGATGTAATTCAAATTAAATTTGATTGTTTTAACTATCAAATGAGACTACTTCATTAATTATGATACAAGAATAATAATAATACCTTTTCTATACATTTGATTTCTTTTAACGCTTCCCTAACAATGTTGTCCATGCACAAAATCACATAATATTTGTATGCCCAACCATTGTCTTGTACAATACACTTTAGATTTAAAATTACATTGATAAATGTAATTAAGAGGAGTTGGTAATTTATATATGCATTGAATGATAAGTCTATATACCAAAACATTCCTCCAAGATAATGATTTTGTTTTGTATCTACTATCCCTCTGTCACTATGGAACCCCTATAAGTTAAATTAACAAAATATGTTGCATTATTAAACTGTCATATGATGCACATATTAACAAATATGTTGAGCCTAGAAAAATATACTTATGCCTAAATTGGTAGTTTCAATGGGTGTCCCTCATTTGGTATTAGTTTTATACCCGAAGGCTCAAGGAGAAACACATGAATGATCTCAGGAACAATCACTAACAACTTCCAATGCACATTTTTGAGTGAATAGAAGGCAAATAAAATATAAAATATAAACAAAAAGGCCAAAACTTACTCAACGTTGAAGGGATCTGTGATCACAATCTTGGAAGCAACACCAAAAAACTTCATCAGGGAAGTCACATAATAAATGATGCCACTAAGATTTCTCAAAACAAAACTAATCATTGATGGCATCAAAAATGCCACATTTGATTATCTAAACTCAGTAGCCATGCAATACAAATGACTGAACACATATATGAAGTTATAAGCTAATATGTAGAAAATAATTACAAAACATGTGTTTTCACATATAATGAGGAGTGGTGTTTCTTTCCATTCTAGAAAGACATGTATGGTAGATACATGAACATGCTCAAATGGAAGGGGAACACCATGAACTATATCAGTGTGGAAAAACCTCACCATCTTCTAGAATATTGTATGATGAAACATTGATGGCAAGATGCCATTTTTTGGACACCTACAGTTTTATGAAACACAACATTTAAATTGACATGCACATATTGTTGGTTATGTAGCCCAGAGAGCCAATCATGTATTGATTGTAATGTCATTCATGTAAAAATTATTTGATTATTAATAAAAGGCAAGCTTCTAGTTTATTCTGTTTAATTATGTTACGATATAATGATATAACATTATAAGTGTCTAGAGAGTCATATTACGCAATGACGTATGTAATCAAGTTACTATCTTGTGGATGAGATCATACAGATGTTAAGAGTACATAAACATATTCTCATTATGTCCATGATCAATTATCATTGTGGAAGGTTGATTGACAACAATGACACACAAGATCATAGCGTGAGTTGGTTTATGACTAGATCTTAATAGTCATGATATATGATATCAAACCAAGCACATAGATACATGTTAAAGAATAATGTATTAGACATAACCACCGTGAGACTGACACATGGAAGCCATCTTCATGGAAGTCATAGTCAGGTCTCACAATGATGGTGTTGGTTGTGGTTCTTAGACCTGAAAATATTGCACTTGTCACATGTCATTGGGTACACTTTGACATCATCAAACGCAGTCCTGAAACATGGATTGTTATAAAGGTGATGATTGGGTGGCTTTGACCCATGGGATAGACTGTGAATGATAGATTTGGGATTTGTCCCTCCTATTGGAGTATGATGTCCTAGGCCTCTTGATTGGCGGGACTGAGAAAAGCATGGCCATGCACATGTGAGTCACTATATGATATTGAGCTTACATATATCTCAGACAGTCTACTCTTGGTTCAAGAAACAAGATTGAATAATATTGAGCGTGACTGATCCTTGCCTCTAGTTCAATTAGGACATCAACGACAAAGGAACTATACAAACACTACAACACCATACACAAATTGTAGGTTGAAGTTGTTCTCCAACTTTCCTTTTACTTGGGTAGCATTGATGTGCGACTAGACACCTCTCATTGCTTGTGAAGTCATTATTATTTTGGACATTCACTGCTACCATAATATGGGATCTATAGGGCCACACACATAGACCTAGAAGAGGAGTTCAGATCTCAAATGGCAATTGAATTAATACTAAAGTGTTTAGGTGTTTAATTCATGCAACAAATATGCTGACAACATTTCCAGACACCCATCTCAAGTGTTGAGACAAGCGTCTGGGTGTCAATCCTGTTGTAAGATGAATTTGGATAAGGAACAAACTGACCCAACCTAACAGGGTTGAATCAGGTCACCATACGACCATCTAGGTGAACCAAGACGTCTGTCTTGCATGGGAGAGATGGTCCACTTTAGTTAGGGAAGGTTCTAGATGTTTCCCTGTTTGTTTCACTTGAGTAATACTTTTTTTACAAGGAAATCAATGTTTAACATTGGTGGGAATTATTTTTCCAAATTTGTATACAATTGGGAAACCTCAAAATGACCGTCTCGCGTTTGAGACGACCATCTGGCTTTACAAAAATACAGTTTCATCTATCACAGGTTGTGCATTGTTGTGAAAATTTGAGTTATTTCGATCTTTTCCAATCTCGCACATTAATCCCGTATCGGATAGAAACTGGGAGCCTTGACCCTGGCCTCTACTATATATAGAGGGGTACTGGAAGATTCCCAGGGTACAACAACAATACAAACAACTATTGTCCTCTCTGGTTGTGGTAACCATGAGATCCCAGGCAAGTCCTACCCAACGGGGAGGGATAGCGATGGGAGAGAATAATTGAGAGTTGTCGTGGGTGAGCAAGTCGGTGACTAGTATGCCGACTAAGAAGTATAACTCCTTCTTAATCGTTCTAGTAGGATGGCATGGGTTCTAGGCAGTCCGTGTGGACTACCATAGAGGCGGGAAGCCATTGTTTGTCGCTTGGAGGACAACGTCAACCAATAGTCTGTGACAAGAGGAGCTGTTGAGGAACGTTCATAGATGCAATCTCTGGTGTGATCAGGAGGTGTTGCAGTAGTCCTACTTCCTAAGGTGCGGATCAAAGGGCGCAATAGTCAAATGAGTCCTGGTGCAGGAAGGAGCTACACATATACCATCCAAGATAGTTGGACATCAACGACGACAAGGAGATGTCACTGGACTTGCTCCACGACTAGGTATATCCTTGAAACCATCCTTCCTGCATTATAGTTATAGTCACGATCTATTGCTTATGGGGAATATAGAAGATAAATTTTAAATTGCGCTGCCTGGTCTGTGCCATATTTCCCAACAGTGGTGTCAGAGCCAACGTCAATTTACTATATTATGGGATAATCGATATGATCATATTTTAGTTTTTTTGTTCTATTATTGCATGCGATGCAGATAATATCTTGTCAAATCCAAACAACATGATAACCCAAACTTATATATATATAAATATATATAAATATATATATATATATATATATATATATATATATATATATATATATATGCAATTTACATGTGTTGCCCTAAAATTGGTTTTATGGTGGATGTGTAGCATGGTTATGGCTAATAACCCCTATCTATGCATGGTTGTGTGAATGGTTAATTGAGCCTATCTTATCTTCCCAATGTAAAATTAATTCTTCCCTACTTTTGCTTCCCTCGAATGTAACTCGAGATTTCCATACAATCGTGTAGTAAAGTAGGTAATTTACTTTCATGTTGATGAAGATAGCCACCTACCAATTGTCTAAGACGACCATATGGAGGATCAAGTCGGTCATCTAGCGAGACAACCAGGAGCTCGAAGGACCAGGAGAATTGACCATTTGGAGAAGCCAAACAATTAGATATAGGAGGACCAACTGACTATCTGGAGGAGCCAGACGACCGACTGGAGGCAACCAACTGACCGAACGTGAGGTGAGCCGATCGGTTTAAGGGCTGAACTGGTCAACCCAGATTGGAAAGCACATATCTTCATCAACAATGAGTTTCTGCATATGATGTAGACCTAGATGGCGTAATTCCTTATGGTTCCAAAGGATTACATCGGGACTAGCCATAACCATCACTTTAATTTATGGCATGTTTTTGTGTGGGATAGAGCATGTATATGATATGTACTATATATGTGGTAATTGGATAAAATATATGTTAAAATAAAAACTCCCTCAAATAAAATATCAAGTCTTAGATGCTTTGTAAAAAAAGAACATACGAAAAGCTTGATCGACTAAGCGTAGGTCCCGCCCCCGTGGGGTGCACCGTCTATCTTATGGAAGTGTGATGGTAATGATGTAGGTTCCGCCTCTACAGGGTGCATTTCTGATTTTGGGACAAGATTGAATGGTGATTCTTAGAGTGTCTGGCCCAGAGGCATGCATATGATTATCTCAAAGGGTTGCACATATCATCTATCCAGAATTGCATATTATGCAATTGACCAGAGTTGCCTACCTTGATGGTTGACTGTGTTTGCGGTGTTGATCGGGCCACAGTTGAATCATCTTGGATTTGGACCACTAGAATATTGTATGCTGTAATATTCTAAATTGATATTGAGGGCTATCAATTTGAATAAAATAATGGGAGCAATAATAATAAAAGACGTAATTATATCATCAAAATTTTCAAATCAGATCAAATCAAAATGGTTTTTGACAAATGTAAATTTTATCTCTTCTAGAATCAAATGGCAAACAAATTATCATGTTCGGACAAATTAAACAAGACTTATTTCCATAACTGGTTCAAGACCTTGAGAAGTGTTCTGCATGATCTTGAAATACCAGATCCAATATCCACTCCAAATTCTCCTAAGACTGCCATCGATGCTTATGTGAAGCATGCCAATGATGTTGTAAACATCAAGAACCATATGCTGGGTTGTATGAACTATGAGTTGCATAAACATCATAATAAGCATGAAAGGTATAATGTCTCTAAGGCGCTATTTGATTACAAAATGATAGAGGGAGATCTAGTAGAGCCCCATGTGCTTAATATGATTAGGCATATGGTGCATCTTGAGAAACAAGGATTTCCTTTGGGTCAAGAGTTGGCCACAAATATGATTTTTTAATCATTGCCTAAATCATACAGTCAATTCATTAAGTGTTATCACTTGAGCAACATGGTTGGACCACTATTAGAGTTGCTTGACATCTTGATAAATGTCGAAGATCAAATGAAGATGGACAAATCCGTGATGGTGATCATCGGAGTTGAGTCCAAGGACAAAGGCAAAGCTAAAAAGCATTTTGTGGGTAAGTTAAAGTCCAAATATTCTGCACTTAAAAGGAGAAGGAGAAGGGAACCCAGACTCACATTTTGGTATCTAAGAGAACTTGACCTCCTTTCACATCAACTTGGTTAAAAGAAAGGCCAACTTTGAGAAGCTCTTGATAAACCTTCGATAGTAACCTACTAAGACAAGGAAACTACAGATCTCTGAGGGATTCTTCAGAGATTTCCACTTGGCCACAACTTCTACCTTTGCAGGATCAATAGCTATATGTCCAGTAGAAATGACATGACCCAAAAACATCATTTCATTTATCCAGAACTCACACTTTGAGAATTTTCCATAGAGTTTATTACAAAAATTTTATTTTGTTACAACTTTTCAGTATAGATAGTAGAATTTGATAATTATTATTGATCATTTGTCGAACCTTTGATCCGGAAATTTGGATAATGACTCTGACCTCTTGGTCTCCCTTAATTAGGGGTTACCAGGAGGTGGGGTCATTACAATTGGTATCAGAGCTTAGGTTCCTCATTTAATCCTTAATAATCATTAAATTTTACAAATTCTATAGAACTGAGGGAGTTATTAGAGGATTTTCCAAAAGACAGAGGTGTCTAGAAAAGGATCATGTCTGGGGGATGGCAATGTTTTCCTCCGCACCGCTAGTCAGAATATGAGGACTCCCGGATTTGTGTGACTGTCTGGCCAATGTCTTAGGATTTGACTCAAAATAAGATACGTTTAGGACTCTCTCATCTTGTTCATCCCTTCTCATCACAGATTCTATTAAGGATTTTAAGAGTTAGGGTTTTTCTCTCTCTTCCTCACCCTCTTGAGGTATGGGTAAGTATGCTACGGATTAAGGAATCCTCCATCAAATTAATAAAAGATACATAATAAGACGTCATCAACATAAGTATAATTAGCTTAAAGGAATTGACTAAAGGTCGGTTTTCATGCTTTTGTAGATGGCTCGTACAAAGATCGTTGCTATCCCGGTTGCCTCCAATAGTGGTTGGCCTCCTCGCAAGGAGAAGGTGTCTTCTGAGAAGAGGAAGCGGAACCATGGTGGTGAATCCTCAAAGAAGAGGAAGAGACCTGAAGAAACTTCTTATGAGGCCCCCAACCCTGAACTAATACCTTTTAGCAACCTTGAACAAGAGGAGGGACTGAGATATGAGGAGCAACATGTGTATGAGGATGTAGCCCAGATGGAGGAGGACCAGTCTGGTGGTCCAAAACCAACAATGGTGGTTCACACTACGGATGCGGTATGGATGGAGCAGCAGAAATAGCTGACTGAGGCGATCTGTGCCCTGGCCCTCAGAGACATAGCTAGAGGTGAGAATGGCGAGACACTTCCTGTTCGTCCTCGTCTGGGAGCCACTATCTTGGACTTCGTCAAGCTGAACATCGAGAAGTTCTGGGGAGAGGATAAGTCTGAAGTGGTCAACAAGGCGGAGGCTTGGCTGCTTGCAGTCGAGAACGAATTCCGCATGCTTGAGGTACAACCAAGCAAGAAGGTCCTCTTTGCTGCTCACATCCTAGAAGGAGCAGCCAAGATATGGTGGGAGACACACATTATAGGCCGAGATTTGACTGAGGAACCAATGGCATGGGCTGACTTCAAGATAGTCTTCACCTCCATATTCATCCCTATCTCAGCTAAGAAGGAAAAGGAAAGGGAGTTCACCAATATGACTCAAGGAAACTCATCTGTGGTATATTTTGGGCACAAATTTTGAATCCTGGAGCATTTTGGGCATATGATGGATGAGGAAAGAAGGGTGGATCACTTCATAGAGCGTATTCACCCTACCATCATGCCAAAAGTGATGGCAAGTAGACCTAAAACCTTTTCTGAAGCTTACAACACTGCCCTGGACATGGAGAGGACAATGATGCCTGCTCAAAATCCACCCAAGGGATATTTGGGTTTCACTGAAGGAACCCAAGGCCAAAAGAACAACCACAAGAAAGGTCAAGGGCATAATCATGTCAAAGCAAAACATGGAGGAAAAGGGAAACCCCATCAAGAGAACAACTGACCTCAATGCTGCACCTGTGGAAAGGGGCACACCAGTGAGTGTAGCTACAAGAAGAAGACATGCTACCGATGCCATCAAGAAGGACACCTACAATCTGTTTGTCCTCTACCAGATCCAAGAGGACCAGGACCAGTAGCAGCCCCACCTATAGCTGTCGCCCCACCTGATGGAGAAAGAAGACAAGCCCAGGTGTTTGCTATTGACAATGCGGAGGCTCAAGCAAATGCTAATCGGTTGATTGAGGGTTATAACCCTTATAGTTTTCTTTTATGTTTTAAGATAAGCATGTAATGATCTAATGTATGGTGAAAAAAAAAACAATGTAGGCATGCTTGAGGTCATGGGACATAATGTAAAAGCTTCTGTTTGACTCTGGATCTACTAATACTTTCATTTCAAGAAATCTCGCAACTATGGTTTGTTTGGATATCAAGGATTTAGGTTATGTCTTAGAAGTTACAACCCCGAGTGGTCATATCTTTACATCACGTTTGAAAACTCTGGTGATACCTGTGAAATATCGAGATCATGAGTTTCCTACAGACTTTATCCTACTTGATATGAATGAATTTGATGTGATCATTGGTATGGATTGGCTTTATACTTATAGGGCCAATATTGACTATAGGGAGAAGAAAATGATCATTAAGAAACCAGGGCACCCACCTTTTGTCATTAGGGGTAGGAAAGATGCCACCACCAGCCTATATGTGTCAGCCTTGAAAGCAGAATAGATGATGAGTAAAGGGTATCGAGCTTTCTTGGAAGTAGTTATCAAGCCTAACCCAGGGTGCAACCCTTAGAAGAAATAGAGGTAGTCAGGAGCTATGCAAATGTTTTTCCAGATGATCTACCCGGGATTCCTCCCAAGAGAGAGGTATATTTCTCCATAGAGCTAGCTCCTGGGACAAGCCCTATTTCACGAGCACCTTATTGGACGGCCCCTGCGGAGTTGCTTGAGTTGAAGAAACAATTGCAGGAATTGCTAGACAAGGGTTTTATCTGCCCTAGTACATCACCATGGGGAGCACCGGTTCTTTTTGTATCGAAAAAGGATGGTTCGCTCTGAATGTGCATAGACTACCGAATGATCAATCAGGCTACCATTAAGAACAAATACCATTTATCCCAGATAGATAACTTGTTTGACTAGTTAAAGTCAGCTCAAGTCTTTTAAAAAATTGACTTGAGATCAGGGTACCACCAGTTGAGGGTCAATAATGAGGACATCCTGAAAATACCTTTTATAACACGTTATGGCCACTATGAGTTTATGGTTATGCCTTTTGGGTTGTCCAATGCACCCAGTGTTTTCATGAACCTTATGAATAGTGTGTTTCAACCCTTCTTGACTCGTTTGTCATAGTGTTTATAGATGACATCTTAGTCTATTCAAATGACTTAGATCAACACCGAGACCACCTAAGTAAAGTCCTTGATATCTTGAGAAAGCAGAACTTCTACGGGAAATTCTCCAAATGTGAGTTTTGGATAGGCGGAGTCATGTTCCTCGGATACATCATCTCTGGAGGAACGATCGCCATAGATCCAGCTAAAGTGTCAACAGTTTGAGACAAGACTACACCGAATAACCCCTCCTAGATTCGAAGCTTCTTGGGGTTTGCAGGTTACTATCGGCGCTTCATCAAGGATTTCTCAAAGACCGCCTTGCCTTTGACCATGTTGACTCGAAAGGATGTGAAGTTTGTGTTGTATGATGTATGTGAGGCTCGTTTCCAAGAGTTGAAGGAGAAGCTGACCACTTCCCCAGTTTTGACTCTACCATCAGGCAATGAGGATTTCATGATTTTCACTGATGCATCAAAGATGGGACTTGGCTGTGTGTTGGAATAGAATCGACATGTGGTTGCATATGCCTCTGACAACTCAAGCCCAACGAGGTGAATTACCTGACGCATGGCATAGAAATGGCGGCTATCATCCATGCATTGAAGATTTGGAAGAATTACCTATATGGTGCTACTTTTGAGATCCTCACTGACCATAAGAGCCTGAAGTACCTCCTGACACAGAAAGACTTAAACCTATGACAACGACAATGGATGGAGTACATGAAGGATTACGACTTCACCATCGCTTATCATCCAGGAAAGGCAAATGTCATAGAAGATGCTTTGAGTCAGAAATATCTCAGGTGTGCAGTTGTTTTGTCCAGTCAGTGGAAGAGTTTAGAAGAGCTAGTAGAGTGGTCTCCCCAACTGTTAGATGACTGAGTTCATTTGGCCAACATCCAGATATAGTTAGAATTGTCGAGTGAGATTGTAGTAGCACAGTTGGCTAGTGGAGAACTTGACAAGATGAAGGGCTTGATGAAGAAGCCACATACCCATCTTTCATTGGGAATAGACAGGGGGATCATGTTCGAGAATCACATATGGGTTCCTAAAGATTCACCGTTGAAGGAACGTATCCTACAAGAGGCTTATGGTTATAGGTACACAGTGCACCCTGGAACTACCAAGATGTTTAAGGACATGCAGAGGTTTTTCTGGTGGCCAGGAATGAAGAGAGGCATTGCGACATATGTGGCCAACTATCTTACATGCCAAATGGTGAAGGCTGAACACCAATGACCCGATGGACTTTTACAATCTATAGAGATTCTAGAATAAAAATGGGAGCAGATCACCATGGATTTTGTGGTGGGTCTATCTCAGACTAAGAAAGGTCATGATGTTATATGGGTTGCGGTAGATCACCTTACCAAGTCAACACACTTCCTTACCCTAAAGACCACTACCAAGGTATCAGACTTAGCTGAGTTGTATATCAGGGAGATAGTGAGTTTGCATGGCGCACCAAATTCCATCATCTTCGATAGAGGCCTAAAGTTTACTTCCAAGATGTGCAACCAAGTTCAAGAGGAACTTGGTACAAGGTTGAAATTCAGTATCGCATATCACCCCGAGACAGATGGTCAGTTAGAAAGGACAATCCAGACGCTAGAAGATCTGTTAAGAGCTTGTGTGCTCGATTGGGGTGGAATATGGGAGCAATACTTACCATTAGCTGAGTTTGCCTACAACAACAGTTATCAAGCCAGTATTGGGATGCCTCCGTATGAAGCTATATATGGGAGACTGTGTCAGTCACCACTTCACTAGGATGATGTTGGTGAAAGGACCTTGTTGAGGTTAGATGAACTCCAAGTGTATGCTGATAAAGTTGCTTTGATCATGCAAAGGCTAAAGAGAGCCCAGGATCGACAGAAGTCATATGATGATGTGAGGCAGAATGATGTGCATTTCACTGTGGGAGAACATGTTTTTCTGAAAATCCGACCGCTCCAAGCTATAGCTAAGAATAGAGGAAAGTTGAGTCCCCAATACGTGGGTCCATTTGAAGTGTTAGAATGGATTGGTGAAGCCGCATATCATTTGGTTTTACCCCCTCAATATAGTATGTTGCATGATGTGTTTCATGTGTCCAATATGAAGTGATATGTGCAAGATCCGAGCCATGTGCCGAGCATTGAACCCATTGAGCTTCAAGGGAAGCTAACTTATCCTGAGTTACCTTTGCGGATTCTAGATACCAAGGCGAAAGAGCTCAGAAATAAGAATATAGAGATGGTAAAGGTTATTTGGAAGCACCATGGAGAGGATGAAGCCACATGGGAGCTGAAGACGGACATGGAAAAAGCATATCCTGATTTGTTTGTTTGATTGTTGGATTTTGATGGCAAAATTCCTATAAGGAGGGGAGGATGTTATAACCCCATTTTTCTAAACCATGTAATGTGATTTGTAAATCTCCTTTTAAAATATAAATGAAATCAATGATTGATTTAATGGTTTGATTTGAATGATTTTCATGCATAATAGCCTTGTTTGTTTTCTTAATGGGCTTTATTGGCTATTGAGCCCAATCGAGAGAAAAAGAAAAAGAAAAGAAAAAGGAATTCAACTAGATAAAGAAATAAATAAGAAAATAGATAAAAGAAGAATAAAAGGCTAAGGAATATTTCTCAAGATGGAATTTTGAACCATTAAGGTTCCTTGAGGTTCAAGGAACTCAGGATAATAATATAAGGGCAAGGGAAAGAGAAAATATGTGGAAAATATAAATATTTAAGTGTTAACTTGCAACTGAATAAAAGGGATTGTCTTCTTTAGATAATGATCCCAAATTTGGCATGATGGGAAATAAAATCATCAAAGAGGTTCCCTTAAAATTTGAAATAAAAGGAGTTACTAATTGAGAGTTATGGCCTTTTCAAATTATCCTAAAAAATATGATTTATTTTGAAAATAGGAATAAGTTTTCCTTGTTGGTTGAGCGCGTGAGATGAGAGTCGTTGGATTTTGATCCAAAGATGGTTGCTCATCATCCAGTTCCATAGGAACTCGGATTATAGCGAGTTAAAAAGGGATTTCCCCCATTAATTTCCTCACAATCCCAAGCATTGGCACGGCTTTCTTTGGTTGCTTTGAGTTCAGGAGATAAAATCGAAGAGAACCATCCCTACTTTGTAGGGGTTTGGTCGCCGATTGGGAAGTCCCCAATCCAGCAGGGATCTGCCTCTGACCCTATATATAGGGGGGGGGTTCATGAGGGCACTAGCACACAAAATTATTAACCCATGACCTTCGGAGAACTGCAAGGAGTGTTGTCGTGCAATCAATTTGAAGATCAACCATGACCTTCCCCCTCGTCCACCCAGTTTGCCTCACCGGAGTCCGACAAGTTGGCGGCAGTGCTAGCACGACAAGGATGAGCAATTGAAGGCCTTGTCAGGTTCTTCAGAGGATGGAAGAGCTTCCTAGACCATCGCCGTGCTAGAAGTTGGCAAGGATCTCAGAGTCAACCAAGTAGTTGACCATCAGAACAGTGAAAGGAGTATCGTGAGGTTGAAGAAGGGACCCCACAGATTTACCAATGTGCCCCTCATCTCCTGCTGTCGAGGTAAGGGTAGTTTAGTCCTTCACAACTTAAATCAAAGTTAGGTGTGTGGACCTTGGGCCGTTGGATCCTGCGTGGACCGGCGGACCATGGATCAGCCACAAATTTTCTAGGATTATCAAATAAATTAGAAAAGCGATGTTTCTTGCAAAAATCATATCTTTTGTTAGAAAACTCTGATGGAAAAAGTTTATATATGAAATTTGCTTAGAAAAATTCGAGGAACAAGATAAAAATGGTTTGGTACCCTAGTTCTATCTTGTTTTAAAAATTGTATTAATTTGATAGAAAAAGATATTAAAAAGTAATTAGAAACCCTAATTGAGTATAAAGGATGAATCTTTGTGGTTAATAGGTTAATTTGAAAAGTATTAACCTGTTGAATATTAAAATAGAGTTTCAATCTGTTTTGCATGCAAAGTTGAATAATTTAGGGGTTTAATCTATAAATAAGGATAATACATATAGAAACCCTAATTTAGGGTGAAAAAGGAGAAAAACCATGTTTATTTTGGATTAAGGAAATAAGTTACTAAATAATGATCCTAAGTATGTTAGGAGTATTAAGTTGAGGAATTTAAGGTTTTTATGTAGTTATCTTGAATTAGGGTTCATAATACTAAAAGTGGAGGCAAAACCCTAATTTCAAAGGAAACCCTATAATTGGAATAGAAATCCTAAGAAACAAGATGAGCTTGGATAAATATTGATAAAAGGAAGTTTGTATGTTTATTTTAGGATTTATGTGCATATTTTCTTGCTGGATTGGATTTTCTCTACATAGTTGATTATGTCTGCAAAGCTATAGTTACAGGTATGTGGTTATGCTTATGGTTAATCCCTTTAGTTTCACGGCAATTTTTGCAGGTTTTATCAGTTGCCTGAAAATAACTGCTTGGATGACTTTTATTTCATGCAACTATAAATTGACTATGATTATCACCATAAATATGTATACATGACTGGCTCAGATCCTGGTCCTCCTCTATGGCTTTGCTAAAGATGAAAAGGGTAACCTAGTACAAGGCCTACTTGTTAAGTAGGACATTAGGTTATCATGAGTTAGAAATTGGGCTACCCACATGTAGTGCTATGAGACTCTTTAGCACACCATGGGTTAAGGAGTGGGCTACCTATGGGTAGTGCCATGTGACTCAACCATAGAAATTGATTCACTTGTTAGGCAGGATCATGAGGATTTTAATGGGGATCTACCATAAGGAAGGTAGCATCCAAGTCCACTGTAGGGACATCACAGAGGCTAGGGTATGTTTGGATGGAGCAATTATGTTTAAAACGTAAAGCTATTTGTTAAATCATAATTGATTGCAATATGTTGTTACAGTTAATTGCATGATTATTGTTTCCCCCACATACCGGCATATTCATATATGCTAACTGACATTTTGTTTGTCGGCGTTTTAGGTATAAAACCCAAAAGGACAAATAGTAAATTGCATATTGTAAATACACAAATTAAAGTGCAAGGAGGATTAGTTAGAATAGTTCACGTATGTGGATATAAGTTTAGAAATACAAGTTTTTCAAAAGGTATGCAAAAAGTTTATTTTGTTGCAACTTTTCAGTATAGATGGTAGAATTTGATAATTATTACTGATTATTTGTCAAACCTTTGATCTGGAAATTTGGGATAACGGCTCTGACCTCTTGGTCTCCCTTAATTGGGGGTTACCAGGAGGCGGGGTCATGACAGCCTCATAGTCTTGGATGTCATGTGCACCAGGATCATCCTCTACCATATCATGAGGGTCTCATCATCCTCAATCTTCTCTGCATCAACATTCTACTAGAACAGAGAGGGAATTGTTGCATCAAACACAAAATCATCTACAAACTGCTTAGTCTTTGTATTCATAATATCAAAATGCATTTGATCCTCGAAAAAGATCACATCTCTGCACCTAATCATCTTTTTCTTTTCTTAGTCACATATCTTGTAGATGAACTGCTCATCACCATAACCAAGAAAAATATAAGGAGTAGATCTATCATCAAGATTCTACCTCTACTCAGGAACATGTGCAAATGCCTTGCTCCATAATACTCTAAGGTGAGAGTAAAAAGATAGCTTCCATGTCCAACACTCATTGGGGTATCAAAATCCAAAGGAATAGATGGTTACCTTTTAATCAAGTACAAAGTAGTAGTCACTACCTCTACACAAAACTCCTTAGGTAGTTTGGCATCTTCATCATGCATATGACTCCTTAGGTAGTTGTATTCATCCTTTCGGCTAAACCATTGTGTTATGGGGTTCCTGGAACTGTCTTCTCATACCGAATACCGAATTCTTTGCAATATGATCTGAACTCTCCAGAAGTATAGTAACCACCATTTTCCGAGCAGAGACATTTCAACCTTTTACATGTATCCCTCTCAACCATAGCATGAAATTTCTTGAAGGTATCAAAGACATTATCCTTCCTCCGCATACAATAGACCCACACTTTTTTTGTGCATCTCAATAAATTTCACAAAGAATATGTTTCCACCTAATGAGTTGACTTCCATAAGACCACAAACATTAGAGTAAATCTTGTCTAAAACATTAGACTTCTTCTCACACTAAGCACTAAAATGGATCCTTTGTTTCTTCCCAAAAAATTCACAAGGACTAAGAAGTATATTTTTCCATAGGGGATTAATTCTTTCTATGCAAGAACTTGTAGTCCTTTCTCACTCATGTTCCCAAGATGCTTGTGCCATAAATATGGATAATTGAAGCTATTCACAAAGTTGACACTATCATTTGGGATCATTACATTCATCCTGTATAAGGTGTAGTAAACTTTGCCTCTAGCCACGACCAACTGTCCTTTGGTGACAACATTTTTCAACTCACCAAAATGATATTTAAAGTCCTAAATGTCTATTCTATATCCGGAATGATGTTATAATCAATTAAAGGAATATATCTAACATTCTTCAATAAGATGGTATAACCCAACTTGGTCTTAATGGACACATCACCAATCCCATGAATCTTTTCCATCTTTATCATTACAAAGTTCCTAGACTTGTAGGAGCAGGAACAATGTTTATGAGGAGTGATGGTGTAAGAAGCACCAGTGTCCAACACCCACTCAGTGTTGTCACTGATATGTAGACAATGTCCCATGGAAACTCCACATGTGAGTGCCTCTGCAACATCTGTAATGAATCCGACAATATTGTTCTCATCATTTGTTACTTTAAGATTAATTTCTCTTTTGCATTGTTTGCATAATTTCTTTAAGTGACCTGGTTTATTGCAGTGATGACAAACGATCTTACTTTTGAACTTTGACATGTGCTTTGACTTTCCACAGTCACCACCCTAGTTATGACTTTGACTTCTTCCCCTATCCTCAACAACAAGGGCGTATGAAGCAGATGTCTTTGTTGAGCTGTTTTGTCTTATCTCTTCATTCAACAGGTTATTAGACATCAAGTCTAATGTCAACTTCACGTCTAGAGTAGAGTTGCTAACAGAAATCACCAGAGTCTCCCAACTACCAGGTAAAGAACCAAGAAGTAGGAGTGCTTGCAACTCATCATCAAGCGACAAACCTATTGTGGCTAGTTGATTTACTATGCTTTTACAATCATTGAAGTGCAAAGAAGTATTGGTGCCTTCTTTGAACTTTAAATTCACAAGTTTCTTAATAAGAAATGCTTTGTTCCATGTTGTCTTCCTCTTGTACAATGACTCAAACTTCTTCTATAGAGAGTAGGGACTATTATCATTGGAGATGTGATGGAATACTAACTCATCAACCAACAACGGATGAGTCCAATGCATTTAATAACCATCTTTTTCTAGTCCTCATCTTTTGTGTGTTAGAAGATTTTCTTGCATCTCCCTTGACCCATTCATATAGAACACTGCAATAAAGAAGATCTTCCATCTTGATCTTCCACGTTGGCCAATTAGATGCCATCAATTTCATTAACTTGTTTGTGCTGTCCATCTAGTCCACATAAACCAATAGCACTCTAATACCACTTATAGGGGAGATACTGGGGGGGGATGTCCGACCCAATATATAATCTAGTTGGGATTCCATCCCAAAATCAATGGCAATGGGAGGAATGGCCCAATGACTTATATATTGGTGCACACATCCACAAACAAAAAATATGGGACTAAATTCATTCACACAAGAATTAACAATCTCCCCCTCATGTGTGAGCCCATAAACTCCTCCTCCCAAGGTAGTTAACTGCACCACACAATATATGCCCATTCACATAGTCCAATATTGTTTTTCACAAAGGTGAAAAACCCAAGTATGAATCGGGTTCAGATACCACATAGAGGGGTCGTTGCAGGCCAACAATAAATGTGGAATAACATGAACACATGGACTAGGTATATAATATCCAATATGTGTGGCACAAAAAAACAAGGTAATAGGCAAAATTTGTATACAAACACAAATAAAGATAAACAAAAACAAGAAACCACAGAGAACACCAAGATTTACTTAAAAAGCCCCACAATGTGTGAGGGAAAAACCACAGGGTCAAAGTCCAATGGAGAAATCCATTTATCAATAGATTACAAAGTTTGTCTCAAGTTTAGATCCAAAAGTTGAGGAATATAGAGTGAAAGGAAGAGATACAAATTATACTATATCGATATGTACCACACCAATATACCTCTCAAGAAAATACCTCCTTCCAAAGAATACCCCATTGGAACAAAAACAGAGATGATGGTGGAGAAGTCGATATAAAGCTCAATGAAGTAACCAAAGTGGTGTTAGGCCCTCTTTTTTTCGTCTTTCTGCTTCCTTGGCTTCTATCTTTCTGTCACATATGTGCAGTAGATTAGAAAAATAAAGGCATATATTTTATAATCCCTTGTGGATGTAGTTTTCTCAACTTGTGTGGTTGCTCTTTGCTACTGAGGTGGGTTATAAATAACCCTATCATCACGAAATCAATACAACTCTAATGGGCCGCCCACAATTGGGCTAGAATAGGGCCCTGGCCCAACACCATTCACCATAAACATATGAACAATACTTGTTCTCATTCAAGGTGATAAACACTACCTTCCACACTCAAGACGCTTTGTTTAAAAGATAAAATATGTATATGTATGATCTATTTTCATCTCCATCAGTTAAATCGAACCAAAATTAATCTATGCAATACACCCCATGCTAGATGGAGAAAAAATATAGGGCCTTTGGGAGTATTAAACTTCCTTGACCCCTTGATATACAAGGTTGTAGTATATCCTATGGACCCATGAAGTTCATTGACCTTCATGTCATGAAAACCCCAAATGTATATCTGATTGAATTCATCAAGTTCCTTTTTGCCTTCAATTGGAATATAGACATCATAATGTGATAATCTACCCCACCTTCGAAAGTAAATGAAGGGATCCTTTCTTATGCTATAGACCTAATCTCATTGTTGACATCATTTACCCAAGAATCCCTAACACCCAATGTTGTGTATTGTCTTTTGTGGAGATATGTACATTGCTAAAAAATGTATGCACAATTTCATTACAATGCACCACTCTTAAATGCCTCATTGGGTATAATGATGAAGATAGGTCATCCAAAATTGTCTCATATGCCACCCTTTTTGTAGATGGTAAATTGATGACCATTACATCTCTACCTAGAATTAGGGAAGTGGACTTGATCATAATAGTAGTGACTACATCTAGATTGATATGTAAATTTATTAATGATAGATGCATAGTGTGGCCTTGGACACCTGTGGCCAATGCCTCACCCACATTTGTCCAATATCCTGCTATGAAGGCATGGCTCTTGACATAGCCTCACACCCTTAACTAGTAGTTGATACATGGTTATTTTTTGTTATATTATTGCTAATTAGATCCATAAAAAATATTGTGCAATTAAGATAATAGAGAGATGAGAACATTACAAAAATGTGGCAGAGTTGGGGAGATGGAAACAAGAGATAATTTATTAGCATTTTCATTCACAAATTAATTACAAAAATTCCTTTGTGGAAAGAATAAATGATATAGAGAGACCATGGGAGTAAGATATGAGAAAGATAGGGAGAGAGACTGTGGATAAGGTAGGAAGAGAGAAAGGGGTATGATGGGGGTACAAATATTACTCATGGGAGAGGAAGGCGTTAGTTAGTCTATCTCCCTAACAAAATACAATTGTTTTATATATATACATGTGGAATCAGAGTGAGCCTTCTATATTCAGAAACATTATTATTTGAATGAAGTTATCACAGTTCTTGGTAACAGGTGGTACTTAGTATCTCTTGGAAATATCATAAATTATATTTAAAAATAAAAATATTCCCTAGTTGAAGTTTATCTACTTTTATCTAAAAAAATATGCCATAGATTATGGTCTAGACAATGTGAAAGTGTACACAACCAAGGGTTGCAGAATGTAGAAATTGTCATGTGGCTAAGAGTTTAAGAAAAAAATAAAGTCGTTGTTTAGAGATTCACCACATCAATTGTGTTTTGTTAGTTGAATGAACAGTTTAGTTTAATAAATATAGTTTATTATTGTCCATTTTTTCTCTATATTGTTGTTGACTTTGTCGTCTTACTACTAAAAATTAGTTAAGAAATTCCAATATAAAATGTAATGATAAATTAAGATGCCAAACTGTATGGGAGAAACTGGGGAAGGTCTGGCCCAATATATAATCCAGTTGGGGTTCCATCTCAAAACCAATTGATAGTAGGAGTATCCCAATGTCTTATATTTAGGCACACATCTCCACACCCAGAAAATATGGGATTAATTGCATTCACACGTGATTTACCAATCTCTCCCTCATGTGTGAGTCTATAAACTCCCTCTTAAAAGACAATTAACTACACACACTATAAAGGCCCAACCACGTAGCCCAATAGTGTATTTCACAAAGGTGCAAAGCTCCAAACCTGAACCAGACTCTGATACCACTTGTAGGGGAGAAATTGAGGGGAAATGATTGACATCTTATATAATTCAGTTGGGGTTCCTCCCAAAACCTATTGGCAATAAGAGGATTAGCCTGATGTCTTATATTTAGACACACATTTTCACACCCAAACAATGCGTGATTAATTTCATTCAAACATGACTTAACACAAATAAGTAACTATTTTATTGTATCCATGAAACCTTCAGATTGTTGAATAATATTAATAATCTTTTTCAGAAGATCAATCTAGACATAACAACTCAAAGATTTATATATTTTTTTATCTATTTCTAAAACCAGTCATGTTATTTCTTATCCCGACTACTACCACAATGGAGGTGTTTAGAATCAATGCTTGTGGCATATGTGAAACAAGAAAAATACAAAATATTGATGTCGTGGTCATTATACAATAGTTTTATGTTGCTAGATTTATACGAGGTTCATTTTAATGCTTTCATAGTGCATTTAAACTATGCAATTATTTATGCGTGTGATTTTATGATTTTTCATTAAAAATTTGAAATTATTATCTAAAACTATATTAATTTTGTAGTGTTCCCTTGTTTCATATACTAACAATTGACATGTTTTTTATGTATCTTGGCCTCACCCATGTAAGGATTCTAGATCTGCCACTGAAATTAATATTGACAACAGACGTTGAATCTTTCAACAAAGTGTCTCCGGAATGGAATAAATTTGATCAAGTGCTATGCAGTCCATATTTTAATTTAGAACTCAGTCTCCCATTATCATGCATTCATTATGATGACTTGAGCTACCAATGAGCAACTCTTCAATCTTTTTAATGAAGTAAAAAAGGCTATTAAACTGAAAAGGGAGATCTATAGGAGCTTGTCCAAATCTCAAGATGATGCAACGTTTCAAAGATACAAGCAAGCAAAGAAAGAAACTAAAAAGGTTGTTCAAGAGCCAAGGTCTAGATACGTTGATGATATTTATAAGAAGTTGGACACAAGAGAAGGGGAAAAAGGTATATATATATATATATAATGGTTTGTATAAGAGAAAGGAAAGGAAGAGACTTGAATCAAGTGAAATGCATCAAGAATGAAGATGGCAGGGTGTTGGTGAAGGACGATGATATCAAGAACTAGTATAGAAATTACTTTCATAAGCTTTTCAATGGAGATACTGCAAATAATGTTAGAGACTCATGTGACATGAATAAATAGATATCATTTATACACGATGAGTTTCACCATTTGAGGTCAAGAATGCTTTGAGGAAGATGAAAATAAGAAAGGCATGCAGACTATACGATATTCCCATTTATGTATGGAAGAGTATGAGGGATGAAGGAGTTATGTGGTTAACAAAGCTCTTTAACAAGATCATGAAGACCAAGAAGATGTTGGATGAGTGGAAAAATAGTACCATAGTCCCCATCTATAAGAACATAAGTGATATTCAAAGCTACACAAACTATAGAGGTATCAAGTTGATGAGTCATACAATGAAGCTTTGGGACAGGATTATTGAGCAGAGGCTAAGATCGATAACGTTGATATCAAACAACCAATTTGGTTTCATGCTTAGAACATCAATCACAAATTTTATTTTTTTGATAAGGCCGCTTGAGGAGAAGAATAGAGAAAACAAAAGAGATCTTCATATGGTGTTTATTGATTTGGAAAAAGCTTATGATCGAGTACCCAAAGAAGTGTTGTGGATGGTTTTGAAGAAAAAGGGTGTGCCAATTCAGTACACCGACTTGATCAAAGACATGTATGATATCTCTACTACAAGTGTGAAGACTCCTAGAGGAGAGACACTAACTTTCCTATCATAGTTTGGGTACACTACGGATCCACACTCAGCCCATATCTGTTCGTTCTTATTATGGATAAGCTAACAAAGAATTTTCAAGATGATATTCTATGGTGTATGTTATTTGATGATATTGTTTTGATTGACAAAACTCAAGATGCATTAAATGATAAAATTGAATAATGGAGAGAGGCATTGGAATCAAATTGATTTATGATTAGCGTGAGCAAAATTGAGTATATACATTGCAATTTTAACCAATCCCGCAGTGTGAATGATGGAGCCAAGTTGGACGGAGTATATATACCAAAATGTGATAAATTTTGTTACTTGGGTTCTATTATTCAAATAGATGGGGATGTCTAAAATAACGATTGTCACATGATCATTGTAGGATGGTTGAAATGGAGAAGTGTAACTGGAGTATTATGTGATCGAAATATCCCTCTCAGGTTAAAAAGTAAGTTTTATAGAACAACTATACGACCATCCATGCTCTATGAGAGTGAATGTTGGATGGTGAAGAAATAATATCTCAACATGATGAACGTGGTTGAAATGTGTATGCTGAGATAGATGTGTGGGGAGACAAAGAAAGATGGCTTGGGAAATGATTATATCAGGAATAAAGTGGGGGCGGCGAACATTGAGGATAAGTTGTGCGAGGATCGACTCAGATGGTATGGACATGTACAACATAGACCGTCTAATGCACCTATATGAAGCAATGCTATTGAGTCAAGCACAATAAATAAAGGAAGAGGAAGACTTAAATTAACATGATATGAGCTTATAAAGAGAGATTTTGAATCTCTACATCTCAACCAGAAAATGGCCCATGATAGAGCTGAATGGAAATGAAGGATCCATGTAGCCGACCGTAACATAGATAGAATTGAGACTTAGATGACGACAATGACGATGATAACGATGACAACGTCAATAACAATCCCCATTGAATTAGGAAGACCGGTAAAAGTTATTCATTGGGACCAACATATACCACGATAGTTAAGCTTAATGTGTGCGTCGTCAAGACCTAAGTTCAAAAGATAACATAAGCTGAAGACGGATCTGCTGGTCCTCATTTTATTAGGAATAGACTACTCCTTTGGTCATGTACATATACGTATATAGGAGGATCTGGATTAAATGTGTTTACCTGGTGGGATCATCTGCTTTGAGGTGTAGCCTGCTCATCATTTGACCGGGACCAGTAGATCCTGGAAGACATAAGCTATGACGAGGACATTGGAGAATTACCTAAAGAAGTGTTGTGGATTAAATGTGTTTATTGATTTGGAAAAGCTTATGATCGAGTACCCAAAGAAGTGTTGTGGATGATTTTGAAGAAAAAGGGTGTGCCAATTCAGTACACCGACTTGATCAAAGACATGTATGATATCTCTACTACAAGTGTGAAGACTCCTAGAGGAGAGACACTAACTTTCCTATCGCAGTTGGGGTACACTACAGATCCACACTCAGCCCATATTTGTTCGTTGTTATTATGGATAAGCTAACAAAGAATTTTTAAGATTATATTCTATGGTGTATGTTATTTGATGATATTGTTTTAATTGACGAAACTCAAGATGCATTAAATGACAAAGTTGAACGATGGAGAGAGACATTGGAATCAAATTGATTTATGATTAGCGTGAGCAAAGCTGAGTATATACATTTCGATTTTAGCCAATCCGGTAGTATGAATGATGGAGTCAAGTTGGACGAAGTATATATACCAAAATGTGATAAATTTTGTTACTTGGGTTCTATTATTCAAATAGATGGGGATGTCTAAAATGATGATTGTCACATGATCATTGTAGGATGGTTGAAATGGAGAAGTGTAACTAGAGTATTATGTGATCAAAATATCTCTCTCGGGTTAAAAGGTAAGTTTTATAGAACAGCTATACGGCCATCCATGCTCTATGGGAGTGAATGTTGGGCGGTGAAGAAACAAGATCTCAACTTGATGAATGTGGTTGAAATGTGTATGCTGAGATGGATGTGTGGGAAGACAAGGAAAGATTGCTTGAGAAATGCTTATATCAGGAATAAAGTGGGGGCAGCGAGCATTGAGGACAAGTTGTGCAAGGATCAACTCAGATGGTATGGACATGTTTAACATAGACCGTCAAATGCGCCTATACGAAGCAATGCTATTGAGTCAAGCACAATAAATACAGAAAGAGGAAGACTTAAATTAACATGATATGAGTTTATAAAGAGAGATTTTGAATCTCTACATCTCAACCAGAAAATGGCCCATGATAGAGCTGAATGGAAACGAAGGATCCATGTAGCTGATCGTAACATAGATGGAATTGAGACTTAGATGACGACAACGACGATGATAATGATGACAACGTCAATAACAATCCTCATTGAATTAGGAAGACCGGTAAAAGTTATTCATTGGGACCAACATATATCATGATAGTTAAGCTTAATGTGTGCGTCGTCAAGACCTAAGTTCAAAAGATAACATAAGCTGAAGACGGATCTGCTGGTCCTCATTTTATTAGGAATAGGCTACTCCTTTGGTCATGTACGTATACGTATATAGGAGGATGTGGATTAAATGTGTTTACCTGGTGGGATCTGCTTTGAGGTGTAGCCTGCTCATCATTTGACCGGGACCAGCAGATCCTGGAAGACATAAGCTATGACGAGGACATTGGAGAATTACCTAAATGTCACAGGACAGGGCACCTAATCAATCACACCAAACATTTCAGCCTCTCCCTGATACGATAAAATAAAAGGCCGGAGAATATAAAGGGCCCTCTGATTTAGACTTGGCACATCATGCTTTGTTAGCTAATTCTTCCGTGACGACTGACGAGTGGAGAGGTGGGGAGATATATTTAATTCAAATTAGTTGTTATGCCCCTATCTCAGAGCCTATAAATACCCACCTCCTCAGGCTTCCCTGCACCTCACACAACAGACGCTCTACTAGTTACTTCTTCTTCCTTTCTGAGAGCAACATCGCATCAAAACCATGGCTGGTATTCGTAGAGTTTGGGCTGTGACTTTCCTGATCCTGCTTGGCCTTGGCATGACATCTGCCAATAGGATTCTGACAGCGTACGCTGCTGGTGGTGGGGGCGGCGGAGGCGGAGGAGGCGGCGGCGGAAACGGGGCTGGATATGGTAGCGGAAGTGGATACGGTGAGGGGAAGGGTTACGGCGCCGGCGGGGTGGCTGCAGGAGGAGGAGGTGGGGGAGGTGGTGGTGGACAGGGCGGAGGGTCCGGGTACGGATCTGGGAGGGGGTACGGCGAGGCACATGGAGCTGGGGCGTCTCACGGAGGAGCCTACGCTAGTGGCGGAGGTGGTGGAGGCGGCGGGGGTTCTGGTGGAGGAAACGGTGCTGGATCCGGGTCTGGATTCGGTTCTGGCAGTGGTTCCACGAATGGTGGAGGTGCATATGGTAGTGGTGGTGGTGGCGGAGGCGGTAGCGGGGGAGGCCATGGTGGCTCGGGATCCGCATACGGCTCTGGGTCAGGCTCTGGCTACGGCAGCGGAGGAGGCCATGCGTGAACGAAGCATCAGCTAATCTTTGCTTGACATGGTGATACGACTTGCTACTTGAATAATAATCATAAAGAAAGGATGTACTTCCTAGCTTGATATAATAATATAAATAATTATTTCAAATGTCTCTCTCCCGACATGAATGCAAAGATCTATCTCCTTATGTTATATGTGTGTGTATGATTTTTTATTACTTTGGTAAATAGCATCGTGAAGGGTAACTTTTTGTTGAAGATAAAAGAAGTTCATATGTTTCTCAAGGAAGATGTCCCAAATGGTAGAAGAGTCCTCCAAAATTGGGTACGCACCTTAAAAGCAAACGCGTGTAATGAATTTGATTGTCTATTTTTCAATGTTTGCGCACATAAGTGAGAATCCAAATTAAACGCGTACCAAGTGGTGATCAAATTTGATTTCTCCCACCCGGCCAGTGTAGAGCATATGGTTCAGTCCGGTCTGTCCTCCCCAGGGGACCCGGGTTCGAAACCTCATGTTGCACAATGTATTTACAATCCCTTAGATCATCTGGACTCTGGCACGTGTTCGAGGAAAGGGGGAGACGAAGTCTCCTTCTAACTCAAAAAAATTTGGTTTCTCCCTAACTCCAATTGCAGAAAATTCTGAGTGCAATCGTTGCACAAGGCTAATATCCATCCTTATAAAAAAAGACGACATAAGCACTTGAAGAATTCTAGCCATAGCCGGCCTTTAGCGCTTTAGAGAGATACTCCACTGAAGCCGAATTTGGAATTATAGGCCATGTAAAAGCAAAGTGCAGATTCTATATCTACTACCCCACTGATTTCCACCACAAATTACGAAAAACACTCAGATTTAAATTTTCGTTCATTGCCAGCTCCTTTTTTTTTTTGAAATAATATAATAAAGCTCTATTTCTTCCTGATTTCTCCCCACTCCAAATTCCTCCTCAAATATGCGATACGTAGGGTCATTGGTTGGTACTATTTATTTGTAACTTATTCTATATGTTGTGTCTAATGTCGTTATGTTATTTTTTTTGTTATTCCTTATGTATTGAGAAACTCATTTGTTCATTTTGAACATAAACTCATCAAGTTTTTACATCTTAATAACTACAACATTTTCATTCATTGTGAATAACACCAAATACAAGAATCCCGACAACCTCAACCTCTTGCACTAATCATTTTCTAGTAAACTGTTCAATTTGTATAATTCATCATCTGCTAATTTAATATAAAATTAATTTATAAATCATTTTCAATAAACAACTCTTTGTACAGTACTAATTCACAACACTCAATTTTCAATCTTACTTCATATATGTAGTACCCGACTTTCCAATAGTATGGTACCATATAACACTACATTATCCAGATATTGCACATACATACAATACTAATTGATACCGTTCAATACTAGAAATTCTAACTCACATTATCTTACAATATATGATCGTACAATACTAACAAACATTATCATACAATACTAAAAAATCTTTTTCAAGTCTAAATGAAGATGATCCCCCCTTCAAATGAACACATATTTTGCAATACATTAATCTTTACAAATATAGTAGTAAAGTAATACATGTCAAAAGTGTGTATTAAACCCCACTCATTGAAAATACAGTACCCCAGGTATTGCACACCTTTTATTTTTTACACAACAGTACAATACAAGACATATAATACGAAGCATATAGTACAAGACATCATGTACTAACAACAAATTTTTGATGTATATGTCCTGTCAAATCTATGACTAGTTTTGTTGCAGAAGCTGGATCATTTGATAATCTTCTATTTACTCAGATGAAATATGTTACATTTGAAAATACATATTTTTAATATATTAGAACTAGTAAAATATTTATACTTTTGGACAGATCTTGTACAAACGTACAATACTAATCGACTATTCAATTATTATTGTATCAAATTTTTTATGAACAATGCTAGCTCACTTTATTGACCAATCGTTTGTACTAACTCACACTACTACATATAATGTCACAGATTTCAGCCTTTCACTCATTTATTACCATTATCATTATTAACTCATCATTTTATATAGATGGATTCTTATTGTACAATTATAGTACTAACTAACATTATTGTACAATACTAACAGTTCTTTCTCATGTCCTAACGATGATGATTCCCCCCTTTCAAGTGAAAACATATTTTGTAATATATTAGCATTTATAAATATAGCAGTACAACAATACATGTCAAAAAGTACAATATTAAACCCCACTCATTCAAAATACAATACCCCAAATATTGTAGACGTTTTATTTTTGACACAATATTGTAGTACAAAACGTACAATAATAGATGTACAGTACCAACACATATTACAAGTATTTGTACTGCTAAATCTATGACTAATTTTGTTGCAGAAGCTAGTTTATTTGATAATCTTTGATTTACTCTCAAGAACTTGATGAACTATGTTGTACTTGAAATTATATATTTTTAATATATTAGAACTAGTAAAATGTGTGTACTTTTGGACAAATTTTGTACAGACATACAATATTAATCAACTATTCCATTATTATTAATGGTCAAACATTACATGTAAAGTACTAGCTCACTTTATTTATTAGTTATATGTACTAACTCATATTGCTACATACAAGATCACATATTTTAGTCTTTTTCTCATATATTATCGTTATCATTATTAACTCATCACTTTATACAAATAGATTTCAGTCTTTTTCTCATCTATTATCATTATCATTATTAACCCATCACTTTATACAAATGGATTCTTAATGTACAGTCGTACAATATTAACTAATATTATTGTACGACACTGACAATTCTTTCTCAAGTCTTAATGAAGATGATTCTCTGCATCAAGTGAACACATATGTTGCAATACATTAACACTTACAAATATAGTGGTACAACAGTATATGTCACAAAGTATAGTATTAAAACCCACTTATTCAAAATAGAATATCCTAGGTATTGTACATATTTTATTTTTTACACAACATTACAATACAAGATATAATACTAACTACACTTTTCACAAGTAGTGGTCCTGCCAAATCTATGACCAATTACGTTTACTCATAAGGACTTGATGAACAATGTTGTACCTAAAAATACATATTTCTAAGATATTAGAACTGTGCAAAATATGACCATTACTACAAAATTTTGAACATGTATTATACTTGATTATAAAATAATGATGGATATAATAAGAAATATATTGTACCTCAACATAACATCATTTCATTCAACTATTAAACTTCATAATCAAAATGTTCATTTAAAAATAATAAAATGCATGTCCAAAATGCACAATACCTGAGAAACCTAAATCATATTTATATTCGAATGTACAATACTAAACCTCATTTATTCAAAATATAGTACTTACAGTACATGAAGAAGCATAATACCAATCTTTCAATTATTAATCTTCACAATCAAAATGTATTATACTTCAACAACTTATAACACATTCATTAAATTCAATAAAAGACATGTTTGGAACATATAATACCTGAGAATTCTAAATCATATTGATGTCCAGAAGTAAAATACATTTGAAACTAATGTTGGACTTTCATTTTTGTGTGGGGAAAAAGTGTTGTTGCTTTCATATATTTCTTATTGTACCTCTCAATCTAATATACAACACATCTAAAGATGTTTTGTACATGCATTAAAAATAAAGTTATATATTTTGGGGGAAATATATTACATGTACCTCAACAAAATCAAACTGTATCAATGTGGTGCTTTTTTGTGGAAAAAGTACATACTATGCAAGTTTTGGGAAAAACATGCATTGTGTAAGATTTGAGGGTAACATGAATGTAGTGCATTTAGAAACATTGGGGGGATTTGTGGTAACATGAATGTAGTGCATTTAGAAACATTGGGAGGATTCGTAATGTGCGTCATAGAAATATGGGAGATTACCTTAGCACAATGAAATGGATTCTAGCTTCTAGATGATCGTACGGTTCTTTCTGCCACCACGAGTTTGGTGTGTGCACGACCAGCGATGATCCTAGGTACTGGAAGGCATTCTAGCTTCTGGATAGATGAACGACAATGAGCTCTATCAAGCCCAAAACAAAGCAGTATAGCTGAGCTATGGTATAATACGTTGGTGGAAGAGAAGGGGCACTATGGAACAGGATAGAAAATTGAGTATAGTACTAGTGCGGGTGCCTAGGGAGGTATCATAAATGGAGAGAGAAAATAATGACACAAAGAACCGGGATCTAGTGGAGTTTTTTTAGAAGAGAGAATGAAACTCTGGGGTTGTGGAACAACCCTTCGACTTCTACACACAATTGATGTGTATCAATTGAAAGCGGTTGCAACATTGCGAGCTCCTAAGAATCAGATGGGTAGTTGGGTGTATAGGTGATTGTGGGTAACATAATTCTTTGCATATCCCCTAACTCATAGTGTGGCAAGAAAAATTATTTTATGAACATGTGTCAGAATATATTCAACCATGAAGCACCTACACCCGCTTTAGTTGCAAAACCTATGACACTATAGACCCATTCTTGTTAGTAGAAATGAGAGACGTTACAAAACAATCTCAGATCACCCAACCTTGATTGGAGTTTAGAGGGAATGCTATATGCACTATTGTTAGTTAGTTGTCCCTATTGTATGATATTAGAAGATCATATGTTCAAATTCTAAAGGTAGAAATTATGCAAAATCTACTGTGCAAGGGAGTCATGTGAATATATCCATAGTATGGGATGGGCTAGTGATGTACACCCTCACATGCCACAACATTTATTCTAATGTTCTTTTGAGAAAAGCTCAAATTAAATCTCTGACCGGCCTGAATCACGCATCCGGGAGGGAGGCGAACTCGGAATGAATCGAACTTTTAAATTTAAAACCCAAAACCTTCAAAGATCCCTGTAATTTTATTACAAGGTCAGAGTAGATATACGGGGTCGAACACAGGGACGTGGTGACATTTAGGATGCTTGAGATTTAGTTTTTAAGTCAGATAAGCCAAGACGATAGCTAACCAAAGTATGGGCTAGAACTAATCTAGCAGGTTGTCACGAATTAAAACAAAACAAAGAAAAGAAAAACAAAATAGAGTCAGTGAGATTCACTAATCAGAGAGAAGGAGTTTTTGGCTATGTAACCACATGTTGGGCAGTCTATACATCCGTTCTCGGGTGTAGAAAACCGTCGAACACCCAAGCAAGAAACCTACATCTAAACATGGTACGTACTGTGGTATCTGTTCATGTGGGGTCATCCCACTCACTCTCGCGCAGCGTGACTAAAACCCATCAATGGTATGAAACCTCTCTCGTGGATGGCAAACCAACATCCTAGAATATTCTAGATACCCTCTCAGGTCTAGAATATTCTGAGATGTTAGGAACAAATGACCTTGAACCGACCTCCTCTCAGATTTCGATCCAAACTATCTTCTCTTGTCTATTTCTATAATGAATCTCTCAATATAGCCAGAAATAGCAGTTCAAGCAAGAAAGAGATCAACCAAACTAGCAATCATAACCAGAAAGAGGAGATAGAACATAAAACATACTAGATCTGAATTAAAACTACTTTTTTAAGGTAAAAGTACATAAAAATGCCCAAAATGGGCTACACAGCCAAGAAGGAGCTCAACTAGCCATAGACACGCATAGTTGGCACCGAACAAAGATGGAAGAACATCATTTGTACAGAAACAAAGGAGAAAAGTAGAAGAAAGGAGAAGAAGAAAAAGAGATTTAGCCCATGGAGGAGAGGTGGCTCTCGCGCCTTAGCCTCTGTATGGGCTGAATATTGTCCTTGCATCGTCCTCCTTGATCTTATGGAATCCTCAACCTCCTTTCTCCTTGATTCCACCCCAAAACGCAGCTCGGTGGAAGTGTGGCGGTGGAAAATGGTTGGAAATGGGTGAACGATGGTGGAAGTGTGACGGTGGATGGAAGCTCGCTGGAGAGGCGGGTGTAGGATGAGTTGTTAGGCATTTCCAGGTCCTTAGAACTCTCTCACGGGGCTCTGAGACCTAAGAGGAGTTGGAACTATGAGGTGGAGGCTCCTAGATTAGACTTAGGACTCCCCATTCACGAACCCCTTCTCAGGTTGCCAGGGGCAGGTATTTATAGGTGAAACCAGCTCTGCGGTTGAGGATGCATAGTGGTAGAGGTTTGATCCACGGTCACTATAGGTGACTCGGTCAAGGGGTGTTTTCCATGTTGATCATGGTCTGGGTATGCACGGTTGTTGGTGCGGTCGCATTGAGGTCGAGGATTCACCACGGTCGAGGATCAATTCGCGGCTGCGATGTAGACCTCGGTCGCGGTCAGTCCTGTGATCACGACGTTGCTTTAGGCCACGGTCGAGGTCAATACCTCGGTCGTGGTCCTACTCACCTAGATCACGGTCCTCCAGACCGCGGTCGCAGTTGTGATGGATGGAGATCTTGTTGTTGTAAAAATCATGTGTTGGGGAGAAATCTTAGGGAATATATGTCTTTTTAGGTTCGGTACCTACAAGTCTCAAAATTGGCTAGTTTGAGCAACTTTATCTATGAATAGATATAAATTACTTAAAGATAAGAAACATGAGATATTTTGGGTATATTAAGGCTATAGTGACACAAAGCCATAGATAAATGCTTAGCATAAATACGTAAATTTGGGTGTTATCTACCACCCCAAGCGTAAACCTTTGCTTGTCCTCAAGAAAGAATGTGCTTAAAGAAAAAAAAAGATAACATCCAAATTAAACTTGGAGATGAATGCTAAGTTCAAGAAAAATAGTTTAAAACATCAATTCTCTTGACCTATGTTGTTTGAAAGCAAACCCCCACCAATCGAGCACAATCCTGCTAAAGTAGGATAAAAGAGCGTCCATGCATGATTAAGCAAATTCACTCCAACCTGTCGATACTCATGAGGGTTTGAATCATAATTATTAAACACAAAAGAATTGCCACATAGGTGATCACGTGAGTGATGTGCAATGAGCCATCATCATGTATCCATGTAGACCAATCAGGGACAACGTACCTCTCACTTATTCAGGTCCTAAGAAGAAAAGTAAAAATATTCTAATGACTTTTGAGGATCCCGATCTACATCAGGCTGGTCCATGTAATGAGCAATAGTCCTTGTAGTCCGAGCCAATTGGCCCAGAGTAGTGAGACAAACTCCTCGTACTGCGCTCGAACTGACCCCGCTACTAGGATGATCTCATAGGTCTCCTAGGGGTTCCTAGTGACTCTCTAATGATCTTTTGGGGTGATACTACCCGACACAACATACCCGTGTTCATGAGCGCAGTCATACACCAGCTGGGCACCATCCTCAACACTCCTGAAAGAAAAAACAAGCGCTTATTTATTCACACTCATGCTTTTATTCACTACATTCTAATTTATAGGCCTGGGTGAGAACTCTTTTTTTATATTTTTTTGATTTTGTGGGAGAACAAACCTCTTTTGAATTATTTTATTTTATTTTTCATATTTATGACTCAATCTAAGGTGAGAGGGCACGTAGTCCATCAAGGAAAATACTTCAACTTGATTATAGCTCAAAACTCATCATGATTTGTTTGACACAAGTGCGAAAAGTAGAAATTATGATTCAAAGATCCTTAGAATAAAGGCAAGCTTGTGAAATCGTAGCTAGGAGTATTTGATCATGCTTTAGCTCTTTTCAATGGTCATATACCTTAGATTTGTCATTCACAACATAGATCAAGGAAATAAAGCTTTAAGCTATGAAAAATGAACATAACCTTAGATTCATTACCAAACTTAAGGAAAAAGCCAATGAACACGTCAAGCAAAGGATCAAGCAGTTGAATTTTAGGCATAAAGATAAGCATTTAGTTATAAGATTTGCATCACATAGCCTTAATTGCAAAGCTACAATTTCGGAAACAAAGTCTTACAAAGCTTGAAATTTTAAAAATTTATGCTAAATTTTACGCTAAATGCAAGGGACATTGAGGAATAATGCATGCATGTTATGAAATAAATAAAAGGGAATGGCGGAAGATACACCCTGACTACCACCCCAAACTTAAAAAAATTTGCTCATCCCCAGACAAATGACAAGCCTTGGATGGTAAGGAAAGCAGCTGCTATTGGTATTCACTGTTTAAAAATGGATTCAAATCACCTAAACCCCTTGATGTGTTCTCATAGTTCTAGTTCAAATCTTACAGAAAATGAAATGAATGCTCGAAGTATTGGGCCAGCTGGTAGTAGGACCAGAGAGGTTGCTGGAATGGTTGCTGATAATTTGGTTGAGGTGGTGGAGGAAAGGCTATGTCAAACCTCTATCTGAGGTACTGCACATCTTGCTCCAACATATCAAAGTGTCTGCCTGATTCATCTCTGAAGTCCATCATGAACTCATAGAAGCTCCCCGCATTAGGATTTGGCACATATTTCTCCTATTGAGGGGGTTGCAGGTAATCTGCAGTAGGCATCTCTGTGTAGGGTCCTCCTTGATATGGTATGTTGTGGAAGGTTGCCCCCATCTGCTGTCCATCCTCCAGAGCTTCTGGTACTGGTGGTGCTGAAGTAGAAGCTCTTGCAGCTCTGCCCGTATGATGAATGTTACCATGGCTGTCTAATAGAGAGACGCCCATGAATGTCATTCGGAATGCAAACTCTGCATTAGCTGACATTAGTATTATGTGCTTGTAGTGACCAAAGATATATAGATAGCATGCGTTGCACTGTTTGACCACTCCTGAGCGGATCAAGTGGTCTAAGTCTAATTTAGACCACTTGGCTATTTCTTGCATAAGTGCGAACTGTTCATATCCAATTCCGAGATGGCACACCATAAGAGTGACAATTCCCGCCATCGAAATGAATTGGACTTGCTTCTTGAAAGAGTTGTGGATGTGACGGATAATGAAGTTCCCCACATTCACTTTCTTTCCTACTACCGCACACCAAAAAATGTAGAGGTTAGCTGCACTGAGCACTCCTTGACTATATTGCTTTTCCAAGATGCAGTTTGCCATCACCCGATGCAGATAACAAATTGTCAGGTCGTGGATGTGCAAAGCTTTGGTGCCCCTAGCCAAGTATTTGTCTTCCCCTATAAGCATTTTCCATGCTTGAACAAAATTAAAATTGTGGTCCCATATCTCTAGCCAACCTCTAGATATCTCAGTATAGTCTTTAGCAGAGCGTGACAACCATCTATTGAGTTGGTTCATAGTAACTTTGCAGGGCTGGTTAAGGAGGTGAAATTGCAAGGTAGTGTGTTGGTGGTCCTTAGATGTCTCTAACGTAGCATAAAACTCACAAGTGAGTCTATGGTAGGCGTTGTACTATGCATATGTGAGGACATCTAGGCCAATGAATGCAAGATATCTGTCAACCTTCTCTCGGATCCTGAGTCTAAGGAGTGTTTCAGGATCATCGTATCTTGGGCCCACTAATCTGCACTTGTCTCTGATTAGAGTATCAAAGTTTTGCTTTTGCTTCATACTCTTGAATAAAGGAGAGGGGAGTGAGCCTTGGTTGACACCACCATAAGTGATGTGGAATCTGTTCCTCTGAATAGAATCATGTGAGGAAGTCAATCGTCGCAAGGATGTAAACCGTTCTATTGACCGTCAACGCTGGTCTCCTGTGGATGAAGCCCTGTGCAAAACTGATGGGCTATCCTGATGTCCCATCGAAGTCTGGAGCTCAGCGTCATGGTGTGTTGTCCACATTCTCTCACTGGAGGCTTCCTGGACTGACTCACCACTGTAGGTATCCATAGGAGTGTCGAATATGTAGCAGTAGTCTGAACTGGTCTCTTGCGACCCAAACCATGGAGTATAAAGCATGGCCTCATCTTCATATATCAGGTTTGTGGTTTGAGTGGCACGATGTGGGTATCGTCTCCCGTATTCTGATGGTGACGCGAAGCTTCCATCCCCTTTCATTCACGTTATAGTATTTTTAAGCTTTTTAAAGCTATTCTTCATTGCATCTATGGTGTTGATTCTTCTAATGTAGATCCGGTTGGATCGATTGTGGTGAAGGTTGGTGCTACTTCCCCGAGATGCTCCAATTTTACCCGTGGTCTGGATGGTGACCTTGGTGAAGACCGCGATCATGGTAGTGACCGCGACCGTGAAACAGGCTTTGATACCATGACTTGGGTAGGTTGAACACCGCGACTGTGGTGTATTAGGTGACCGCGACTGTGGTGACCACGACCGTGGCCACCAAGGGGTCTTGAGCACTGCTCCACCCACAATTGAGGAGACCGTGATTTAGAAGACCGCGATGGAGGTAGACCACGACCGAGATCACAAGACTTGGTGTAGCCTGAAGCGTGTGGTTGGCAGAGTTGTTGTGCCTCTGCTTAAAGACTGCGGTCGCGGTCTAGGTCTAGCTAAAGTTGATGCTTCTGGTGCCGATGCACTCACTCCTTCCCTATTAGCCAACGACGGGGACAAAGGGGAAGAAATAAAAACAGACGGGGAGCAGCGCGGCGGTGGATGGAAGCTGGGGGGTTAGGTGAGGAGATGATACATCGGTCCGATGGTATTTATAGGCCGGGGGTACAACCCCGACCTTGCCCCAGATCATGTGAGGTCATGGACAGAGTGGCAGAAAAATCAGAAAAGGCGTCGGAGACCTGGTAAAATTGGGCAAAAAATTTTGGTCAAAAGAGCAACAGTCGGTCAAAAGGGCGGAGACAAGCCGACATGCTAATCCGTCAGGCCGAAAAAGAATACCCAGGTATCTGGTGTCCGCGGTTGTCGTTCCTCTGGCCCATAATTGTGGTTCCTGCCTTCAGACCACAATCACAATTTTGGCTGGGAAACTACAGTCGCGGTTTTAATTCCGCCATGCGAGGAAAAATTAAGGAGGGAATTCTTAGGAGACAAAATCCGAATCAAACACCATGGAAGAGCAATAAGGAATGACGATTAACATCTTACAAGAAATGGACCAAAGATAGTTGTTAGGGTGCAGAGATGGAAGTGCATGAAAATTTAAATGAAAACTAGATGATGCAAAATAAACTAAATTTCTAGCAGTTAGGGTAAAGATAAATTTAAATTGACCTTATTGCGTAATGTTTCAAAAGTAAAGATCAAAGACAAATAGTATAGGTAGTAGGGGTAGCTTCCCTACAACTCCTACACTTGGATCCCAAATTTGTAGTTTTGGGGTCCGAGTTACCTGTATTTTGCTACTCGAGCTCACCTTGTAGTGGCAAAATATGCAGAGAGGTGGCCTCTTCTGACTCTGGAAAAGAGGAATAAAATCTGGTGACTCGGTGAAGTCATCCTTATACTGTGATTTACTTGAACTGCACTGGGATGAATTCTTTGGCAACTCATCTTCAAGTTAACTTCCAAAATATGAATCTGAACAGGAAGGTCCTAGCATGTCGACACAGGATGAGAAGGAGGGGAGAGGTTGGATGCCTTCTGGAGGGCTCTTCTATTCTCGCTCCACCTATAAACTTGAGGTTGGATACTCAAAAAATTCTCATTTATAGTCTTGGTCATCCAATCATCTTCTGAACAAGTACCTCCGGAAGGATCTGTTTGTCTAGGTTCTACCACCCCAAGCTTTTTTCCTTCTGTGGGGTCCAGGGTGTCTTCATGCTCAACAGTCATGTTGTAGTGGATTGATTGTCCATCCTGCTCCATCAATATCCCCCAAGCCTTTTAAGGGGATGGTGGTAAGTGTCAGCTTATGCTGCTCCAACTCATCGTCATCAATATATTTGCTGCTCCAAATTGAGTAGTTTTCGTCGTCGTCGTCATCGAACAAATTGTTCCAAACCATGATGGGCGTACTGCTTAAGGATGAATGACAAGTCTCAATGTAAGAGTTATCACTCTGGTCTGGATTAATGTTTGACTCAAGTTCCTCAACCCAACCTTTTATCTACGAGGTTGTTCGGTTATTAAAATGAGGGCAAGTGTCTTCATCATTGTCATCATAAAACCATTTAAGCGCGGGGCTTGTATCTTCCATTGGTTGATCAGCTGAATCATCTAGATAGAATGAAGGGCTTTCCCAGGTGGGTTGGCCTTCATAGAAAAATCCTGATGAATCTAGTTGAGGGTCCAAATCAGATGGTGAGGCATACTCTGCTTCAGACCTAATGGAATGGTCTTGATGACTAAATTCTTCATTGTAAGGCGATGGCGCTTGCAATTGTGTGGTAACAAAATTGATTTCTTAAAGCTTCCTGCCTTGTGCAACACCTTTTTCATGAAGCTATTGGACTTGGGAAGCAATGCCTTCAAGACCCATTAATTCCATCTTGCACTCTTATTGTAGACTCACTGCCTCAAACTGGTACGCCAGGATAAATCCTTTCTCAGTAGTTTGAAGAAGACTTCTATTGCGGTATGTGATTTTAGTGGCTACTTAGAGTTGGTGACCTTGCTTCTCTAGTAGATGTTGGAGTGGATCGACATTTTCTTGGAGATGAGGAGCTAAGGGGGTGAGTGCGTGAACACTTTCCCCGACCAACTTCAGTGCCTTAATCAGTACTTGATCCCATGATAGCACGGAATTCGAGGGCTGACTGGCAGTATCCGTTGTAGGAGCATCTACACATGACGATGGTGGAGGTGAATATAGCTCGAGAGTTGTAAGGCACGCACGGCTTTCAATTTCTTACCAGTAGTCGGGGCTGCAGAAAAATTCAGGAGGATAGGTAGACAAGATGACTTGTGTTGCAGAAGTAAGATCCATCGCTGAAAAATGTATTTGAAAAAGGAAAGCTATTCAGTATATATGGACAAGTATGTTTAAAATAAAAGAAAAACCATGCACATATATACAGGCTTAAAAGTGACATAATAAAGTCTTTTAGGCATGTAAATGTGGAAAACCACGTCCCCAAAAACGGTGCCAAAAAGTTGACTGGTCCGAATCACGCGTATGGAAGGGAGGCAGACTCGGAAGGAATCAAACTTTTAGATTTATAACCTGAAACCTTCGAAGAGCCCCACAACTTTATTACGGGGTCAAAATATATATATGGGGTCGAACCCAGGGACGTGATGACGTTTAGGATGCTTGCAATTTTGTTCTGAAGTCAGATAAGACAAGATGATAGCTGGGGAAAGTATGGGCTAGAACTATTCTAGCGAGTTGTCACAATTTAAAACAAAACAAAGAAAAGACAAACAAAACAAAGCCTGTGAGATTTACTAATCAGAGAGAAGGATTTCCTGGCTATGTAACCACAAGTTGAGCAGTCTATACATCCATTCTCGGGCATAGATAACCCTTGAACACCCAAACAAGCAACCTACATCCAAACATGGTACATACTGTGGTATCTGTTCATGTAGGGTCATCCCACTCACTCTTGCACAGCGTGACTAAAACCCATAAATGGTATGAAACCTCTCTCGAGGATGACAAACCAACATCCTAGAATATTCTAGATACCCTCTCAGGTCTAGAATATTATGAGATGTTAGGACCAAATGACCTTGAACCAACCTCCTTTCATATTCCTATCCAAACTATCTTTTCTTGTCTATTTCTATAATAAATTTCTCAATATAGGCAGAAATAGCAGTTTGAGCAAGAAAGAGATCAACCAAACTAGCAATCATAACCAGAAAGAGGAGATAGAACATAAAATGTACTAGATCTGAATTAAAACTACTTGCTTAAGATAAAAGTACATAACCATGACCAAAACGGTCTACATAGCCAAGAAAGAGCTCAACTAGCCAAGGACAAGTATAGTTGACACCAAACAAAGATGGAAGAACATCATTTGTACAAAAACAAGAGAGAACAGTAGAAGAAAGGAGAAGAAGAAGAGATTTAGCATGTGGAGGAGAGGTGGCTCTCACTCCTTAGCCTATGTATCGGTCGGATCTCATCTTTGCATCGTTCTCCTTGATCTTCTGGAGTCCTCGACCTCCTTTCTCCTTGATTCCACCCCAAACAGTAGCTCATTGGATGAGCGGAGGTGGAAAATGGTTGGAAATGGTGGGACGTTGGTGAACGATGGTGGAAGTGTGACGGTGGATGGAAGCTCACCGGAGAGGAAGGTGTAGGATGAGTTCTTAGGCCTTTCCAGGTCCTTAGAACTCTCCCATGGGGTTTTGAGATCCAAGAGGGGTTGGAACTATGAGGTGGAGGCTCCTAGATTAGACCTAGGACTCCCCATTCACAAACCCCTTCTCAGGTTGCCAAGGACATGTATTTATAGGTGAAACCAGCTCTGTGGTTGAGGACGCACCATGGTCATGGTAGGTGACTCGGTCGAGGGGTGTTTTCCACCTCGATCGCGGTCTGGGTGTGCACGGTTGTGGGTGCTGTGGTCGCAGTGTAGACCTCAGTCATGGTCTGTCTTGTGATCACGACATTGCTTCAGGCTGTGGTCGAGGTTGATGCCTTGGTCGCGGTCCCACTCACCTAGATCACGGTCCTCCATACCGCGATCACGGTTGTGATGGATGGAGACCATGCTGCTGCAAAAATCGTGTGTTGGGGAGAAATCTTAGGGAATAGATGTATTTTCAGGTTCGGTGCCTACAAGTCCCAAAATTGGCTAGTTTGAGCAACTTTATCTATGAAAAGATATAAATTACTAAAAGATAAGAAACATGGGATATTTTGGGTATATTAGGGCTATAGTGACACAAAGCCATAGATAAATGCTTAGCATAAATATGTAAATTTGGGTGTTATCAATCTCCATCTATTTCTACAATCTTTGAACACACTTCTTAACACCAAAATAATGATGGCGGTAAAAGTCTAGAAACCAATTACTGTAACAATCCATATTTTTATTTGGCCAATAGTTAATATATTAATCCAATAAGACCTACTATCACATTCATCATGATGCTATGCATAATGTCATCTTCCCTTACATAAAGCTATTTTTATATCATTTCATGGATCATTATTATGAAAACATGGAAGCAAAACAAAGGAGAATATAGACAGAAGGGGGAAAAGATTTTATAAATTTTTTCAAGAAAAGGGTTGCATATGCACTTCAAGCATGCAACTAAATTTTTTTGGAGGTGTATGTCCTTTCTAATTCGAAGTATTTTAGAAAAGAACAAGAATTGCGTCTTTGCAAAGAAATAAGAAAAATAGTGAGATATGGATGCACAATTTTTCTTTGCAATTTTAAGACAATAAAAATATCATGTTTTTATAACTTTTACAACAATGACATAGTTTCTCTCACTATGAACATGAAGATATTGACTTACCAATAAACTGTGAGCATAAAAGGACATATTCCATGTCTTTTATGTATACATTATGCAAGATAATGGATTGTTAACATATATGAGGTGGTATGCTAAAGTAACAAGCAATTTTGATGTTTCACTAGTTTTTTTTTACTCTTGAACTAGTTCGAATGGAATAAATATTCCCATTGTATCTTGCTGTCCGTAGATTTAAATTAGAAGGCACTAAAAAAATTGTTCTCTTAACCTTTATATGTAAACAACACATCACATGACTACCGTAGTCCAAATCTATCAACCCCATGCTAAGTGCAACTACTAAAAACATGCATTTAGGAAATGCAAGTTCAAAACTAAATTAAAATTCCAACAAATGTCTTGCTAAAAATTATCATCTTCTACTAAAAAAGGTCACAGGATAGGTCTTTTATTGAATAAGTAATGTATCAAAATACAAATATGTTATAGTTTTTGTAAATTGAGGAGATCATCTTAAGGTATATCCTAACATTAATGAAACCGCACTTATAGTTTTCTTCTGAAGCATCAAAATAGCTACAATTACCTTCAATCCACTATATAAATTTGAACTCGTATTTGGTGATTGGTGAAGGCACTACAAGACATCAAGTTAACACCTCTCTATAGTAAACTCTTTAAGATGTGCTATCTTCATATTGATGTTTTCAAACTTTTAATAATCAGTAGTAAACACATATTCAATATTGATTGACAAATTCCACATATGATGTCTCATAACCTATTTAAATATCTTGGTGTCCCTGACACCTTCCAAAATACACCAATCTTTTAAAAGTGGATGATGGAATGATACCTTCGTGTTTCACATTTGGCCTTGGTTCCATAGTGACAACCTTTGCAAGTATCAATACACTAAGATTGTATCTACTACTGTTTTTTTTTATTGTTATGTATCTAGTTGATGGTTGGTCATATCATGTGGTATTCCATTCCCTTTAGAAGGTAATTTGTTTATGGCCCCAATAAATATTCCAAAATGCAATTATATATTGAGAAATAAAAAATAAAAAATTAAACAGAAAGGTAACATTGACTTAGAGCCTTGATATCAATACCTCGTGTTGTAAATAAGAACACATCTACAAATCTAATGACTGAAAGATGTCGACAACAAACCATACCGGTGCATACGAGTCTAGAATTCAAGGTACATGGTTCATGCATCACCTTCGTTGTAAGTATTCCAACGTAAAATAGAAAATATTTCTTGAATAATTTGTTTTATTGATTAAAATCATTATAATTCATTAGTGGTGAGTCTAAAGTACATCCCATCATACTCAAAGCAATAGAAAGTCATATGTGAGACTCACCAATATATTATCCCTATATAAATCATAATTCTTGGCATGCACTTTTACTGAGAATGACCTTAAGAGATATATTTGACTGGTGCATAACTTGTAATATTTTATATTTTATGGGATTTTAAAGTGCTAAAAATGTATGACATATGGTATTTAAAAGTTTCTCATTTTCATCATCATAATTATCACCACAATTTTTTTTATTTTCTATATTTGAACCAAAAGAACACAATTCACAACCTTTATAGAAAAGTAAGACATGCTAAGTGGAGAAGGAGCCCATACTTATACCTTGATACTAGAATAGAAGAATACAATGACTGCATCAACTTCCAAGCAATAGATAGTCCTATAAAGGATCAAAAGATATAACATTCTAATTATTTTATTTGGGTGTTCAATTTCTTCTTCATGAGGTTTTTGATGGCCATCCCCAAAACATTCACTAGCTTATTTGTTGCTACACTCTCCAAGGAAAGACAAGAACACTTGAAATATAGTGGAGCTTCCACATATCTCATCTAAGATCATGCCATCACATGTGCATATTATAGTGATCTTATTATATCACAAAAACCCTTTCATTCAAAGTCCAGGTACATGAGAAATTCCATCCCTAAAGAATTGTGACAATGTAATAATGAGGATTGGCATATCATTGTGACATGTAAGTAAACTAATATGTGGGTTTGGAACTTTTGATCACATGTTAGATATTATGAGCGAATAAAATGAGTGGGAACATTGATCATACTTAGTATGGTTATATATAAATTTAAAGTCCATATAAATTTTCTACATGGATACAATACTCATATATAATTCTATAATTTTCCCACTACCTTAGTGAGAGTAAACCTCTTGGTTAATGAGAAACCATGTTACACTTTTACCACTATACCATTTTGTCACATAAAGTACACAATTTTCTTCATTTTAATATTGAATTATTAAAATATTTCTTATGTTTAAGATGCACGTATGATGCAGTTGATATATTTCTAGTGAGGGTTTTGCATGATTGGATCCTGAATTATGAGTCATTTGAGTTCTAAGGGTATTTTGTCTTTTCACAACATTAAAAATGAAAAAATAACCTAAGCATGATTTTATGATGATATTATGGTTCATCAAACATGATTTAAAGGTTTTTGAACCTTAGTTAGGGTTTATAAACAATGGATGTCACTTATGAGTCCATCTTGAGGCATTGAAAAACCTTAGCTAGAATTTTATGCATTTTAACCTATAGTTAGTTGACTTGGGTGTCTAGTCAACTGAATAATCAATCCTATAGTCAATAGAGACTCATCGACACCATGAATAATCTAAATATTGTTTGGGTTACTAGTGTTATGACTAATATCTTAGTCAACTAGCTAATAAGATGATGCATAGTGAGGGTGTTACACCCCGATCTCACAATTTCCTCAAATCATGAGATTAGGGCATAAGATAGGATGTATATGTAATACAAAGAACACCCTTAACTTTTTCTATTTTCTTCTTTCTTTAATAAAACTCTTGTTTCCTCGCATTGAACCACATAAATCATCTTAATAAGGGAATCTGAACATTTCTTTTACTAATCAGACTTTAATAGTAAAGATACATGTATAAACATTCATGATGTCTCTCACACCTTATGCACATAAGACCTACTAATAGCATACAATTTCAAAAGAGGAATAATATTACACATCGTAATTACAACTCTCTCTCTTATCTCTTACTGAGGACCTAGAGTGACAAGGACCGACTGACTCAACTAATCTTGTACTTAACTCTTGTGGAAGATCTACACTGATGCTCTGACCATCTTCAAGTCCACGCGGTTAACCCTAAAATGTTTGAGTAGAGGGGTGAGCCTACTCGCTCAGTGAATGAGTACTTCAAAGAAACAGTCTAAGGCACTAATGTGATTACAGATATAACTTTGAGTAAACGATATGAAATTTAACAACAATAAATACTACACTGAGAAGTTCTAAAACAATATAATTGAAATAACAAAGAATGTAAATATTGCATCCAAAGAATAACTACTAGAAGACTATGCTCTAGTCTTCCTTAACTCTTTCATTTATAAGGAACTCTGTGAACCTATATGATCATATTTTAACTTATGCCCTGATCTATGCAGTGTACTCTGCAAAGAGACTCGCAGTGCACTACGGCCATACCGTACAAGACTTAGAGACACACCCGGGAAATGCTAAGTCTGACGCCAACCCTGTTCTGCCACAGGACCACAGGCTCTCCGGCCTCAATGCACTACTCCGAGTGCTCTAGACTCCTCCTCTAACCTGAGCAAACAGGCGGAGAGTCTCACGGGGTTACCTCCATGACTCCGCACGGATCTTGTTGCAATAACCCCTATTTTCTCCAGTCCCACCGTGACTCTGCACGAATTATTGTTGAACACTGCCTCTCTGTCCTCGTGCCACCATGACTCCGCACGGTTAATGTTGCAACACGAGTTTCACCCCTAAGAAGCAGATCTCTCGAAGGGGTTCTACGGTGTTCAGGGCACCTAAGTCTAACATTAATATTATAGATACATGTAAAACAGAAATCATAACTCATTTTACATTTCTCACAAGGCTCACACGGCCTGCCATATCATATCATATAAAACATCATAGCTCATGTATTCCACATATACCATGTCTCAGTAACATCCCTTTCTAGGGCATGTCATATCTCATCACCTGCAATTTACGAGATATGTATTGAAATATAAGAAGCCCTGTAGTATGTAGATATCAACTCAGAGAGAACAAGCATATAAAGCTAAATGCACTAGAAACATACAATTCAACAGTTAAGTATCACCACATCTCATATCGAGACCTTTCATGTCACCATAACATGATTCATTGAACACCCTATTCTTAGGGTTTCATTTTCCTTATTCATTCATCACATGCCAACACCCTACTCTTAGGGTTTCATTCGCCTCATTCACCTTTTCGTTTACCTCATTCACTTGTCACATGGCTCTCATAAGTATTTCATAGGATATAAGCATTCACTAAATAAAGATTGTTTTCAACAAATCATATACAATCTATATAGATATGAAACCATGGAAATTTAACTAAATTTAGGTTTTCCATACCATTCACTGAGATATCTTGTAACAAGAATAAAATTCAATTAAGATATCCCATGAGTTACATCCTAACCACTTATAGGATTACTAGTCCTCTTCAATAAGGTTGAAACTCTAAAGATATCTCAATTAGGTTAAACCCTAATTACATCATATGGTATAAATCTAAAAAGCATTCTTTCTAGGATGTGTTGTATACGTTTCTGATGTGAATCTACCATCAAGGAGTCATTCAAACAGAGAAGGAATCCATATCATATCAAATTGCAATAACTTAAATTAAACGAACATTTCAGGGTTTAGAATCACATACCAAGCAATTAGGGATTTGGATGCTATAATCAAATTTCGTGCATTATACTGTTTAAAGGAAGAACCCACTCATCCCAAGGTGTGAAAACACCTCAAAACTGCATATCAACTCAGGGAATCTCGAACTCATATCAAATCCCTAGCAAATCTCCCAATTCTTCTTCCATTCAACTCGGAAACCTTGAAAATGAGGGATTATGAAGAAAGGGTGAGAAAAGAGGGAATTTCGACATCATCTTGGATCAAATCAGAGCATGGACGGAATCTTGACATGAGAGAGAAGATTCACCATAAAAGTCTATGCAAAGGATCCAAACTTACTTGATTTCACCATTCCTCGGACCGCAAAACCCTAGGTCAGCAATTCCTCCTCTTTCTCCACTCAAGCCCTAACTCTCCCTCTCTCTCTAGATTTTCGTTTCTCTGGGGTGGATGATGAATAATGAGAGCTGTGTGTGTGTGTGGTCGATCATATAAGTCAATTTGAGCTGCTTGCGTCAATTGCATATTGACCCAACACTCAACTTTAATTATATTGGCTGAATATTCAGTTTCACACTAGTTTCTGTAATTTGCCTACTGAATAGAGAACAGAAGCACCAAAAATTCTGGGCATTTTATATGTTATACCTAATTACGTTTCAGACCTCCAGTAAAAATTTGAGATCATTTCTAGTTACCAATAAATAATTAAAAATCAAACAGTGCACTGCTATATTGCAGTCTGCAGCAGATTCGGTCGAGTTTGTCCTGCACAGAACTCGACCGACACCCTCACTGTAGAGATCAAAAGTCATCAAAAAATTACGCCAATTTAACAGAGTATCTAAAACTGTGTTTTTCAAGCACCGTTAAAATTTGAGATCAATTGGATATACCAATAAAAAGATAAAATTCAATTACCATACTGCTATATCAATCTGAAAATGTGATCGGTCGAGTTTGAAACTCGACCGATAAACAGATCAGAACATTCTTCAAAAATTCTGATATTTTCCAATGTTGTTCACATTTTATATATCCAAATCATATCCAAATTTGAAGTAAATCAGAGTTACACATAAAATACTAAAAATCATTTAGTGAGACATTCTACTTATCAAATTTCTGTATTCATATGTCATTAAAACCCTATTTTGGGCCGATTAGGGTCTATGCTTCTCAAACCCTAATTCTCAAGACAAAAGAACATTTAGACTTCTTATCATAGTTAAAACATCCTAATTGTGTTATCGTCATTAATTAGATTTCAAGAATGATTATTCTAATTAATCTTTGCAATTGTCTAGGTAAACCCTAGTTTACCAATTAAGCTCAGATGGGGTCGTAACAACTCTCCCCCCTTAGAATGTTTCGTCCTCGAAACATAAACCTACAAGAAAGATACATTCAAGGTTATTCTAAGCTTCTAAAGCCTTCCGTGTCATTATATTCTTGTATTTCATACCTGAATGTAGTTTTCAACATTAGATCTTTTAATTCTTTACTAAATCACAACATATTTCAAATAGTTCTCAATGATATCAAGAAAATTCTTTATGCCACAGTCAAACATAGAATGCAAAGATAAACCACCACGCTTTCACTGTACAACTCTGATACTCTGATACAACTATCTCAACTTATGCGGCTCAGAAAGTTCTATTGTTCTGTATCACCTTTAAGTGACAAAAGCGAGTTCACCATGCTGTTTTAAACTTTAATAAAGTGCTATTCAAATAGCAAAACAGTCTTGAATTAAAAGATTAGATTCAACAATCAATTGCACAATACTACTCTTGGAATCCCCATTGGGTCATGGATGCAGGAGGTGAAGCATTACCACCTCATTCCATACTATCCTGTTTCGATCCTGGGACCTGTGGGTTATGGGCCCACACACAATTCAAAGTGTAACCATCGTATTATATCATTTTAGGGTTTCAACAATAGTAATAAAGTAATCCACAATTGTATCAGTCATTCAAGCATTAATCATACTCAATTACCATCACTCAGTTATATTATAGCTAGGTATAACAAGCTACACCTCATTAGGGTTACTTGTCCAGACAATCTGATTATCATCCCTTTCTATTAATATGAGTGGATAAGTATGATTACCTTGTTCAGGGTATCTCTCCATGTGTTCTGACATCATCCAAACCGTATCACCATATCACAAATACACAATAGTAAGATGCATATCAGGTATGAATTACTACAACTATCATACACCTTTAATTTGACATATAGCTTGCACAAATACACTGAAATCATATGTAGAACCAACTTACATACCTTAGTATGCCTTCAACAAAGCATACTTCTAAAAACGAGTTCACATATTACACAAAGCTAGTGTTTTCCTTTATCTCTCTCCTCATTCATTACTTCTTTAATTTTTTGCTATCTATCCTTTTCATATGATTATATACAATAAACATCCCTAACATTAAAACATTCAAGGTAAGAATAGATTATTCATCATTCTTGCTATCACACAAGAATTTATTTCTTATCGCACTTCATCATATTGTATGTCACTATTACATTCACTAGATGACCCCACCAAAGTAGTTTTGCACCGTATATGATTCATTTTCTCTTATCATTTCATTCCCACCTTACTCTCATTAAGGAATATATGAAAGAGAAGATGATTTTAAGACTTGGAATACTTGTATTCAAACATTCCCTTAATACATTCTCGTACGTAGATTTACTTAGTTATCAACAGAGATATTTGATTAATTAGAACTTGCTTGAATCTCACAACCTCTTTATTTTATAACTTCTCCATCATATTTCAAACCCTTTCTTACGTTTCATAGTCCTCTTACCATATACTACTCTTTAACCCGTCATCTTTAATTCTAAATTTTTTTCTTATGACCATGTTGCTTATTCATATGTATGGTCATGTATACCATGTTTCACATATTTCCTCCTTTATCTTTATACTATTGTGAAGTTAACGTTCTAAATTAATAGTCCTTCTATTAGTTTTTCCTCATGTTGAATACATTACATATTCTTCATTTTTAAATCAAGGTGATCATGCATGGGTCAAACACAGTTTCTCTTTCAATCAAGTTTTCCCTCCTGAATATAGTCTACCCTTGTATGACTTATTCATTCGTTAAACTACACCTATGTTATTCACTTAGGAACTAGTTTGTTGTTCTAGTCTTATGAATTATATGATCATATGATTCTCTTCACTTTACTCTTTTGAAGACTCTTCACTTCTATGGACCTATTGAATGCTCAACTCTATTCTTCTACTCAGCCTTTGCTTTAGAGTTCATAAAAGCATTATACTCAATTATATGATCCATTCTTCATGATCGATTCTTGTAATCTAGAACCATACATACATTTCACATATCTTTTCCATATTTCATATGTATAGCTCATATAATATTAATCAATAAACTGATTATGAACTTCATTTCATGTTCTATTATTCCCAATTAAGGGTTTCTCATATGAGGCCCCAAAATTGAACCTCAGATACCAGTTTCAACTAATTCTTAGTTGTTCTGATCTTGCCCATATGTTTCAACATCTTACTGTATGTACATTCTTACTCTGATGTGGGTCTAATTATTCAAATTCTATTCTTATTATACTATTGATATGATTAATTAGATCCTAGTAACGCATCCTGCCAACCGGACCAGGCCAAACCTGAAGTCCTGAAGCCCATAACTACAAAGGATTACTCAACTCCTATTCATCTCAGAAGTGTGGAAGAAAACTTATCCACTAACAAAAGCTCATTCAAAGGTCAATTCTAATCTACTTGTTACAAAGAATGAAATCAATAAATGCTACAACTGCATAGTGTACAACAGATATTAAAGACCCATATTTCAAAGTATTGAATATTTTAATTCAAACATATAAGAGCATTTCTATACATTTCCAACAAAAACAACATTATGAAATATAAGTTCTATTTCCTTTTACATTTATGCTCTAAATTCTTGTTTCTTTTCTCGTTTTCTAACCCTAACATTTCTAGGGTTCCTCTCTAGCCCATTCTTCCACTTTATACCTGGCCAGGGTATACGTGAGAGAATAGACAGAGTAGCTTGTACTGGTTGATCCAAGTACTCAGATATCGGGCCAGGATATCTAAATACTCAAATCCCCAAAGCTAACATCAAAACATCTCCTATCTGCCACACTTAGGACTCTAACTTACTAACTTAATGGTCCTTGACAACTCACCCTAAGCTCTGATACCAAGCTGTTACACCCCCATCTCACAATTTCCTCAAATCATGAGATTAGGGCATAAGATAGGATTTATATGTAATACAAAGAACACCCTTAACTTTTTCTATTTTCTTCTTTCTTTAATAAAACTCTTGTTTCCTCGCATTGAACCACATAAATCATCTTAATAAGGGAATCTGAACATTTCTTTTACTAATCAGACTTTAATAGTAAAGATACATGTATAAACATTCATGATGTCTCTCACACCTTATGCACATAAGACCTACTAATAGCATACAATTTCAAAAGAGGAATAATATTACACATCGTAATTACAACTCTCTCTCTTATCTCTTACTGAGGACCTAGAGTGACAAGGACCGACTGACTCAACTAATCTTGTACTTAACTCTTGTGGAAGATCTACACTGATGCTCTGACCATCTTCAAGTCCACGCGGTTAACCCTAAAATGTTTGAGTAGAGGGGTGAGCCTACTCGCTCAGTGAATGAGTACTTCAAAGAAACAGTCTAAGGCACTAATGTGATTACAGATATAACTTTGAGTAAACGATATGAAATTTAACAACAATAAATACTACACTGAGAAGTTCTAAAACAATATAATTGAAATAACAAAGAATGTAAATATTGCATCCAAAGAATAACTACTAGAAGACTATGCTCTAGTCTTCCTTAACTCTTTCATTTATAAGGAACTCTGTGAACCTATATGATCATATTTTAACTTATTCCCTGATCTATGCAGTGTACTCTTCATAGAGACTCGCAGTGCACTACGGCCACACCGTACAAGACTTAGCGACACACTCGGGAAATGCTAAGTCTGATGCCAACCCTGTTCTGCCACAGGACCACAGGCTCTCCGGCCTCAATGCACTACTCTGAGTGCTCTAGACTCCTCCTCTAACCTGAGCACACAGGCGGAGAGTCTCACGGGGTTACCTCCATGACTCCGCACGGATCTTGTTGCAATAACCCCTATTTTCTCCAGTGCCACCGTGACTCCGTACGGATTATTGTTGAACACTGCCTCTCTGTCCTCGTGCCACCATGACTCTGCACGATTAATGTTGCAACACGAGTTTCACCCCTAAGAAGCACATCTCTCGAAGGGGTTCTACGGTGTTCAGGGCACCTAAGTCTAACATTAATATTATAGATACATGTAAAATAGAAATCATAACTCATTTTACATTTCTCACAAGGCTCACACGGCCTGCCATATCATATCATATAAAACATCATAGCTCATGTATTCCACATATACCATGTCTCAGTAACATCCCTTTTTAGGGCATGTCATATCTCATCACCTGTAATTTATGAGATATGTATTGAAATATAAGAAGCCCTGCAGTATGTAGATATCAACTCAGAGAGAACAAGCATATAAAGCTAAATGCACTAGAAACATACAATTCAACAGTTAAGTATCACCACATCTCATATCGAGACCTTTCATGTCACCATAACATGATTCATTGAACACCCTATTCTTAGGGTTTCATTTGCCTTATTCATTCATCACATGCCAACACCCTACTCTTAGGGTTTCATTCGCCTCATTCACCTTTTCGTTTACCTCATTCACTTGTCACATGGCTCTCATAAGGATTTCATAGGATATAAGCATTCACTAAATAAAGATTGTTTTCAACAAATCATATACAATCAATATAGATATGAAACCATGGAAATTTAACTAAATTTAGGTTTTCCATACCATTCACTGAGATATCTTGTAACAAGAATAAAATTCAATTAAGATATCCCATGAGTTACATCCTAACCACTTATAGGATTACTAGTCCTCTTCAATAAGGTTGAAACTCTAAAGATATCTCAATTAGGTTAAACCCTAATTACATCATATGGTATAAATCTGAAAAGCATTCTTTCTAGGATGTGTTGTATACATTTCTGATGTGAATCTACCATCAAGGAGTCATTCAAACAGAGAAGGAATCCATATCATATCAAATTGCAACAACTTAAATTAAACGGACATTTCAGGGTTTAGAATCACATACCAAGCAATTAGGGATTTGGATGCTATAATCAAATTTCGTGCATTATACTGTTTAAAGGAAGAACCCACTCACCCCAAGGTGTGAAAACACCTCAAAACTACAGCTCAACTCAGGGAATCTCGAACTCATATCAAATCCCTAGCAAATCTCCCAATTCTTCTTCCATTCAACTCGGAAACCTTGAAAATGAGGGATTATGAAGAAAGGGTGAGAAAAGAGGGAATTTCGACATCATCTTGGATCAAATCAGAGCATGGACGGAATCTTGACATGAGAGAGAAGATTCACCATAAAAGTCTATGCAAAGGATCTAAACTTACTTGATTTCACCATTCCTCGGACCGCAAAACCCTAGGTCAGCAATTCCTCCTCTTTCTCCACTCAAGCCCTAACTCTCCCTCTCTCTCTAGATTTTCGTTTCTCTGGGGTGGAAGATGAAGAATGAGAGCTGTGTGTGTGTGTGGTCGATTATATAAGTCAATTTGAGCTGCTTGGGTCAATTGCATATTGACCCAACACTCAACTTTAATTATATTAGCTGAATATTCAGTTTCACACTAGTTTCTGTAATTCGCCTACTGAATAGCTAACAGAAGATCCAAAAATTCTGGAAATTTTATATGTTATACCTAATGAAGTTTGCGACCTCCAGTTAAAATTGGAGATCATTTATAGTTACCAATAAATAATTAAAAATCAAACAGTGCACTGCTATATTGCAGTCTGCAGCAGATTCGGTCGAGTTTGTCCTGCACATAACTCGACCGACACCCTCACTGTAGAGATCAAAAGTCATCCAAAAATTACGCCAATTTAACAGAGTGTCTAAAACTGTGTTTTTCAAGCACCGTTAAAATTTGAGATCAATTGGATATACCAATAAAAAGATAAAATTCAATTACCACACTGCTATATCAATCTGAAAATGTGATCGGTCGAGTTTGAAACTCGACCGATAAACAGGTCAGAACATTCTTCAAAAATTCTGATATTTTCCAATATTGTTCACATGTTATATATCCAAATCATATCCAAATTTTATGTAAATCAGAGTTACACATAAAATACTAAAAATCATTTAGTGAGACATTCTACTTATCAAATTTATGTATTCATATGTCATTAAAACCCTATTTTGGGCCGATTAGGGTCTATGCTTCTCAAACCCTAATTCTCAAGACCAAAGAACATTTAGACTTCTTATCATAGTTAAAACATCCTAATTGTGCTATCGTCATTAATTAGATTTCAAGAATGATTATTCCAATTAATCTTTGCAATTGTCTAGGTAAACTCTAGTTTACCAATTAAGCTCAGATGGGGTCGTAACAGAGGGTCCATTGAAGCTATTTTCAGGAGATCACTACTTCGACTCATTATTAATTCTACTATTAGTCAGACAACAAAGTAGTTTGTTAAACCAAATAACTAGTCGCTATTAGAAAAGTTAATGGGTCACTAATCATCCTTCTCCACTGGTAACTTGGGCCAATTTGAGTCCATTATAAACACTAACTAATCATTAGTCAGACTTAGTAATCATTTATCATACGACTAGTGCCTTGTTTTTATAAGCTTTCAATATAGACTTAGAAGCAATTTTCACAGTACTTAACCCCCATAGATATGTACTTAATGGACTAGAATCTATTTTTGCTTATTTCTACGTATAAACATGTCAATTTGGTTGAAGAAAAACTGCATGGTGGATTTTATGGCAGATTTTGTAGGATCCAAGTTGTGATTTGACCTTATAACCTAGTAGAGACTTAATATATGATAATTTCTTCTCATTATCTATTGTAATCATATAATATCTCTCCTCTCTATCCAGTTTCTTTAATTTCTATAGATATTATTGAGGAAACCTATTTCTTGTACTTGATTCCTTCTCTAATCTAGTCTAGGGTGTTGCATGCAAGTTTGTTGTTGTAATAATCATTTGTGGATCCTTTGGAGCCAGAATTTTTATTACATGACATTGAGTTGTAGGATATTTGGTCTTACTTTAGGAGGTTAATCTAAATTATGTTCTAGACATCTTTTGGATGTAATTTCTATCATAATCCTTGCATTATTATTGAACTAGAAATAGCATTTTCATGTGATTAGGTGGTCTAGAACATGGTAGTTTGAAGTTTGCTTCCTCTCTATATGAACATGACGTCCCAACATAAAACTTATTCTCTTTCCCAGTTCTACAAATGAATAACATATTACATGGAAATTACACTTAACTACAAATCCTTATGCAGTAAACAACATCCTTGATCATTATATGGAAATTACTCCAATCATAGATGTAATTCTTTGTATACTTTCTATTTTGATTCTATATCTCTTTACTTGTAAATCTTATGAAAAATCAATAAAAAGGAGTCCCACACTTATTGATAAGAGAATTATCAAGGTTAGAAAATGAATCTCAAACTTAGGATTTCACAAACATGTTATCACATCAAATAAAATTATATAAACCACAGACAAGAACTCTATAAAATAGGCAATAACATTTCAATACCCTTTTGGTAATAGAAGAACTACACTAAACACATGTTTAAACAATTCCAACTCCAAGAAAGATGTTGAATCATACAAACATTATTAGCCCTCCTACTCAATTTAGGAAATCTTTCAAGGAAAACTAGTGGTCATAAGTGAACTTACAACAAAATCTACATACACATCTCAACCCTCCCTATTCCTAGGACCCTTTTTTATTATGTTAGTTTAGTTCTTTTTCCCCTTATTTTGATTAAATTAGGAGTAACTAGAGTCAAGAATAATGTATTATCAAATATCCTTTTATATAAGGTTTTGAGATAAATTAATTAATTTAGTTTTGAAATGGGTTAAATTTTACAAAAGAACTAATGAATAAGTTTTTATTTTATTTTGGCACTCTGGAATCTTCATGCTATTAGTGGATGATGAAAAATGGGTGAATATAAAATATTGTATCAGAGATGATTAATGTGTTAATTGGTTAATTATCATACAAGTCCAAGATGATAAATACTCAATTAAGTTGAAATGATGATGCCTCAATGGGGGAGAGGGGGAGGTAGTAGTGGCTGAGGAAAATGTTCCATTTGGGGAAGGGGGAACAAGAGGATTGATTACCATTCAAGAGGAGGGAGAGTAGGACCATGTGGAGAAGGCAATATAAGACTTCTTAGGGTTACGGATAGACGTGACCCATGGACTGGCATACATATAAATGTGGAAGAGGACAGGCTGAACCTAACTCAAGTACAAGAAACAATAGAAGGGTGAAAAGGAAGTTGAAAGAATGGATGAAGATAACAGAGGTACATATGGACCTACAACAACCAGGAAGATAAATGGAAGTGAGATATAATTGAACCAAAAATCAAATCCATACAAAACCAAAGGTAAGACTTGAGAAACTACTGTGTAGAATCATGAAGGTGTTGTTCATAAGGTCAAAGGCCAGATTATCATGTTAATTATGTCAGGCATTATCTATTGGAATTCCTACATAATGGAAAATGACATGAAACATTATGTGATTACATGAGGAGTATAAACCTAAATGTGTCGATATTTGAACCTAAAATCAGTGTTATCCTAGCTTATAAGAATGTGAAAGCTTTGGAATCTAATTTCTCACATAGATTGGAGGTGAGAGGATTTGTAGGCGACATTTGGATCATGTAGAATCAATCTGAGTACATCTTGGAAATAATTGAAAGACATACAAAATACCTAAATAGTAAGATTGGTCATGTGTGGTATATATTATTTTTAAAAATTATGTAATGGCTACAATTAAATATAATACATATATCCCTAGGTTAGTTATAGGTGATTGGAATGTCATCCATTCACTAGAAGAGAAGTGTGGTAGCACATGCTTAAAATTCAATGATGTTCGGGAAGTGGCACAATGTGTACTTGATATTTGTCTAAAGAGATGTGATATTGTGGTGTGAAATGCACATACAAGAAAGTCCTTTTACTTGAAAGGCTTGACCGGTGTATTGTAAAGGTTTATTTCCTTCAAGAATATCATGCAACAATAATCAAACAATTGCCGAGATTATCCTCTGAACAATGCCTACTTCTATGTGTAGTTTACCCACATGAAAAATCCAACACATGTTTAGAATCAGGGCTACATGGAAGAAAAGATAAAGTTTTCACCAAATATGAACTGTGAATTGGGACAAGAATGAAGTCTTTGCTACTACTATGGATGAATAAACCTGAAATAACTAGGTGGGACAAGAAAGAAAGGAATAAAGAGTATAAACATAAATATGATCTATAAAAGAAGATAAAAAACTTCAAAAACAAGTTATTAACTAACATAAAGATGAAGAGGTCATTGAGGCTGAGAAGGACTATGAGGTCTTATGAATAAAAGAAGAGAAAATGTTGAAGAAAATAAGTCAAATAAATTGGCTAAACAATGGTGACAACAATACTAAAATTAACTATGTCAATGTTAATCAAAGAAAGAGGCAAAACAAATTCACAACATTGAACAACGTTGAGAGAGAATGGATTCCTAATTAATAAAATCTCAAGAACCTTATTTGACATCATTTCTTGAAATAGTTTACTAACATTTATGACCCAAGTGTAGTTGTCATCACCAACTTTCCTGTATTAATCAAGCCATTGACAGTTATGAAATTTGAAAATATAGGAACGGACACAACTGAAGAGGAATTTTGGACAATCATCAAAAACTAAACCCCTAAAAGGTTCCTTGGCCATATGCATTGGTTGGAACTTTTTTGAAGAAAAATTGAAATGTTTTTAAAGAATCTCTTTTGAAAACCAATATTAAAGCTATTCAATTTAATGATCTTCGCCACAAGATGTGTAACTTTGAAATAGTGAGTATCCCAAAAATACCCTAAATATTGCTTGTGAGAAACTACAACCAATTTTTATCATTAAATTCAGCATGAAGTTAGTATCTATGATCACGATGGAATGATTTAAGGCACATGTGCCTGATTAGATATCACCATTTCAAACTAGTATTATTCCAAGGAGAGAGTCATTTATATTGTTATTTTACAAGATGATAGACAACATGAGAATGGGGAAAGTATCTCAAACTACGACTAACAAGCTAGATCTTTTTTTAAGCATATGTCATAATGAAATAGGAATTCATCTGTGTTAATATGAGAAAAATCAATCCTCATGTGTATATTATATCATATAAGATGAACTTGATCAAAAGTGATGAAGAAAGTATTGCATGGAATAGAAAGCTTCTAGAACCAATCAAAGAAAGTACACTTCTCCGACAAGGAGATCCCATATCTCCACTCCACTTTATTCTTTTCTTATAATGTTATTGACATCAAATGAAGGAAACTGTAAATTGGCTGATCTTTTGATAAAGGACCCAAGATATCACATCTCTACTTTCTATATGATATCATTTCATTTACTAAAGCTTCAGTGTAACAAATTGAAATTATTGTGGAATGCTTGAAAAAAGTTAGATAAGAATCCAACCCACGACTGAATAAAGAAAATGATACCACTTTCTTTGCAAAGTATGTATCTCATGAGACAAAAAGGACAATTTGGTGTAGTTGCGGTATTTTGAGAATAGTTCACCTAGGAAAATCCCTAGGAGTTCCAATTTTTCATCAAGGTGACAAACTAATTTATAATGAGACATTATGTAGAGTGGATACCAAGGTGAATGCCTGGTCAATGTAATGTCTATCTTTATCAGGAAGATTCTTCATAGCTTTATATTTCCTTACCATGATACCCACATACGTCATGCATATGGTTGAATTACCACTAACTCTCTGTGACAGTATTGATGCCACAATGAGGATTTTCATTTTGGGTGGAGGCCATAAGAAGAGGCTTCTGTCCCTACTAACTTGGAACATTGTTACCACTGACATGAACCCTATTAGGTTTGGAAGATAAATCTACATGAGAATGGAACCTTTCATTAGGTATTAAGGTCACTTGATAAATGAAAACTAGAAGGATCACTATATGAAGAAATGCATGAATACATGTATGTAACTATAACAACAAAGAAGTGTGATTGATGTCTTCCTTTTGGAAACTTTCATAGTCCATTAAGCAAATTGCGGATGAACTTCCCAAGAAAATTTCTATAAATGGACATAGTATATCAATGTGGAATGATAATAGTTTACCTAATGTAGGCACCCTAAAATAAAAATGCATAAAGAATATTAAATATGATTTATTAAATTTGATAATGAAATGGGAAGTGGAATACATAGTCCTTTAACAATATCTATCAGATGATGTGGTAAACAAAATCACTAACTTGGGATAACCTACAAATAAATAAGGAGAAGATGTCTTCACATGGACTAAAACTAATAATGCTTAATTCACTATCATATCAGTGTATGAAATCATACACAAGGGAAAAAAGTGAAAAAGAATTGCTAATACAAGTTATGGTCTACAAAAGCACCTTGATCGGTGAGGATGTTTAGTGGTTGGCATACCAAGGGGGAGTTATGACTGATCATAGAAGATGAAGAAAAGGAGTAGCCACTAACTACAACTATACAAGGTGCTATGTTGACAAATAGTCTACCATTCATGCATTGATATGTTATGAAAAGGTAAAAGAGGTATGGACGACATTTGGTGACAAATACCAAGCCAACGAATTCTATAATGGATACCTAAGTGCTTGGTTCTCTCATATCACCTGAAGAAAAAAAATGAAGAGGTCGCAATCTTTCTCAACACTTTCTGGACAATTTTGAAGGCTTAGAACATGTTCAACTTTGAAAATAATCATACCAATGTAGCCCACTACAAAGCTAAAATTATATAAAAAGTTAAACTAGAAGATGTGTCCAAATGTAGATGACAATAGACAAAGAACTCCAAACACTCTAAAATATTAGTGGAATCGACCTGACATGACTTGTATAAAGTGCAATAGTGATGCAACTCATAAGGGCATGAACTCTATTATTAGATGGGCACAAGAAATAATTATGGCAAATGTCTACAAGGAAAATGTGTGACTATAAAATTAAATAGTGTCATAGAAGAGGACTCATAGCCATTATAAATGGTATGGAAACATGTGGACAAATAACTACAGGAAAGTGAAAATTGAATCATATGCCAAATTGGTTATTCAATTCATTAATGGAGAAAGGGTTATATAACCAAGCCTAACATCATGGATGAGGAAGATCAACAAAATGTTGAAGTATCGATGACACGTAGAGAGGCCAACTAACATGGTAAAATTTTATTAAAAATGCAGTATGGGAACCCATTTCATGAGGAACATTAGATAGTCCAAGTTTGTCTTATCCAACATACCCAATTCGACCCCCTAGGTGGTTATTTGGGTTTTATTTTGGTTCTTTAAAGGATGAGGACTTGTAATTTTTATATGTATAACTTAGCTTAACATAGTGTGTGGTTCATGATGAAAGAAACTCTACGATATCTATCTTGACTAATATGATTTGTTCTATTATAGGCTAATGAATAAACTACACTAATTATGTCAGCGTGGTGATTAGAGGGATGATTTGGGACATACACATATGATGGAATACTATATTTACAACACATCAAGAATATACATAATGTAATTTGGCTAAACTTGATTAACCATTTAATTGAGAGTGAGAGACTTTGAAGAGTAAGGAAAGTTAAATAACATAATGTTCAAGTTATGGTTGGTTATATAATTAGTATGGAATCTATTTAAGGGTTGGAGTGGTGTAAAATATCTTAATCTAGGTTCTTACCTCAACTCTCCTTTATAGGCCCCATTTTTGTTATGTTGGCTTTATTTTTTTTCCTTTTATTCGATTAAATTAGGAGTAACTGGAATCAAGAAGTATACTATATTAATAGATATCCTTTTATATAAGATTTAGAACAAAATAACTTAAAACTTCAAATGGTATTAGTTTTACAAATTCATAATTAATATATTATCACCTAAATTTTGTACTCTATGATATCCCTAGATTTAGTGGAAGAGGGGAAATAGGTGAATATGAAACATTGCACTAAAATGGATTGGAAAGGGGAATGAATGCATTAGTTGAATACTTATTATCCAAGGAAATAAATAAAATATCAAATGGTATCAAAAGGATTAGTTGATGACAAAATCATATTCATCATATAATTTACTGACCTTATAAATTTCATGCCACATGGATAATGTTTGGCTCCCTAAATTAAACTAGGAAAGAGAAATTTGAAAATATCTAGGTATAATTTATTAATCTTTAATCAGATAGAACTAACAAAATCTCTATTACCATGTTTTTCATGTGACCAGTTCTATTTTCCACCATAAGGGTCACACAATTTAAGATCGAACACACTTTGTTTATTACATCAAATAATAGAGATGCCATCTCCACCTTCAATATTTTAGCTCCCTTCTAATAGAAAGTTTATGAACTCTCTTTATCCCACCCTAGAGGTCATGGCTTTTTTATTCCTTTTCCTTTCAAATACCCTCATCTATTTCAATTCAACTACGTCAGGTTCAAATTTCTCGACATGCTTGTGAGAATGCCCAAAAACCTTCATCAACAAAAACTTCACAAGCTTCACATTCAATCTTACTTAAATCCAACAATAGTACAACTATACAAAAAGAAAGAACAATTCTCCTTTTATCACCTGATACCTACAATTGAGGATGTGAGCCCTTGATTTGACCTAGCATGCTCAAGTTTCTTCTCTGGTCACCGGATCTCTATCACATCTGCACATGCCACTGTATACTAAATACTTTCTAAGTGAGTATCATATATACTCCCTCCTTCATTCTCTATATTTTGTTCACTATATTTTCCTTGGATTTCCATGCACCTTTCTCTACTCCTTGGCCAAAGTCATGAAAGGTAACCTAGAAGTTGTCAAAATATATAGTTGTTGTTAATCTCTTCATAGGGTCTTAAGGAAATTCAAGGAGTGTTGATTGATTAATAATAAGGTTGGGTTGATACTTTTAGGTTTTGAACTCCATCGAACAAAATGTATCAATTTAATTGTTCTATAACAATCCTGATGCCACTTGAGATTGTTTGTAGTCTATCATCTCCACTAAGGCTTTCTAAATGTTTTCCCACCTCTTTGGGATTCTTCTCATGGTTATTTTGTCTCGTCAAATTTTTTGTAACGTTTGAGGATTGTGAAAACTTGGATACAATGATCTTAAAAAGAATAATTGGACTACCCATATCACTAAGGTGAACCTCCATTTCAGGGAGCCCATCACTAAAGAACTTTGTGGTTAAGCATGCTCAACCCTGACTAGTACTAGGATAGGTGAGGGAAGTTTTTCCTGGTTTGTGCGTGAGTGAGGACAAAGCACACAGTTAAGGCTAGTGGTGGTCTGTGGGGTCAATCATCATTCTTGAAACTCTACTAGAGCCTTGGTCAGTGGGCCTGAGCGTTACAAATGGTATTAGAGCCTAAACCCCTCCAGTAGGTGGGGCCCACATGGGCATGTGACATGCCAATCTTAAGCCATGCGGTCCAGGTATGCTGGAAAGGGATATTAATTGAGATGAGATGTAGCCGCCCTTGCGCTGGGTTTTGTGGATGGGAGTTGGGTGTCCATGGGCAATTTTGGGTTTTATTGAAATGGGGAATGAATTATGAGGCCGTATAGTTGAGCCTTGACGAGGACGTCAAGAGTCTAAGTGGGAGAGTTTGTAACATCCCAAGATTGTAAAGCCTCAGATAAAATTATCTTAAAAGGAATGATTGGACTACCAATATAACCAAGATGCTCCTCCTTTTCAAGGATCCCATCAGAAAAGAACTCTGTGATAGGCTAGTAGTGGTATGTGGGGTCACTCATCATTCATGAAACTCTACTAGATCCTTGGGTAGTGGGTATGGTGTTAGATTATCCATCCTTCTACTATGTTGTGAGGGCTACTTCTTCTTGATTTAGTGGCTCCAAGCCTTAATTTTAGGTTTCCAAAGACCATAATACTCTTAGGAACACTATAGGATGAATTCTTGAGCGTGGGGATATATGAGAAAAGTTGAGGAACCATGGGTGAGAGCTCACAAGGCATAGTAATGGTGTCAGTGAGAGCAGAGCATTCCCCTTTATGGCTTTCCCTTTCAGCGTTCATCATGTATCCCTGGCCCTATTGTGTCCTGCTTCTTGAAACTCTACTAGAGTCTTGGGCAGTGGATCTGGGTGTTAGATTTTCCGTCCTTCTACTATGGTGTGAGGGCTACTTCTTCTTGATTTAGTTGCTCCAAGCCTTAATTTTGGGCTTTCAAAGACCATAATACTCTTAGGAACACTATAGGATGGATTCTTGATCGTGGGGCTATATGGGAAAAGTTGGGGAACCATGGGTAAGAGCTCACAAAGCATAGTAATGGTGTAAGTGAGAGCAGAGCGTTCCCCTTTATGGCTTTCCCTTTCGGCCTTCATCATGTCTCCCTGACCCTATTGTCCCCTGCTGACATAAAAGTCCTCGAAACTTTTATTTTATTTTTAGTTGGGTTGTTTTAGTTGCAATCAATGACATATATTACATGTCATATTTGGTTAGTTATTAATAAATTGTAATTGAACAATCAATTATGTGAGAAAGTTATTTATACACTCATATCAAAATTAGTCTAACTTATAAAAGTAATAGTAAATCACTAATTTATCAAAAAAATTAAATATTCATACATGTTTTATAGATTAAAAATTGAGAAATTATTTATTAGTGTAATTCTCAAAGCATGATTCTAAGTTTTCTAGTAAGGCTTGAATATGGGTTTTGTTTAGTCAAATGAATTATTATTAACCCTAATTCTCAAATATTACAATTACGTGCTAAAAGCACCAACCACTAACCTTTATGGTAGTTTTTGATGTCTAGGAAACTTTTGAGGTATGTTCTTCTATCCTAACTATAATTGGGAATTAAGTCAAACAACATGATGATGACCATATTTAACTTTAAGGATGGAATGGTCCTTAAGCCACTTTTGTGTTTCAATATCTAGCATTGTTTCATAGGTTTCTTGGAGTTCAACTTGTAGATTTTCCCTGGGCACTTGTATCAGTATTGCCACTCTGCTTCAATGGCTTGATTCAACTTATGGATGATTTCTTGCTCATCCATTTCCCTCTATTTTCTGTATTTATATTTTGGATGGTCATGTCAATGTTAGGATAAAAAACTAGTATTGTGGAGTCAAAGCTAGCGAGCATCTAGATTAGGGTACTTGAATTGAAAGAACATACCAGAATAAAATGGACACAAAAAAAATCAAAATTCAAGTAGATTTGCAACAATAACAATGGTAAAAGAAACTCCTAAATTTATATTTACAGATATGAATTAATTATTGTTTCATTTCCCAATAGTGACTCCAAAATTGATGTGGAAATTTCTATCGCATAAAAATTATCTAAGAAATGAATCCTAGATTTTTTTTTATGAACCTAGCATGCCACTCTCTTTTCATTAAATGAGAAAACCAAAATGGTTATGTACATTGATTGCAGAACTGACCCCAAGGGCCCAAGATAGGGAAAGAAAAAACCTATCTGAGAAACGGCTTGGAACAGAGAAGAAAAAGAATACTAATTATCTGTACAACTTCAGCTATGTAGGACCTTAGTATCTGCACAAACTATGACCCACAACTCCTAAGGACTTTTCTTTGAACCACCCAAAATCCTTGCATTCCTTTCCAGCCAGATTCTCTACAGTGTAAGACCAGCAACTATCTTCTTCTCACCTTTCAACAGAAGTAGCTCATCTAGCCAACAAGGGGAACTACCGTGTTCTTGCTTAAAGAGCTTCCAAATCACACTACTGAACATGCACTTGAAAATAAGAGGGTCTAAATCCTCTCCTTCTGATTGAAAAAGTATGCATCTAGCAGCCAAAGAGTAACCAGTTCTCTTCAAATAGTCACATGTGGGTACTTTATTAAGGAAACATCTCCAGATGAAGTAGCAACAACTTTTAGGAAATTTACTTTTCCAAACCCACATGGACCATTTCGATTTCATACCTTTCTTCCTAATAAGATCCCATACATCTCTTAACTTGAACCCCATCCTCCCATTAACCAGAATGCGATCTTCATTATCATTTAGAAAGGACATGCTTGAAACCACAGCTCAGATGGCATCTCCTCCCCTGATATCTAGAATACTCCACCTCTTATCCAGAGCACATGAAAAGATAGATCAATTAGAGCCTTTACCCATTCTGAACATCAACTACTCATCACACAGATCCAAAAGGGTTTTCTTATTTGGGAGCCAAGGATCCTTCCAAAATTGGAATCTCTTACCATTACCGACCTGAAACACAGTATATGTTTTCAACAAATTCCTCATGCCCAACAGTCTCCTCCACAACCAAGGAGCATTTGACTTACACCTAACAGACTAGATAGATTCCTACTTGATTTACTGTTCATGTATCCATTTCACCCAAAGCATTTCTTTGTAGCTAGTGATGTCCCAAAGATTCTTCAGCAGACCAGCCTTAGACCAGTCCTCCACCAAACAGACACCTAAGCCCCCTTCACTTTTAGGTCTACAAATGGACTCCCAAGAAATCGTGTGAAGTGCTTTTGCTTGTCAGAATCATTTCATCTAAAGTTTCTCATATGCTTCTTAATATCCAGAATGACATATTTAGGGAGAGGAAAGGCATAAGACCAGAAAATATGGTACGTAGAGAAGGTTGAAATCACCAACTCCACACACCCTGCAAACAAAAGAAGTTTTCCTTTCCAGGAATCCAACTTCCTCCTGATTTTATCAATGATGGGAGCACACATAGCCTTTGTAAGATGACCAGTGAAAAGAGGTAGACCAAGATACTTAATAGGAAGAGCAACCCTCTCTATGCCCAAAATATGAGTGATATCATTATGAAGAGTATCAACTCCTTTACTTAAGAACAACTGACTTTTAGCATTGTTGAGACTCAAACCTAAAACAGAGCAAAAAGTTTTTAAGACTCTCTCAACCTGCTGAGCATTGGACCTGTCTGCTTTGGAGAAGAGAAGATCATCCGCAAAAATGATATGAGACACCCCAAATTTATCAGAAGCCTTGATAGGATTTATCCAACCAGAGTTGACAACAGAATCAATAATAGAAGAGAATCCTTGCATGGAAATGACAAAAAGATAGGGGGTAGGGGATCACCCTGACGCACCCCATTTGTAGCTTCAAAGGAACTAGAGGGGGTTCCATTAATTAACACGTGGAAGGAAGCTGAATTAAAACACACCTGTACCCAAGATAGCCAGCATGGAGGGAACCTCCTCTTCTCCATAAGAAACAAAATATAATCCCTTCTTACCATATCATAAGCTTTAGAAAGGTCGTCTTTAACACACAAAGATGGAGGACCATTGGAAGAAGGAAAAGAGCTCAACAACTCGTTTTACAAGAGGATCACATCACCAATGACTCTCCCCTTCATAAAGGCAATTTGATTCTTAACAATCAGCTCAGGGAAAATAACACTCAGCCTATTAGCCATGATCTTCGTGATGATCTTGAACATAACATTACAGAGGGAGATAGGGCGAAAATCCTTTAGATTGGTGGCACCTTGAACTTTAGGGATGAGAGTTATAAAGGATCTATTGCACTCTCTCAAAAGCTTCCCATATTCAAAAAAATTCATAATGGCTTTAGTAACATCTTGGCCAATAATTGACCAACACATTTTAAAGAACAACCCATTAAAGCCATCGGGCCCAGGTGCCTTGTCATCATTTAAGCTTTTAATCACTAAGTCAACTTCCTCCTTAGTTACCCATTGTCTCAACTTAGAAATTTGGGAGTCAGAAAACTCAGGTAGAATCCAATCATCATTCCAATAAACAAAATGAGACACAGAAGAGTTGAAAACCCCTTTATAGTACTTCACAATATGATCAGAAATTGCCTCAACCTCATTTATAACTCTATCATTGCCATATAGGATGTAGAATCCTATATTTTACCTAACTAACATGCAATAATCACCACCCACAAGTAGAAAAGTTTAAGTATAGTATAGTTTACTGATCAAACCATAGGGGCAACCTTTTCAATAATATTGTAACTAAATCCAACTCGAGTTGAGATCAATTTATAGTTTATTTGATTGATTATTTTAAATTTAATATAATTCAAAATGAAAGAGATAAAGATTGTATATGGGGAGCCCTGTAGACAATTAGGTTTCACCTCTACTAACCACATAACTTCCTCCATATTGCAATAACTCATTCATATGGTTATTAAATTCAAGTCTAGGGAGATTTCATATCCCTTCAGAGCATTAGATTCACAAGTATGAATTTCCAGATAGGTTTCGGGTCTCGTGACCTATATATCCCAAATCTATCTTCATGGAGAATGCCCTTCCAATGTCTCCTCTTGGGTTCAACAATAACAATTGATATTCTAATACTATGTTTTCATGTCTCTATGCCTACAATGTAACAACAATGCAAGAATGTGATCAATATATAAAGTATAAATTATACAACTAATTATCAGACCAATAATCTATATGAATAGTAATTCATAATGCAAATGTAAATAATATAGAAAGTGGGGAAATCCTAATACCCCATCAAGTAAAATACTCTATCATAGTAGGAGTTGTATTAAAAGAGTAGAATAGAGAGGAAGGGGAAGAAATCAATATTAATGAAGTGATGGGATACAATTGGTTGTCTCTGAAAGATGAGCAACGCTTTGTCCAGGTAGTAAGTCATGCGAGCAGCTCAAGGACTAATGTTGTTCTATAAAGTTAGTGATCTCCAATGATGAGAATCTCTCACCTTTGTCCACTAGGTTGGGTTTCATTAAATACTTGCAATATTTGGCACAACAATCATTGCTCAATTGTCTCGATGACACCCTTAAATATGTGTTAGAGGAAAGGATATAGTTCACTAGTGTTGGTGTTTGAAAGTCATGGATGTCCAACCCAGAGACTCCCTATTGGGTTGGGCAACTAGACAAGGGGATGGAATCCATGAAAACTTTGAACAAACATACTCAATTGAAAAAATGGTAAGTTGGTTACTAATAATCTTCTTTGAATGAATCTAAGAAGGTTGATTTGGATAAAAAATTGATAGATTGTCTTGTATCTTAGTGGTGAACTCCTATGTATGATCAGTAAATAGATTGGAAATAAGGTTTATTGATGTTTTCTCTGATTTAGCAAACCATTTGACTGATGTGGTCATTCATTTTGCAACACTAACGTTGGTTCCTTTGTAATGTGGGACCAATTCATTGATCAGGTGATCCAACCACTTGATTGTGAGCTATTGTAAGTGTTGAATATTCCTTAACCTTCTATAGACCAGACAAAGTTTGACCCACTAGGGCCTTATTATTAAAGATTAATCTCTTTTGGGTTCCTTGAGCTAATTTTTAAAATATTCCTACGATAAAATGAGAGTTTCTCATCTAAATAAAGCCTAAAATAAAAATAAGGAAAATAATGCCTAATCAATCCAAAATAATTCAATAATGAAGGAAATATATGGAAATCTAATATAGTTATGTGAGTAAATTGAGATAAATATGCATCCATTAGATTTCACATCACCATGTATCCATCTATGTCTATTACTCTCACAAGTTCTAGACATGTGTCAAAGAATAAAACATGAAATAAAAACCACTAACTAGATGACTAAAACATAAAAAGCATGAAACTTGGATTTCTTTTTCAGATAAAATGAGGGAAAAATAAGAGAACAAGTGCATAAATGTATCAAATAATGTTGATACAAAATGATATTATCAAACCAATCAAAGTTTGAAAGATTTCTTGTCTATAAGCAAGTAATTAAGATCTAGGGTGTAATATGAGAAACAAGACAAATACATGCTTTATTCATACAAAATGTATGTGAAACCTACCCAGTCATCTAGTCACATAATCAAGAGCAATGTAAGCCTAGTCAAGATTTCAGTAAACATCCAAGAAAGAAAATGTAGTTCAAGTATAGACTATATTTGAATGATTACATTATATATATATATATATATATATATATATATATATATATATATATACATATATATATAGATTTGGTGACAATATTACCCATGTTAATTAAATTCGGTAGAGAAATGATTTCACAAGTATAAAAAAGAATCAAAAGGTTTAAGTTCTAAGATATAACTAAATCCACATGATATCCCCACAACAAAAATGTATCTAGTAATAAAGTTCAAGATACAACACTCAACAACTAACAATTGATTGTATCCATGTGTGGAATGCTAGTTAAGACCACCAAGAACTCGTTATGATGTACCACCCAATTATCACAACTAGATTAGATCAGAACAAATTGGCTAGTTGCATAGGAGGTTTACCTTCTATTATGGGATTGTCACTGAAAATGCTAAAATCATTCTCAATGAACAAAAAATTGAAAAAGTTCCTCTTTTGAATCCTGTAGATCTATTCTTAAAATAACTCCCACATAATATCATGCGCTAATCACATTTAATTGAAACTAAAATTCTAGAATTTCATTTTGTTACAAGAATTTTCTTCAAGAACATGCCAATAATAAGCCCACTATGCATCTGACATGGGTACCAATTTCAATAGTATTTAGATATCACACTAGAAAATCTAAAAATATGAGGTCATTATATGGGTTTAATATGTTAAGGATGATTGGGCATATGCACCGGCTCATTTGATTAGAAAAGAACAACAAAAACATTTGTTGGCTAGGTTTTAAAAAAGCAATCAATTGATGCATGGTATATAAATTCTATCCAAATATCCCAAGCACAGAAGACAAGGAAATAACATCTAAGAAATAGTGGGATCATAATAGAAAGTTCGAAACAAAATTCCTTGTAACGTGTAAACATGGGTAAATGAAAAATGGAAGTTATATATAAACTAGATGATGTGAAAAATATAAACAAAAGCAATTAAAATTACCAGCAAGTGGGCCTCATAAGCTTGGAATGATAGTGTGTCATTATAACTAACAAATATAGGAGAGAAAGTGGGTACCTCAATGTCGTGGACGCATTCACTATGGTGGGTTATAGTTCTAACCCAATTCCTAGAAGGGTGAGTGATGGGGAAAAGCATGGCCACATCATATTATTTGTGTCTGGACTTCTCTATAAGCAGATTCTTCATATATAAATGGTCCTGACTGATGTGACACTAATGCATGCGGTGTATCATGGTCAACATTTTTTAGTACTACAGATGCGTTTTGGGTTTTTAGGAATCTTGCTCCTCAAACTCTTATTATATGCACTACACATATGACCTATTTTGAGGGCTGCCCGGTCATACTAGTCTTCATCAAATTACATGGTGGTATTTGAGGTGCAAGTGGTTTGTGAGGGGACTCAAGGACATCATTCACAAGTTGAAGAAGATCTTTTATTATCATCTTGTGTACCATCATTACCTTGGAATGTTCTAAATTTTTAGTTCACCCTAGTTTTAAGTGTTGTTGTTAGGATTAGACAATTACAAGTATTTCCACTTGTGGTTGTGGAGTATATCTTAAATTTTGTTCATTCTCGATACATGGTGAGATCAAATTAGAAGAAATCAACAATTTCATGTCCAACTTGAACAATCTAGCAATATATTCTGACATGTTCATAGTTAGATAAATAGTACTAGATAGCTAAGTGATCACACTAACAATTATTATGTCTCCAACCTCTACTAGATAGCTAAGTGATCACACTAACAATCATTATGTCTCCAAACTCCTTATAGGGAATTTAATAAAGTCACTAGAGTAAGAAGAAACATACATTGGCAAAGTTGTCATGCAATATTGCCCACAAAAATATAAGTGAATCTTCCCAACTACACCCTGAGATTCTTTCATTGCAAATGTATAAAAGATGATGGATGTAACAGTTGATTGGTTTGTGAATGTGTGGTGATATGGATGACAAAAATTCATACATGTTTCTCTTTGATACCACGCTCCAAATAACTTTGATCGAATGTGACGTTATTTGAGTTCTACTACCATATGCAAAACCAATAAAGTCAGAATATTATTTGAGCATCAATGAATATTTCTTGTCATGAAGGCATACACTACCAAATTGAAAGGAAAAACAACTAGGACACAACATATTAATAAATGCATATGCCAGTTGTGTGTATGTTTTGATAAGAGTGCAACAACATTCCTTTGCGCTAATCTCTCAAGAAGTAACTATTATTTTGGAAAAATACCCTAGGCTTCCATGGTTGATGATGATGTAGAGAGATTTTAAAGATGTTGTGAAAATCAATCCTTGGTATTCATATTTCTCATGGTACAACATAATGTTGAACTGAGCAGAAGAAGCAATATCCTAAGCAACAACATTGGATGATTGATCCTTTCACATTTCATGGTGAGCTTGTGTGGACCCATTTTTATATTTTTAGTCGGAATAGTATTAGTATGAAACATATGATGTTCAATCATTACCTATAGTGGTAGTACATAAAGTGTAAATGAATATGTACGAAAGAAGCGCAATAACAGCGATGAAAGTTTATAGAAGAATAGGCACATGTCCAAGAGAGGACAATTTCTTCTTGTTGGAATTGATAGCTTGGTGCATAACTAGAATTTGTCATAGAAGCTCCAAACTGAGGACAAAATCCACAGAGAAATTCAAAACCGTTAGGTAGGTGATGAGAACATTATAGACAAATAGTAAGAAAAATGAAAAAAAACAACAGTAATGGTGGAACCTATCTTGGAGATGATTATTGATTTACATTGTGGTGAAATATGGATTTGGAGTTCCTTTTGGACAAAACCTAACTAATGAAAGTGGAGAAAATGTCTCCACATCACGTGTGTGTAGTTTCCACATATGGCCAAGTAGGTAAAGAGAAGCCACTAGGAATTGATTGTAGTGATTATATGGAGCTTTAGCATGGTCATACAAGATAGAGAGAGGAAAAATGAGGGATTAGTAATGATCTAGGAGAGGATGATAGAAACCAAATCGGTTATTGGTTGTGTGAGGTGCTCCTTTGTGGTGCAATCAAGCAATTATGGCTTGAATCTATTATGTATAGAGTGTTTGCTCAGGCATGGGATGAACTATGTAATGTTTATTTATGATATAAACCCCCACACTTTAAGTTATATGTAATGCAAGTATAAAGAAAAGTTGATATATAACCCTTATTAATTGAAATTATACAAAACAAAAATAGAAAACTTGCCATGTAAAATTCATAATTTAAAGGTGTGTCAAGAAGTTATATTGACACTTATTCATACCGAGTCAGAGCCAGAGGCTTCGCTGGAGGGATATGTATGTCTTGGAAAGCAGAACAATGTATGGTGGAATTTATTGAAAGCCATCAACAATTCATTGCATGCAAGGTAAATAAGAAATGTTATATAACTTTTGTATATGCGAGCCCTCAAATCAATACCAGACAGCTTCTACAAAAACATCTGATTAGAATGGGAAACCAGTTCAAAGATCCTTGGATAACTCTAGGTGACTTTAACACCACCATCGAACCTAGTGAGAAGAGTGGTAGCGACAGATATAGCTTCACAGAGGCAGAAATATTCCAAAACACACTGATGTAGGTGGATTTATCTGACATGGGTGTCTCTGGAATGAGATTCACCCACCGGCATGGTATTCTACAGGAGAGGCTGGATATAGAAACTACTAATAGTGCTTTCATAGCTGAATACCCCAATGCCACGGTTGAACACTTACCGTGCTTTGGGTCGGACCACTGCCCGCTATTAGTTAAATTCCACCACACGCACCCACCACCAAAATGTTTCAACACAAGGGCGTCGTGGCAGGAAGTTGCATATTTCTCCACGACTCTAAAAAAACAATTAGAATAGCAGCCTTAATATCAATGAAGCTTTGAATGAAGTGAAAGGGCCTCTGCAACACTAGGACAACAAACAAAGAAGAGAGTACAAATAGAAGAAAGACCGCATCAGCAACAGTAATAGGCTCCAAACGAAACTTGTAAAGCAGTATAATGAGATATCCAACAACATATGCACAATCCTACAGATAGAACTGAATAGCATGCTAAAAGATGAGGAGGAGGACTTGAAACACCAAATTCATATAAACTTGCTCAAAGAGGGTGATAACAAATCGTTATTCTATCATAACTTTGTCAATCAGAGAAAGAGACGAAACAAAACCAGTAACCTGGAGAATCATCAAGGCGAATGGGTAACCAATGAAAAAGACTTGATGGACTTGGTAGTCCAATATTTTGAAAGTATTTTGACTGCTCATGCGCAACAAATCAACCTGGAAAGAAGGAAGCTACCTGACTACTTCTTACCTCTAAGCAGTGCACAGAAAATAGTTATTGGCACATGTCCTTCAGAGTCTGAAGTTCATTCTATTGTTATGTCCCTTGGCCCAATAAAGGCAGCGGTAACTGACGAGGTTAATGGGACTTTTATCCAGAAGAATTGGTCTATAGTCGGACCGATGTGATTAACACTGCCCAACAAGCAATAATCAGAGGCAGTATCCTAGACGATCTTTGCAATTCCACAATTGTTCTCATTCCCAAAGTTATTGTACCAGAATTGTGTGAAAACTTACAACCAATTTCTGTAAACAATATAGTACTGAAGGTGATTCTAAACTGGTAGTCAAAAGGATGAAGTCTTTCATGGCAAATTGGGTGTCGCAATCCCAGAGTAGCTTCATCCCAGGATGTCATATTACTGATAATATAACTCTGGTCTAGGAGCTAATTCATACGATGAAGCGGAGGAGGGGGTAAGAACTATGGCGATCAAAATTGACCTAACTAAAGCATATTATCAAATGTCATGGAGTTTTATCAAAGATACGATAGAGATGACCAACATTCCACATAACATAGCGCAATACATAATGGCTTCCATTACCGGTGGAGAAAACGTTATTGCTTAGAATGGAAAATCCAAAGCCAGCAGAGGATTCCGGCAGGGTGACCCACTCTCACCATATTTATTCATCCTTTGCCTTGAATGGATGAGTCAGCTAATTCAGTAAGTGGCTCAAGGCTGCTGGAAACTAGTGAAGCTACGAAACAAAGGTCCGTACGTCTCACACGTCTGCTTTGCATATGATCTCATTCTATTTGGGCAAGCTAGCACAACTCAGATGAGGGCAATAAAGGAGTGCTTGAAAGAATTCGAGGAAGAGTTGGGACAATCTGTGTCTTTCTCAAAGTCTAGAGTTTTCTTCTCAAAAAGTGTGGATAGATCTTTGAAGAGATGCATTAGTAGGAGAAGCGGCTTCCAGGTGACGAATGACCTCGGTATGTACCTTGGGGTGCAGCTCATCCATACTAGAGTCAACAAAGCCATGTACAACAACATTCTGGACAAAGTGAATGGCAGAGTTAACGCATGGTCTCCAAGATGTCTTTCTTTACCAAGATGAGTATGCCTCGCGAAAGCAACTTTATCTGCTATGCCTACATATGTAATGCAATTGGATGTCTTACTTCTCCAAATCTGCGAAAACATTGATAGTATAATCTGACATTTCATTTGGGGCGGCTCACACAAGGCTCATCCGCAAGAACTGGTTGCTTGGGATAAGGTTATTTGCCACAAAAAAGACGGTGGCTTGAGAGTGAAAATGATGTGAGATTGGAATCATGCTCTGGTATATAAAATTACATGGGATCTGACTGTGACTCGTTGTAGCGCAGAGGCATGAAAGTCAGATACGCGAAAGGAGAGCCGGATAAGAAATACAACTATTCCAGACTAGGAAATGTTGTTATTGCATGGAAAAAGTTCATAGAAGACAATTCATACTTAATTCCAATGAATGGAAAAAGTATTAATGTATGGGAGGATATATGGTGGTGCGATAGGACTGTACTGATGAACTAGGTACTTATACTTATTCCAAATGAGCTGCTAGATCTGAAAGTTAGTTCACTTGTGAACCTCAACGGTGATTGGGATCTCAGATTCCTGAAGGAATGGTTTCCAGAGCAGTCTGTTAAGAAAATAATATCCCTAGAGGTCCCTTCTAAAATAGATTGCGAGGACATAAGGGTTTGGAAGCATACATAAAACGGCATGTACTCTACTAAATCAACACACAGTGTCCTGAGGGAAGGCAAGGGAACCCAGGTGGAAGGTCACCGGGCCGTGATTTGGAAGTTGAAGATTACTGCATGCATAAAGATGTTCTTCTGGCTTATGCAGCACGAGGCACTCCATACGAATAAACAAAGAGTTCAGCACAACATGTCGACTAGCAGCATATGCCCAAGATGCAAGCTCGAGCCGGAATCGATCAACCATACACACTATTAGGGACTGCTGCTTCGTGAAAGCTATCTGGGATAAGTTGATATCAGATCGGCAAGCTCACACATTCTATAACCCGACAGATATTAAAGAATGGTGTAAAGAGTATATGATACAAGATGACGAATTCAGAACAATCTTTCTCATAGCCTGCTGGCATATATGGACAAGTAGAAATCAACATACGTTTGAGATTAAAAGTCCCCACATACCTCAACAAATCAACGCCATCAGGAAGGAGGCAAAGATGCAGATAGAGGCATTCACCATGAACCAACAAGAAAGCCTCCGCAAGATCAAACAACTCTGGAAGAGACCAAGTCCATGAGTCATTAAGATTAACACTGATGATGCGGTAAAACTCAAGCAAGCCAGCTATGCGATAGTGGCAAGAGACTCCCCAGGAAAATGGATGGGGGGAGCAGCAGCTAGCATGCACACAGAAGATACTCTTGAAGTTGAGCTAATGGGCATCTGGATGGCTATAGAGATCGCCGATGTGCCAATGAAGACAAGTAACGGTAGGTAAGTGAGAGAAAGCTCCACCTTCTCTCTAGAAACATCCCCTCGGTCTCTCCCTGATCGGTGTTTAGCTTACATATGGTGTGCTTCAACCTACTCTCCGCCGCTCGGTTGGCTCCGATCCTTGGCGGTGGTAACTTCTCCCTCTCTGCGATCGACTTTTCCCCCCATCCAGGGTTTGATCACTCCCTGATCGGCGTTTTTTAGCGTTCAACTGTGGTACTTCAACCTACTCTACGCCCTTCGACTTAACTTTGCTCCTTGGTGGTGGCGGCATCTTCCATCTCCGCGATCGACTTTCCCCCACCTAGGGTGCTACATCATATCCCTGCTTCTGTGCAATCCATCACGCAAAAGGGAAACAACTGTAAGATAGCCCAAATTTCACTAGAGCAATACCTCGGTTTGTCTTTGCTGCGATCTCCTGTCAAGTGTTTCCTTTTGTTCTTCATGAAGTTCGGCTCTTCGTCGGCTGCCCTACTGAAGCGGTGTTTGAATTCAGGTATCATCCTCTTTACTCCTCCTCCCTTTTCAACCCTATGCAATAAATTCTGAGGCTTTAGACAACCATCGAGACACATCTCGGGCTCCACCAAAGGATTAAAGCAACAAGCAGGTGTTAATTTCTTAACTCCAGGTTTAAACAACCACTGTGGCTGGGGTTTTTGCTCCTCACCAGTCATTCCAAGGGTCTTCTGCAATTCCAAAACACTCTTCAAAAAGTTCACTAAGCTTCATGCTCTTTTGCCGGCTTCTGTGCTCTTTCTCAAAGCATATTCGGCTGTCAGATCGGTCTGAACATTTATCTGCTCAGAGAATATCATTTAAGTTTCTACACCTGCTCTGAAAACACCATGAGAACAGGTGGTGTGCTCACCCTGGCCTCATGCATAAAAAAGCCTTGCATGGCTAAATGCGACAAGCCTATTTCTTTCCGCCTTGCCCTGAAGAAGAAAAAACCCTCGACGCTTGACAGAGTTTCAAGGTCTCCTGCCGCTCCCACATATATGAACTCCCGCTTCACCTTCCTGGAATTTCCACTCTCAAACCCCTCCTTTTCCGCAAGCATCCCCTTACCGAGAGAGTGGATCTACCATAAGTTTGATATCTCACTGGGAACATGCATGATCAATATTGGACACCATTTTTTCCAGGTGAAGGTTTCATGGTCCACTCCTTCCGAACAACCCTGGGGCAACAAAACCCCTACCCTTCTCATCTCTGAGGGCTGGAGCGAGATGATCTCCGAACTTAAACTCAAACCGGAATGGTCGATCTTCATCAAACCGATTGAAAACTGTACTTTCCTTGCCTGGGTGCGTGATTTCATCAATGATACGCCTCCCGAGTTGTCATATCTTTACAAAAGACACAACCAAGTGAGCTCATCATCTTCAAACTATGAGGACCAACTCTTCGTTAGGGACGAGCACCAACCCCCTTTGGGTTCAAGATCTTGGCCCATCTCTGTCTCCTTGGGCTTAGAGGAGGAAGACGACGTTGGAACACCTACAACACAACAACAAACAAGTTCCATTGCAGAAAGGTACCAACTTTTCCCTTCCCCCATGGTTAAGAAGAAAAATCTTCCCAATTTGTCTTCACTTCACAAAACCCTAAAACCCCGATCCCTCCTTGTGGCCGATATCATACCAAAAGACTTAGAACTCCTAAACTCTTCTTTTCCCATATTAGGACAAGAACAATCGTCTCACCTCATTAAAAAACTCCTAGAAAAAATCCCCACCGCCCAAACCTGGAAAATGGCCCCCCCAAAAAAACCTTTTCGGGCTCTTCACTGTTCACTTTGCTTCAGAAAGAACCACTCGACATCTAGATGTCATTCCCGCCTCACCTGCTTTAGATGTCAACAAAAAGGCCACATAAAAAGGTTCTGTAATGCACACCCTCTCCCAAACCAGAGCAGATCCCATGTAGACTCAACGTTCTTCTCCACACACTCTTTCTCAGATATAAGATCGCCTTTTTACAAAACTTTAGAGTCCCAAAAAAGTACATCACAGACCACAGGCGCATAAAACAACCTCCTCCATATCCTACCCTCACAAAAAATACCTTTGCATGCCTCGCAAATCTCCCGACTGAACATGCAGACACTACCTCTTCTCGTTTCCAGAACATAAACCCCAAGGCTTTGCCTATATCAAAACCCTACCACAAACCAAAAAATCATATAGCTTCAACACAAAAACCCCATTACCCAAACCCTCACCATTCAACTTCAACTCCAACACGTAACACAAACACCCCACCTGCTGCAGCAAACATGAAAACACTAGAACACCTGGAGTATGCGATTGCTCTTGACCTTCCTACAAACTCTATGCGTTTTCTCAAGGTCCTCACCTTGAGAAGCATCCTCATCTCCATCAAAAACAATCTTGACAACAACCCTATCAATGTCCTAGACATCACTCGTGCCTTAGCCCTTCTCATCCCTGGACAAACCATCTTAAAACCAAAAATCTTTTCACCTACCCAACTCATCTATACTGTCCCTGAAGGAATAAAAATCAACCATCTCTTCAACCAAATTATCACAATTCCTTGTGGATCAAGCTTCATTACTGCCAGATTATCTAGATGGTCAGCTGACTTAGGTGCTTTCCCAGCTCCTACTGGCGGCTCTGACTGGGTTGCAATCACAAATCTCCCTCCCCACCTTTGGGAAGCTGATATTTTCAGAGGTATAGCCCATTCAATCGGGGCTACACTTCAATATATCAGCCATGAAACCTTGCATCCTACCCAATACATTAAAGCGTTTTGCCTCTTCACCGTCAAAGCAGCCATATCATTACCGCCTACCATCAATATTAGAATCAGTGAGTCTATCTACAATATCAAACTGTCTGTTGAACATCCCTCTGATAACAAGACAGCTTTCTCAGATCTCTCAAAACATCCTCCCTCTTGGCTTTGCCCAAACAAAGACAGAATGACTACCTTGAATACCCGCTCTATTGGTGACCACAATCATGTTTGGGTCAGAAAAAACTCCACCTCCTCAGACAACACTTACCTCCACACAAACAGGAAAAGAACCAGATGATCTGAACCCTCCTTTCATGAAAACACATACACGCCAGTAGGTTCCACCTTCCCTTCTCCAACCTCAACAAAGGAAAGTTACCCCTCTCAAAATCCAAACCAAATCGCCATAAAAATCAAAACAATACTCAGCTTAAGGATGACAACTCTTTGCAGAATTCTGATTAGGAGAGTCCTCAATAAAGGCATGAAAGCAGCTACCTGAAGAAGATTATGATGCCAGGTCAAAAAGAAACAAAAAATAATATCATCGTCAACAGGACAAAGCCAGGTACTTTCTCAAACTCCTCTATCTGTTCTCTTAGTGACATATCATCTGTTCATAATATATCTTTACCTTCCCACTCTAAGGATACAAAAGGAGATGCTGATAGTATTGTGGACCTAGCTTCATGGTCAAACATCAATAGCTTCACAAAATTTGCTAAAAAAATAGGCATCCATCTAGAAGACGAAGAAAAGGCTCAAAAAACTCTAGATGATATAGAAACCTTTATGGGCTGGTCAAATAGAAGGGTCCTATTTACTGAAAAAACAAACTTCGATCTCCTCAAAATAAATTAGATTGAGTTCTCTCTAGGATTGTTTTTTCTACTGGAAATCCTTTACAAAATCTATGAAACTCTCATCTTGGAACGCCTGTGGAGTTGCCAACCTCCATAGACGCAAAAAAACCCGTTCACACATCTAATAGAATAAAATTGACCTGATAACTATCCAAGAAACAAAAACTTGTCTAACTCCTTTTGCTCTCAAAACAATAGGGGGGAATAGAATCTCTGACTGGGTCCAATTACCTCCTGTGGGTTTCAAAGGCGGCCTCTTAGTTGGTTTCAACAATCAGATTTTAACTGCCCAAAACAACTCCATACTTAAATTCTCTATTACCATTGATTTCAAAAATCTTTCCGATGGTTATCTCTGGTCTTTTTCTGGGGTTTATGGGGAACTAGGGCAAAACAAATCTGCCCTCCTAGCTGAACTAAATTTTCTCACAAAAAAAATATTACTCGTCTCCATGGGTTATTGGTGGAGACTTCAACTTAACAACTCAAAACTCAGACAGACACAACTCCACAACTTCCCCCCAAACCATGTCTGCAGCTGATAAATTTTTAGCAAGTTGCTCACAAACCACACTTTGATTGACATCAAACCATCAAATGCATCTTACACTTGGTCAAGAAATCAAACATTTTCCAGACTTGACCACTTCATATGCTCTACCAAATGGGAAGATAATCACCCCCTCTCCTCTGTTCATATCACTCAAAGAGCCATTTCGGATCATTTCCCACTCATTCTTGACACAAAATCCATCTCTTGGGGCCATAGGCCTTTCAAATTTGAAAATAGCTGGCTCTCTATAAACAACTTCACCAACACCTGTTTAGAACATTGGAAACTCGCTGAATCCCAAACAAAAAACATAGGATTACACATCCTAAATAACACCAAAAACATTAAAACACACATAAAAAAATGGAAACTCACAAACCCAATCAATTTATTTGAAACACAAAAAAATCTTGAGGAACAATTCCTTTTTGTGGATAAGGACCCAACAGCCGACCCCGCTCTTGTTCTTTCCATTAAAGCTGAACTTGAATTCACAAATAAATGTATTGATACTAGATGGAGACAAAGGGAAAAAATAACATGGGCTAAGGAAGGTGACAAAAACACAAAATTCTTTCATAAAATTTGTAACAAAAACTATCGATAAAATTCCATAACTCAACTATGAATAAATGGCAGACTCACCTCTCACAAACAATCTATCTCAACCCACATAACAAACCATTTCAAAAATATTTTCAACAACAATCACAACCCCTCCTGCCTAAATGACTTGGAATGGACTAGAATTTGTCATGAAAACATAAAAAACCCACAAGATCTTATAAAACCTTTTTCCCATAGAGAATTGGATTCAACCATATTTGACTTAGGACTAAATAAATCGCCTGGACCCGATGACCTCAACATAGAATTCTATCTGGAAAATTGGGACCATTTCAAATTAGACTTCTTTGCTTTTTTGAAAACTTTCTATGAAAATAGGAACCCCCACAACATCATCAAATTCTTAAACAAAACCTTTATCACCCTAATAAAAAAACAAGCCAACCTGATCACATCTCCCAATTCAGGCCCATTAGCCTTATCAACACTTCATACAAAATCATAGCAAAAACACTAGCAAATAGAATCAAACCACACATGAACGATATCATTCCTCTCAATCAAAACGCTTTCCTAAAAAATAGAAGTATCCAAGATGCCTATTTGATGGTTAACGAAACTATACATCTCTGCCACAAAAACAAAATCCCCCTTCTGGCCATCAAACTAGATTTTGAGAAAGCTTTTAATTTTGTCAACTGGAACTGCTTAACTAAAACTCTCTCGGGTTTTGGTTTTCCTGACAAATGGGTAAATTGCATTCATGCATGCATATCTACAAACCAATTTTCAACAATCATAAATGGTGTCCCTTTTGGCTATTTTCATAACTCAAATAGACTCGGACAAGGGGACCCACTCTCCCCTTACCTTTTTATCATCATAACAACTATCCTTTCTCGTATGATTCAACTGGGAAAACAAAGTGGTCTCGTAAGCTCTCCTGGGGAATGCAAAGAGAACATCATTCAATTTGCTGATGACACTATAATCTTCTCCTCCCCCGAAGACTCATCACTTCTGAATATTTTCAGAATCCTTGGTATTTTTTCTTATATCTCGGGTCTCAAAATAAATCTGCACAAATCATGCATTTTTGGGGTACACCTAAATCAACCTTCTTTGGAGAGATTTAGAGATCTCTTAAGGTGTAAGATTGAAGATTTTCCCATCAAATACCTTGGCCTACCAATCACACCCCACAACATAACAAATGCTATCTGGTCCCCTATTATTACAAAAATAAACACAAAACTCTCAAATTGAACAAATAACTTCCTCAATCTTTCAGGGAGACTCACCCTCCTAAACAGTGTCATCACTCCCATCACCACACACTTCCTGAGCTGCATTCCTCCCTTCAAAAACAAAATCTAACCTTAAGAAAATAAGGAGAAAATTCCTTTGGAATAACTTCCACAAATCTAAAAAACTCGGGAAACACTACCATCTTGTTAATTGGAAAACTATAACTGCTCCACTAGATCAAGGAGGTTGAGGTATTCTAAACATTGAAACGCATGCCTTCTGTCTTATAACAAAAATTATCAACAGCCTGATCCAAAACAAATCAAAAATTTGGACACAACTCATCAAACACAAATACTACCAAAAATCCCCTCCCTGGCATACAATCTAAAAAAAATATGCTTCCCTCCTTTGGAAATACATAAACAAAAATATCCAAAAAATAACTCAAATCATCAATACCCCCCCCACACTCCCACCTGAATATCTCTTTCTGGTTCGATCCTTGGTTTGAAAACAATTCTATCTTTAATCTTCGCCCAAACTGGACCATCCCAAACAGTCTGCTTAAAATCAAAATTGATAAAGCTCTCCTCCTTTTCACCAGCAACAGAACAAACTCGCTTAAAAGATGCATCCTCATGCATCTCAGCCAAGACGAATTCTGTAATCTAAAACTCTCCTTGGAAAACAACACCTCAAACAACATAACATGGAAATGGGGAAACACTTACTCGGTTAAGCAAGCCTACTCCTATCTCTCTTACAGAGGCTTTGCCCCACCCACAACAAAAATATGGAAACAGAAATGGCCTCAAAAATATAAAACATTTCTATGACTTTTACTACATAACAAGTTGCTCACAGGTGATAACCTCACAAAAAAGGGCTTCATTGGTCCTTTCAGATGTTCACTATGTGAAAAATCTGACTCAATTGATCACATCTTCTTCAAGTGTACCACCTCACAAAACATCATCTCATACTACACACGCAATTACATTTCAGATCTCAAGGAAGCAACATTCCCACCACAAATCACACCAAATAGATAATACAAAAACTTCAAGGGTAGTGACATTTTCATTACCATCAGTTGGAATCTCTGGAAAGAAAGGAACAACAAAATCTTCAACAACAACCAAAAAATGAGACAAAATATTATATCACAAATAGACGCAGATCTTCACATTCTAACAAAATGCAGGTGAACAAGCAGAAGGACAAGATGATTCTGATGAAGGTGAATCGGAAGCAAAGTTTCTATACGATCTTAAAGCTATGGTTGATGACGAAACATGAGTTAGCATAGTTCAGCAACAACTATGAAAACACTTCTTGGGGAGCTGATTACTTTTTTTTAACAGACTTGGTTATTCTCTTCTTTAAATGCTTCAAGAGGCTTGTGTAAGGGGTGCCTCCCCCACTTCATCAAAACTTAGACTTTATCTCCACCAGGCTCAAATGTTTTTTTTTTCTTTTATGTTGCTTTTCCCTTCGTCTTATACGAAACTCACATAAGCAGGTGTTTGCTTACTTCGATGTTTCTTTAATATATGCTATGACCTTTCCTCAAAAAAAAAAGAGATCGCTGATCAAAATGAGCTACACACTATTTTAATAGAGTCTAATTCCAGGGTGCAGTAAAGATGATAGATGAGCCAATAAGTGACAATCTGAGGTATGCTAAGATGATTAAAAAAATTCAGTATAAAAGGAAGCCAAATTGGCAAGTGTCTTATGCCAGTCGAGATACCAATACAGTAGCGGATAGCTTAGCCAAACACCATCTTAAAAATATTGAGATATTTAGAACCTATGAGCTCCCACCAGGAGAGATCATAGACCCTTTAGTTAAAGAAACATGTAATGCTAGTAGTACTATCATATGTCATTCCGGTTCTTTAATTAGTGATTTTATGTTATATTTTGATTTAGCTCGCCATGGGAGGGCGGGATGAATAAGAGAGCCTACTGACTTTTCTAAAAAAAGAAGTTAGATAATCTCAATTTATTACATGATTTGACCTTGAAGAAGCTGACAAAGTTCAAAAGTACTCTGACACAAAGTAAAATTGATTAACACATTGTGTAAGACTATTCTGCAACTTGTATGTATTGTGAAACCATGTGGAGTGGACACAAAATGTGCTATGTTTTCTATAGATCAGTTAACTTCACATTCACTACAACAAAATTGAACAAAAGTCAAAGCCAGTTAGTAAGGGACAGAGTCTCTGACCGACGCCTCGGTCCCTGATTGACACCTAATTTTTCCCCTAGTAATATCCCTCGTTGTTGCTTATATATCTGTGACCCATATAATTCATTCAATTCCACAAAATCGCACTCCCAAATACAATTTGCAAGTATTAATTTCTGCCAACCCCGCGAAAGAAAAATCCACCCCTATTTCGAGGTAGGGTTGAGTAGAATTTGGTTAATAACCGATTAACCGAACGGTTAATTCCGAATGGTTAATTTTATTGGGTCAATTTGGTTAATTCAGTTAATTTGGTTAATTTATTTCAGTTAATTAGTTAAATGGTTAACTTGACGGTTAAAGATATTTTTAGTTTGGTTAACCAAATTAACTGAATAGTCAGAACTTATTCATAAATAATATCCTACACATGCATATATACATATATAGTTGTATTTTTATTTCAAAATACTTCCCCATATATATCAAGTATTTACAAACCATACATAATTAAATTTACAAAAATAATGCTATAATATAACAATTGTCATAAATTCTTTGAGTATTTCAAATAATATTATTACACGAGTGTTATTTAGTTAGCCAAATTAACCGACAGAATTAACCATTAACCGATTAGACAATAACCGAATTAACTGACTCAATTTGGTTAGGTTAATGGTTAAAATCTCAAACTACAAATTAACCATTTAACCAAACTGAATTAACTGTAACCGACTGAATTAACTGAATGCTCACCCCTAGAATTCTAGGCGCTAGGGTTTTATTTATAAGTACCCCTCTGCTCTCTGGTGCATTTTCTTTTTTCCCTAGAGTCCACTACATCCCCTCGTATGTTGTTTTCTCCTGCATACGTCGTTACCCCTTGCGTCTCATCTCTTCCGCTTCCATTCGCAGATCTACATCATCCTCATGCGACTCTGCCGCTTCTTCCGTTCATAATAGATTCTTAGAGAATTTGCTAGTGTCGTCTCCTTCTCCCCACACCGGGTGACCACTGGCATTTAGGCTATGCCCTGGAGTCGAGGTCCCGATTACCGTAGTAATCATGTGCGAAAAACAAGGTTTGGTAATTCAACCATCCCCATGTTTTTCATACTGCAGCTCACAGTTCGCCCTTCTGCCTATGATTTCTGCTCTTTTTGTTTTGTTGTGCTCTGAAGGATTCCAAAACTGATTTATCCTCCTTGATTCGTTTATCAAGGGAGGTGTTTGAAACATATATGGAGCATGTTAATTGGAACAACTGTGTGATGTAGTTTTCATGCTTTAATTGGTTGCGGGAGCCCAATAGTTTTAAAACACTGACTATCGACTATCCTATCAACTTAAGTTCCATTCACTTCCATGTGATTGGTTTGTTGTAAGTGTAAATATGAAAACCATTAAAATTACTTTATTATTATTATGTAATATAAATAAGGATGACAAAGAAATAAAAAAATCATAACATTGAAAAATTATAATATTTTAAATCATAATAACCTCAACATGTGTTAAGGTGCACATGTCGCTCCTCTAAAAATATTTTTATGGTACAATTATAATCTTAATAGAAATATTATGATCAAACTCACATCACAATATTTTTATTTTACTTTCTGTGTAAAAAATATTGTAACAATATCTACATTCATTTGCTTGTAAATATAAGTTTTGGTTCATCATTGTTTAACACAATATAGAATATTAATTTTCACATTATTTCTATAGGAAATTTTTACTATATTATTCGTGCATGGTCATAGTTTATTATTATTTTCACTTCATATTATTTCAACATGAAAAATAAAAATATGATAGATAAATCACATTATTTTTACATGGTATGGTGTGTTTCCTTTCATGATGTTTTTATTTTTTATTTTATAAATTGTACTGATAATGTTGTTTATAATGTAAAATATTTTGCATAGTACGATTATAGTGTATGATGTTTTGTCATATTATGTTATAGTTTTAGCAATGAACTACATCCACATGGCTAATATTTCTAGTCAAAAATATTTTATATTTGTCACTTAAGACGAATGAAGAATATAATTGTATAACAAATGTTGTTAGTTATCCTAAAACTCGTTTTCCCACTTTTTTTAAGAGGGAACTCAGGAACTGTATTTTGTATGTAAGTTTGTAACTCACCGGAAGTCACGAAACTCAAGTTCCGACACTTACTTTAATTCAATCATGAAAAACTGTTTAAAGAACTCCATTTCATAATTTTTTTGGACAAGTAACGACAAGCCAATCAGAGGCTTAGGAAGATTGGATCACCAACTATATCTATTGTACTCTTCACATCCGACGAGCTCCTTTTGGGGGTTTCTTCTACATGACTATAATGATGCCTTTTATATGTTAAAAATAATGAATATTTCCTTATCGGTGGTTGATGTAGCCTTTTTTTATATTAAAAAAATTGTCGTGAGATTTTCATAGCTCGTACTTAAATCATATAAATCCTTTTGTAAAAATCATGTTTGTTTCCGATGTGCTAGTTCTTTTGACGTGCAAACTTGTCTGAGTGCATTTTCTCTAATGTTCTAATATGAGTATGATATTACAACATCATCATCTTTGTTTGTTTTAAAGATTATGCTTAGCAAATATATTAGATATACTTATTTGGATTCACATTTTTCATTGACATTTGCAGCAATTACATTTTGCAGGTAATATTGACAAAGATAAATTATTTTGGGGCAAGCTACATGCGAATATATAAGCTCTAGTTTGTGGAATGTTGGAACTAGACATATTTTTGTTCAGGTTGGTTCTTCCAGTACCCTTTTCGTACCTTATATCTTACACAATGATATTAACCTACTCGGAGCTTACTTTCAAATCTCTATGCCTTACTTGTTATTAATGTTGTTAATAAACTCTTTATGACTTGTATATCTTAAATTACAAGATCATAATATGAATTATATTATAATGCAGAATGTTGACAATACTCCACAAGGTAGAAGGATAGATGAAGATCTTAGAGAATGCCTCAAGGATGAAGTTGTTTGTACCATGTTAGGGAAATCACATGAAGTAAACTTGTTGGGTGTCTTTGGTTCATGTTTGAAACATCTGTTAAGCACATGTGATGTATATAAAATGTTATTTTGTAGGCATTTTGAAGGGGATGCATCATATTTTTATAAAAACATGGTGCTCCAAGTATATTTTTTGAATGTAAACAATAGAATAGAGAATCAAATGAAATATCATCAAATGTTAAATTTTTTTTCCATGGGATGAATTACAAATAACTTATCATGGTTTGATAATTTTCAAAGGTTGAATATATATACATATAAATATGTTTATATAAACATATATATATATATATATATATATATATATATATATATATATATATATATATATATATATATATGACAACTGCTCAAGACTTCAACTTCTATTGGTCACAGATAGGACCTGGCCAACCATTATTGGTCACCAACCTATTGTCGAGCGTACATTGGTCATGGATTAGCCCTGACCACCACTAATTGGTCAGGAATTTGTTGATATTGGTCAGAGATTTGGCCTTCAGTTTCAAAGGATTTTGTTGTAGCATTAGGATGCTCATATGGTACACTGATGTTGATGTTTTTTACTCAAATCTAGGTTTCTTGACCAGCATGACATGTATAGACAAGACACACAATGATTCACTTTGCTAGTTATCATTCATGATTGGTGCATACCATATAATGTGGTAAACACATGTAGTTGTCTCCTCGAACATATTTAAATAAAATGTTGAGTTGCAATGATCTACATCTTCCATGATTACAAGAAGAAAAAGACAATTGTGTTTAGATGATTAGTACCTCAACTAGGTTGATTTCCAAACTACAATAATGATACAAGAGACAATTCACAAAACTATAGCTAAAGTATAAATTCAAAAACATGTAAGACAGGTTTGTGGGGAAGTCTCCCATTAATGCACCCTATTTAAATTTTGGAGTTGAACTTCCGCTACTCTTAGTCAACATTTGAGAGGGAATATGTGACTCCCTTGCCTATTGGGCATGAAGCGTAAATTTTTTACGTTTGTCTTTTACACTTGAAAATGGATCATTTAGATTACAAATAAAAAGCTTCTTTGCTAAAACATTACAACATAAAATGATCCTTACCATATGGATGTCAATTTCACATCCTTAGGTCACTATTAACCACCAAGTAAGTTGTAAGATATTTAAGCTCAATTTTTTTTCCTGTAACCCTTTTGTGACTTGGCCTAACCTTCACATGCTATTACCTCCTGTAGTTGCAAATTTAGACTTTTAATCCATTGAAACTCATTATTATCTTTATTATATTTTATTCTTGAGTTTCTTTCTTGTATTTTAGTTTTCTTATAAATTACTTCATGTGATACTTCTCAAAAGGTTCACTTTCTTGCAATATATCACTATTACTATCAAATAATACATCTTTCATGAGTGTTAATCATTTTTTTGGAATTTATTTTCTTATCACTTCATCCCTATTTTTTCTCACTTATAATAACATTATTTACCTGATTATGTATGTTCTTGATTTAATTCTAGTTTATAATCATGGAAATGCATGAATGCATTCATACAAAAGACAAGTTTATTAATTTTAATATTCTAGAAGAAGTAAAATAAATCATCTATTTAATGATGTTTTTTTCATATTGGCATTTTATTGTTTTCTATTCCATAATTACAACTATAAAATTCTCTTCAAGCTACAATCAAGTTCACATTGTTATTTTATTGTTTTCTATTCCATAATTACAACTATAAAATTCTCTTCAAGCTACAATCAAGTTCATATTGGCATTTTATTGTTTTCTATTCCATAATTACAACTATAAAATTCTCTTCAAGCTACAATCAAGTTTATTAATTTTAATATTCTAGAAGAAGTAAAATAAATCATCTATTTAATGATGTTTTTTTCATATTGGCATTTTATTGTTTTCTATTCCATAATTACAACTATAAAATTCTCTTCAAGCTACAATCAAGTTCACATTGTTATTGTCTTTTTATATCATGGATCCACAAAATGTACAAATGTTTCCAATACTACATGCACAGATCACTTTACTCCATTTCTATTTTCTTCATTCTTATGAATTTTCTTTCTTCATAAGAATTTGTTTTCCTTTTATAACCTTTATTCTTAGTGTATAATCCTTCCTGACATTGTTTCCTTAATAAATGTAAAGTGGAGAAGAATAAAATATGATTGATAAATCAATTTTTTAGGCATTCACTCAACACATTTCCTAGACCTAGTTCTGCTCATTACCGTTGGTGAAAACTAGCTACATAATACTTTCTAACACATCATAATCACCTTACAATTGTATTGTTTTAGACTTATCATTTATATTTATTTCTCATGCTTTAAAAGACTCTTTTATTTCCTTTTGTTTTTCAGACTCTACATTACTCATCCCATTTGATATCATTGACATCCATTTCCCACAATTTAAATTTGTATTCAATTCTAATCCATATATTTGATCATATATTCCAAATTACACAATTTACAGAAGCTTTTGAGTGTTTGCAAAATCTAATATATGAATAAATGTTCACCTTAGCAGTTTCACTTATAAGATTCTCACATAATATATTCTTTATTTTGAACCATATAACTCATGTAAGAATAAAAATCTACTTTTAAAATGTTTTACGTAATTTGTACTCATATGATATGATTCCATGTTTATCATCATTTGTTTCCTTCATAGTAGATTATTTTATCTAATGATGAAGAATTGATAAGAAGAAAATATTAAATTTAGTTTATTATTCTCATGTGCCAAAGTAGGTGTTGGTTGTTTACACAAATGAGTTTCAATCATTAAGAATGATCTTTTACTCAACTAGCTATATCCCGCAAGTATACGAGAGTAGTAGTAGTCGAGGTCGAACACAAGGAGCGTTGGTTAGTTAGGCGCAAGAGTTATGATTTTCAATAATCTAGATCGTTGTATACAAGATGATTGGATTAGAACAACTAAATTATAGATGTAAAACAAAATAGCAAATTATCACTTAAGAAAGGTTAAGATTCAGATTTGGAAGGATCTTAGACATGGGATTTCACTATCACATCATAGCTTATATTAAAATACGAATTTAAACATGCTAATTAACTTACAAAGGAGGTTTGTAGTCATCACTCACCTCCCGGTGAAGTGATGACGATTTTAACTCCATACATCACTCTCGTGTATGTATTTCATTTCAAATCACAAACCTTGCTCCTCAACATAATCCCAGCCACTCTCGCGGTCAAGGACAAGTTTCCAAAAGAGTAACTCCATACTCTCAAACACATCTTCTCAGATTATGAAAGAAAGTATAAAACATGCAAGTATGATGGCCAATCACACAAATAAGCATTTCATATCTGAAACAACTCTTGGAATATGCAAGAAACTAACATTTAGTACGAAATTCATATGTTCATACAAGCTATGACATGGGAGTTACTCTCCCATGTCCAAGATTCGGATTCTACTCATCCATGATCATGTATTGCAGAAATGCTACATAATTTTCAGAGTTTAACATGGTTTAGAGAAGGAAAAGCTAGGAGAATTGAAAGTGTAACCCAAGAGAAGTAGAATTCCGTCTTGGGGACGAAATTCCACACCTAAAGCTGCTCCAAAACGGACTGGCTCCTCTCTCAAGAAACTACACGAAGTTGCGGAAGCTTGGCTGCACCTTGGAGAAGACAATGGAGAAGAAGAGAAGAAGAAATGAACTCCTTTCCCAAGAAACCACCCTTGATCTCCTCAAAATCACCCTCCTCTGCTCTAGGCTTGCTCTGGGACAAGGGAACGTTCATAAATGACCGGGCATAACTGCCCATTAAGTTTCCACTTCGTTTTAAACAAAAACTCGTATTTTTCAAAATGTTGAAACTGCCAGGTGCACGCCGTGTACTTTAAAGTGCACGCCGTGCAACTTTCTAGAAACTTTCAGTTTGCTCCAGAATGCACTGTGCATGGCGTGCGCTAAAGAAATGCACGCCGTGTAACTTTCCAGAAACTTTTAGCTCCCAGGTGCATGGCGTGCGATGAAGAAATGCACGCCGTGAAACTTTCTAGAAACTTCCAACTCCCAGGTGCACGCCGTGTAACTTTCCAGAAACTTTAGTCTGCCTGACGCTCCCAAGTGCACGGCGTGCACTTGGCTGTTCTGGACTGTTGTGTATTCTACTCATAACTTTTAGCGTGTAGGTCTGATTTATATGTCGTAAAAAGTGGTATTTGCATAGTTTCGAACCCCAAAAAATGTAGATACTTGAGGAGTGATCCAATAAGAGATAATATGATATATTTCTCATCATTTCATTGCAAAATATAGTACCTACAATCCAAACCATGAGACAAGTAAGAATAGCTAAAAATATAGAATCTAGCATGAATGAGAGTGATAATTGAGTCAAAACAACATGGATATGCAACCAAACATAATCCAAAAGATGATATGATTTGTGCACATCAAATCCCCCTAAGCTTAAACCATTGCTTGTCCTCAAGCAAAAAGAGCATAGAAACATAAATGAAGAATTGTCAAGTTCATGAATAGATCAAATGAAATGAAAGATGTGTATAAGACCAAACCAACCATGATCAACATGTTTATGCTCATAGCCATCAATTCAACTTAAACACCCAAGAAAGAGATTTTTAGTTCAACAGGGGTGATCACAATTAAATGAATCAATCAATTAAACAACACTGATTAGAATTTAGATGACCAAGCCAAACAATTAGTGGATATGCAACTCAAACTCTCAATTATTAAGGATACAAATGATGAAATCTTAGTTAAAATGAAAATTTTAGTTGTACTCTCCTTCTTTCCCAAAAGTGATATGATAATGGATTATGGGTTCCGACACTCGGCTGCTAATGTAGGCTTATGCACACATGGAGTGTCGGTTGGGGTATTTTACCCTCTTTTAAGACATACCATCTAACCATCGTGGCCAGATCGGACTTACACTAGGCTAGCATGATATGTGGGCGGTTTAGCCATCTTTTATGGGGTATAAAGATGAGATAAGTCAAAAGATTTTTTTTAAACATAGGAGAGTCAACTAAATTGCAACATTAGCTAGATTTCATTCATTTGTTTTGAAATTGTTTCATTGAAAGAGTGGTTGAAAATGCACTAAGAATTTGGCAAGGGCATCCCATATTCTAAATAATGTTGTAAAGTTGATTTACTCACAAAAATTGAAACTATTACATGTTTTAAGCAATCAAGGATGTGAAAGATGAATGTTCAGGCTAGAAGCATAAACCAGAGTTAATCACATGTTGATGGCCAAAAGGTTTCATTTGATTAATGCATGCCTTTTACAATTTCTCCAAATGATATTTCTCATCAAAAGAGGACAATCAGTTAAGAATAGGAGTTCTATCCACATATAAAAGATGAACCTCATATCATACTAGATTTTCCACAAGAAGAGCATAATTGAAAACAAAAGACTAAAATGTGAACACAAAACAAAAGCAATTGACAAGAAGCAAATAATATGAAAGGGAAAAGCTAAAAGAACTAGGTTACCATCCAGTTGCTCTGCCCTAAGCTTGAAATCTGTAGTGTCCTCACTGCATAAATCAAACTAAAAATGTTGCAACCGGGTACCTCATCATGGTGGAAACATCAAAGTCCATGGAGGACCGGTGCTCTGATTTGCAGCTGGAAATTGTTGTGCTAAAGATTGATGCCTCCTTGCAAATATGTCCTTGATTTGGGGAAAGCGAAAGCACCTATTAGCTGCAGCAAGAATAGTCTTTTGTATGCCAATACTATTTGTCTTTTCATTCTCCTTTGAAGCATCATCAAAATATGAGTTGGGAAGAGTGTTCTCATTATAAAGCAATGTGTCATGTAGAGTGTGAGGAGGAAGGACATGTTGATTTCTTAAAGAATCAACATGTAGAGCATGTGTTGTAGCTTTCTCCCCTTTAGTTGCAACTTCATAATCATCATGGGTATCAACATCATCATACTTTGAAGGATATACCTCTATAACAACTCCATTCTTCAATGTCACCGTCCTGAAATATGTAGGATTCATCTCCGGTGGACTAGGAAAGAAAGGTGGAAATGCTTCTTTGCTAAAAAGAGCTTGGTGGGTAATTTGTTTCTCCAAGATGTGTGCATGAGTGGTAATATCATCCACCTTAGAAGAGAGTTGGAAAATGGCACCCTTCATTGATTGTCTTTATTGATGGAACTCTTCATTTTATTGCATTTGAGTTGAAATAAATCTTGCAAGCATGGACTCTAATCTAGAAGTTACTTGTGGTTGTTGTGGCTGAATGAAATTTGGGTTCACATTGTTGTAGAAGTCCGATGGAGTGTAGCCCATTGGATAATAAATAGAAGAAGAATAACATGTAGAAGATGAGTGTCCAAGCAACCCACATGAATCACAAATAATATTGGCTGCTTGAAATGGCTGTGTGCTTAGCTTATCAAACCTTTGTGATAAAGTGTCTATCTTTGCTGCAATTATGTCTATAGCACCAACCGTGTGATCTTCCCTTTGCTTTCTGGAAGTAGTATGTGAAAAGGATGGGTGGTATCTTGTATCCGGACTCCATTGGCAATGATTTGCTGCCATATCTTTAATAATAGCATATGCTTCTCTATAAGATTTGTTCATTAGAGCTCCATTTGTAGCTGCATCAATAAACATCCTTGTATTGTAACACAAACCATTATAGAAAGATTTCAATAGAATCCAATTGCTTAGACCATGATGTGGACAAAGATGTTGAAGATCTTTGAACCTCTCCCATGTATCATACAAGGTCTCTCCATCCCTTTGAGAATAATTGATGAGTTGACTCCTCAATTGTGCGGTCTTTCTTGGTGGAAAATATCTTGCCAAAAAGACCTTTAGAAGCTCCTCCCAAGTGTCGATTGACTTCTTTGGTAAAGTATAGAGCCATGCCTTGGCTCTATCTCTAAGAGAGAATGGAAAAAGGATTAGGCGTATCCCATCAATAGGAATGCCATATATCTTTATGGTGCTTAGCAACTGCAGAAATTCAGCAATGTGGAGGTTTGGATCCTCCATTGGTGTCCCTCTAAATGCATTCAGTTGTAGCAATTGTATGATGGATGGGCTGATAGAAAACTCCTCTGCCTCAAATTCTGAAATATTAATAGGTCCACTCATGTTCATTGCAGTTGTACCAAAGTAGTCCTTAAGAGGAAGGTCATCCTCCTTGACTAGTTCTTCATGTGAATCTGGAGGATTAGGTAGATGTGGCGTAGATGGTGGTGGTGTATGTGGTATGGATGTTGGTGGTGTATATGAGGGTGTGGAAAAATGTGATATGGCTATTGGTGGTATATATGATGGCGGTGAATTAGGTGTGATTGATGGTGGTGTGGATGAATGATGTGTGGATGAGGGTGGGGCATATGATGGTTGTGTGGGTTGTAATTCCTCCATACATGTTTGGGTTTCACTCCTTCTTGCTCCATGAGGGATGCAAATAGTGTGTTCATTTTCTAAATGTAGAGATATGCACTATTCAAGGATCTTTTTATGAACACCCCATATGCTCCTGCAAATAAACAAGGTGAGTGAGATACAAAAACAAACATGGAAGATACAACAAATTATGATGATCATGATGAATTATGATGGTGGATATGATGGTGGATATGAAGGTTGTGATCTAGTCTCATTTACTTATCAACAACTCTTACTCTAACAGGAATACCGATGCTCCCCGACAACGACACCAAAAAACTTGTTGGTTATTTACACAAACGAGTTTCAATCATTAAGAATGATCTTTTACTCAACTAGCTATATCCCGCAAGTATACAAGAGTAGTTGTAGTCGAGGTCGAACATAAGGAGTGTTGGTTAGTTAGGCGCAAGAGTTATGATTTTCAATAATCTAGATCATTGTATACAAGATGATTGGATTAGAACAACTAAATTATAGATTTAAAACAAAACAGTAAATTATCACTTAAGAAAGGTTAAGATTCAGATTTGGAAGGATCTTATACTTGGGATTTCACTATCACATCATAGCTTATATTAAAATATGAATTGAAACATGATAATTAACTTACAAAGGAGGTTTGTAGTCATCACTCACCTCCCGGTGAAGTGATGACGATTTTAACTCCATACATCACTCTCGTGTATGTATTTCATTTCAAATCACAAACCTTGCTCCTCAACATAATCCCAGCCACTCTCGCGGTCAAGGACAAGTTTCCAAAAGAGTAACTCCATACTCTCAAATACATCTTCTCAGATTATGAAAGAAAGTATAAAACATGCAAGTATGATGGCCAATCACACAAACAAGCATTTCAGATCTGAAACAACTCTTGGAATATGCAAGAAACTAACATTTAGTACGAAATTCATATGTTCATACAAGCTATGACATGGGAGTTACTCTCCCATGTCCAAGATTCAGATTCTACTCGTCCATGATCATGTATTGCAGAAATGCTACAGAATTTTCAGAGTTTAACATGGTTTACAGAAGGAAAAGCTAGGAGAATTGAAAGTGTAACCCAAGAGAAGTAGAATTCCGTCTTGGGGACGAAATGCCACTCCTAAAGCTGCTCCAAAATGGACTGGCTCCTCTCCCGAGAAGCTGCACGAAGTTGGGGAAGCTTGGCTGCACCTTGGAGAAGACAATGGAGAAGAAGAGAAGAAGAAATGGACTCCTTTCCCAAGAAAACACCCTTGATCTCCTCAAAATCACCCTCCTCTGCTCTAGACTTGCTCTGGGACAAGGGAACGTTCATAAATGACCGGGCATAACTGCCCATTAAGTTCCCACTTCGTTTTAAACAAAAATTCGTATTTTTCAAAATACTGAAACTGCCAGGTGCACGCCGTGTACTTTAAAGTGCACGCCATGCAACTTTCCAGAAACTTTCAGTTTGCTCCAGAATGCACTGTGCACGGCGTGCGCTAAAGAAATGCACGCCGTACAACTTTCCAGAAACTTTTAGCTCCCAGGTGCATGGCGTGCGATGAAGAAATGCATGCTGTGTAACTTTCTAGAAACTTCCAACTCCCAGGTGCACGCTGTGTAACTTTCCAGAAACTTTAGTCTGCCTGACGCTCCTAGGTGCACGGCGTGCACTTGGCTGTTCTGGGCTGTTGTGTATTCTGCTCATAACTTTCAACGTGTAGGTCCGATTTACATGCCGTAAAAAGTGGTATTTGCATAGTTTCGAACCCCAAAATATGTAGATACTTGAGGAGTGATCCAATAAGAGATAATATGATATATTTCTCATCATTTCATTGCAAAATATAGTACCTACAATCCAAACAATGAGACAAGTAAGAATAGCTAAAAATATAGAATCTAGCATGAATGAGAGTGATAATTGAGTCAAAACAACATGGATATGCAACCAAACATGATCCAAAAGATGATATGATTTGTGCACATCAGTATGTATCATCCCAAAATAGAATAATCAATATGTTTGGCCTCATGATAAAAAAACACATATTTTCATCTATCATATCATATAATCTTCTTTTTGTAAATCAAGATTTTTGGTTTATATTATTAATATATATTTTTTCTAAATTCTAAACGTGATATTATGTCTCACATTCTCATTTGGTTCTTTGTACTTTAATTCCTCCAAAAAAGACATGGAACATGAACGTATTTGTATGTTTTAATTATTTTATTATTTCTCTTGCTTTACTTAGAATTGTTTTAAATGAATCAAGTTGAGTATTTATAATTTATTTTCCTAAAGTCATCCTCCATATCTTAGTTTGTTATGTATGCTCACATATCTAACTTCACTTTCAATGCACATGCCTTTTTGGAACTAATCAATAAATCTATGATTTAAACATAGATAACTTCATCTTATATCTTTATTTTTTTATCTTTCCCATTACATTTTTATATTCATGATTTTTTTATCCAAACATGTGTTCCTCCCTTTTTCATTTTTCTATGATATATATATTTATGTCATATACAATGGGTTAGAGGTTACAAGAGAAGCGTCCTCTCTCTCACATACATTAAACATATCTTCTATATTGAATCATAGGTCTCTTTGAAGTAAAGACAAAAATTTATGAGAACATCCATATCCCAAGATCCTCAAAAACCTCATGTTGAAGACTACTAAAATTTTACTTCGAAAATTCTTCAAGTAATTATCCATTCAACATAAAATAGAGACTTCAACAAGTATGGCAATAGAATCTCACCATAGTCCCATGACATATACGTAATAAGCATCAGTAAACAAGGATGAGCATTGGACATGACCTGATACAAGAGGGAAAAGCTTCATCTAATTGTAACTCAGACAAAATTAAAGCTCCACTTGTGCTTCAAAACTTAGTACTAGACTTATTGCATGACCCATCAACATATTCAATAATAATCATACTCCTTTATATACATATGTGGAAAATCACCATGTGTGCCATCAAATGATGAACCCTGCTATGAACAGAGATAATGTTAGCCAATTCACAAGGGATGGTAGCAATTAGACCATGAATGGAAGAACTTATACAAATTTCCTTTGGAAAGTCACATTCAAATAACAAATGTCTTACATTTTCACTAGCTCCTTTCTAGAGAATACACCATGAGCAATAAATAATGTCAATTCTTCTTAAATAGTCAATTGTAGCCAAGATGGCATGCAACGCTTTCCAAACAAATGTCTAAAATCATCATGGGACCCTGAAGGACCAAATTTGTTTAAATTCTAGTTCTTTATTCTATTTAAGTTTGACACAATTTCAAACATCTCTCACTTTAATATCTATTTCCCCATAAACTATAGACGATTTAACCTCCTCTAACTTTAATATTATACTTTAGAATTTCTGGAACCATTGTATTCCTTATATAAGATTGGAAGTTCCATTCACCTTCCAAAATGACAAAATTACAATATTTGTGTTTAGAATTTGATTTGTACCAACTCAATGAAAACGAAATTAGTTGTTGGGAAAACAAGGATTGAACCATAAGACAAAACATTCAACAATTTAATGCAAAAGATATGTAAGATAGAACGTATTTTCTATGATGTAAGAATATGTCTCCACATCCAAGAGAAGAGGCCATTATCATGAATATTCTAAGAACTTCTTCTTGATGTAACATTTGTGCAACAAGTTGACCCATAGGCACGTAGAAATAACACAAACATCTTTTAAGAGACCAGATTGAACAACTTTTGTAATCCTCATAATGCCCTTACCGCCCACTTTGTTTGAGAAGCACACATTCAACCAACTAACAATGTATAAGATTTTCTTCCCATCAGTTCCTTCCCAAAAGAATTTCATATAAATACTATAAATCTCTTTTATAATGGCAACATGTAAGGGAAATGCCATAGACCAATATAGAAGCAACATCGATGGGGTAGATTGATTAACTTGACTATTATAGCAAAAGATAAAAGCCTATATTTCCAACCATCAACCTTTATTTCATATTTTTGAATGAGATGAACATAGTACTTTGTCCTGCACTTTCCAATGAAAAGAGTAATGCCCAATTTTGATAAAGGAAATGTGGAAATAGGATCTATAAGAGTCTAAAAAATATCATTCTAAATACAATCTCTACTAAAAAATTAAACTCTTCTCATGATTGACTTTGACACCAAAAAAGCTACCAATTTTTTAAAATGTTTTCTCTAGATGTTTCATGCTATAAAGATTATTTTCAAGAAACAACATCAAGTCATCAAAAAATATTGAGTAGAAATAATGTGTGGATTTGTTGCTTTTGAGGGTTTAATCTTTCCAGCATCCACTTACTTCATAGTCATGCATAGCTTTCAGGTGTTGCATCCCTATCACAAAAATATATGGCAGTAATGGGTCCCCCTATTTGACTTGATTTGATGGTTTGATGATCCTTGATGGACCTCCATTAAACAAAACTTTCTAATTAGAAGTTTAGAAGAAAAAAAATTCAACTAGTTAAGAAATCATATATGAAATTTGTTTTCTTGTAAGATGATAAAGATATAGTCCCAACAAGCATAGTCATAAGATTTAGAAATATCAACCTTATAAAAAAACTTGGAACTAACATAATTTTGATTGAAGTAATTATCCAACTAATTGGTTAGAAAAATGGCTTCAAAATTTCTTCTTTCTTTGAAAAAGTAGAGGCTAGGCCACAACCACTTCCAAAAATTTTGGAGAAAATTTTATAGAGGTGTGTAATATTCATGTCTTTCTTCACTTTAGGTATTAAGCTGAATAAAAAAAATCTAGACTCTGATTAGGTTTTTAGCCTTGGTAAAAAATATAATACAACTTTAGAAGCATAGTTGCCAAAAAATTTCCAACAATAGTAAAAGAAATATGCAATGAAACAATATGACCTAGGAGCTTTATAAGAATTAGCCTCACTCATAATCAAATAGGTTTATTATTGAATCACTTCATTTAACATATTCTCATAATGTTTAGTTTGCAACTTTTTTAGCTTGCATCTATCATCCCATTAGGGGTTCGATATAGGGGTTGTTTGAAAAAAAACATAAAAAGTTATAATCAATATGATATATAATCTTATTAGGATCATGTTCAATGGATCACTCAACATCAATATCTTTGACATGATTGAGGTTCCTTCTTGTTCTTATGGAATAGTAACATAACTTTTAATTGGAATTCCCTTCCTTTAACCACTAAACTCCTAATTTCTACCTAATCCAAGACTCATATTTCTTGCAACTTATCAAAAGAAACCTTCCTAGCTTTTGCTACTTATAGAGTGCACCTCTTATTAGGAATGAAATCTACAAACTTTTTCTTATATAAAGATTCAATCTCATTCTTATTTTCCATATCATCCAAATCCCCTGCATATGTTCTATTTCACTGAATATAAGTTGATTTATTTAACTTCAAATTATAGGGAATCCAATAACATCCATCTTCCAAGCACTAGGAACCACATCAAGAAAACCTTCTTACTTTGTACTTCCATTGATGAAATAAAAAGGACTTTCTTAACTTCTTTAATTCCCCATTTGAATAATTAAGATTCAATGATGACTAGGTACAATAGAATGAACGTCACTACAAAATTCACCAAACACCTCTACAACTATGTAATATTAAAAAATTCTGTCGATTTTAGACATAACATGATCCAATCCTATCATTCTATTATCCCAAGTAAAAATTGATCCATGTATATCAAGATCACTAGGGCCACAATTTGAAATCCAATCATTACAAATGGTCATATCTAAAATATGTTGTAGAGATCTACCTAATCTACCTGAAGCATTCCTTAAAGATTTAAACTCACCAATGTTACGAAGGACCATCAATAGTGTTGTTGATCTTGATCTCTTCTCATGACTTCTCTCTCTCATTTTCCTCATTGAAAGAATGGATTATTAGTAGGAAGAAGGTATGAGAAGTAGTTTGTACTCTAGTGTGCAAGAACTGCTCAGCTTCAATTAGTTTATTGATCATACATAACTCACTACACCACAACACCAAAATCATGACCAAGGCATGGTTGTCACAATTTGTAATAAACATCCACTCCTAAAATATAGAACTCTTTTTAGTTTTTTCCCTCTTACTTTAGTTTCTAAAATCAGAATTATGTCAGTATTAACTCTTTTTATTTCCTATTGAAGCTTGTCATGCTGCTTTTTTTGGCCTTTGACATTCCAGGAGTCAACGATTAAGCATCATCATTAATTACAACATCCTTATCCAGTGCTTGGCTGGTATACAACTCATCTTCATTTAGAATCAACAACCCCCTGAACTTATTATAAGGAGAAAACTCCATAAAACATTTTTTCAAAAAAATTAGATGAATTTTAAATAATAACCTTTGGAGGAAATTTTGAATCACCAACATGTTTGGATTTTCTTTTAGAAGTAGTAAAAATACAATCCTTTGTCACTAGTGAATTTGTAGAAGTGATAACTAAGACACTTGCTTGACTACTCATTAAAAGAATAGATTATAGATTTCTGTTGCATAAAATTAACAAAATTGTTATTGTTATCAATAGAAACCCTCATGGGAATTATCACAGACACCATTTTGGCAAACATTGTTACTTTTAACTTTCTAGAGTTTATGCATATCTATACTTATTATAGATTTCCATGTTCTAATTGAACTTTTGGACGATAGAACAAATAGAGGGTTCCATTCATACTCAAATAATACTTTTTGAACATGAGCCTCAACTCTCATCAATTTTATAGATCGAGGGAAGGTTGAGAAAGAAACAATCAATACTTGCATTCTAGTGAAATCAATTCTCATACAATATTTTGCATTACGATTAATATAGAAGTATTTCCCCATGTATGAATCTAGCTTCTCAAACATACACTATCCCCATAACTCTGATGAAAGTTCTTTCACTTTTACCCATATTAGAACTTTTGAGATGTGCAACTTGTTAAGTGGGTTTGGAAGGGGCCATCTCCTCAAACTTAGTGATTTCCTCTTCACTTACCATGGGGCCTTTCTCCAAACGAAAGTCTAATTCATCTAATTCTGAGAATTTTGTTATGAAAAAACCTCTCTATACTAACAATATCACTTATTTCTTTTAACTCCCACTTCCAAGAAACAAAATTCCCTAGAGTGGGCCAAAATATACTCAAGTAGAGTATTCATCCAAGAAAAAGACTTTGTGTGACTTCTTTTCAAGGCTATGAGATTTTCCCATCCACCAAGTTTAAAGGAACAATTTTGATACTAGTGTATACAGCTAGGTGTTCATGGAATAGATCTAACTATGATGTAGTTTCTTGAGTGACACCAACCTATTAGTCACCACCAATTGAAGTAGAGTTGATTGAAGGTTTACCATTTACTTGATGAGGGAGAGGTGGGTGTCTTTAGTTGTGAAAATGGTCAAAGTCACCACCCACACCACCCATGATTTCTAATTTTGGCACTGAATATGAAATTTTCACTAGTAATCCTCTTATGATTCCCATTAACTCCTTGTAGTCACTTTATTTTATTAAATTAGTAGGTTTCCATAGATTCCCTTTTACAAGACAATCTTATAATTTTGTTGGTGTTTCCTTCTTTAACATCATATTCTTTCAACATTTTCTATTAATTGTTAAATTGATTTCCGCTCATTGTTATTCTATCATGGATGTTCTCACTTCTCACATGATACTTAATTACTCAGTAAGATAATTAGTTAGTTAATTGACTTATCTACTATCAGTAGACTAGTCATTTTTTTTAGTAACTAAGCATGACAACCTTTATACTACATGTTTTAGTTTTGACTTGAACACTCAGACTTCTTCTCAACCATACCAAAGGCATGTATCAATAAGTTCATTTTTTTAAAGATGAATGTGGAAACACAACCCAGGAAGGGCCACTCATGCACCCATCCTGATATGTTTAACTCTTGGTGCCCCAAAGGGTGTGGTTTGGTAACCCGCTCCCATGCCCATTATAGATTGCCTTCTTTTGCAGATTGTATTCAGCGTGGTTGGAACACTGGTCCTTCATTGGGAGTTATCGAGCTCTTACCTATCAGGCTACTCTGGCTAGAATAATTAAGTAAAATTATCATATTTTCTCTTATAATATGTGAATTCATGTTTATTTATTCTTTGTAAAGGAAACTAGGGTTCAAGCCTTATGTGCACTTGTTTCATCAAACATTTCCAAATAATTTTTAAATTATTCCATTAATTTCCATAGATTATTGTATCCTCAAACACTCCCATTCTTATTATAATACAATCTTGAATTAAGAAGTCAACATAACTAAAATAGGTAAACTTAAAAACATGTGCAAGGAAGATATAAAATTATTGAAAACTATAATTTAGAATAATATCATTTTAGAATTTACATTTATGCCTTTACACTTTTTTATTAGATTTTATTTTTCTATTCATAATGCACTATATTTCACTCTAGTCACTCCTTCTACTTTTTTCATGGCTAGGAAATCATGTGAGAAATGACATAGTATGTTTCCCAGAGAGCCAATCATATACTGATTGTAATGGGGGGTCATGTACTTGATTTGATAAATATTAAATGTGATTACGTGTATATGTTTGTCTCAGACATGAGATGATGATACAAACTTGCAAGATGTCTAAAGACTGATGTTACTCAATTAAATATGTCTTTAGGTTGAGGACCTGAACAATGAGATCATATGTATAATAAGAGTACATACATTCTTGCTATGTCCCTAGTAGGATATTATTGTGGAAGAAAAATAGAAGAAAATAATACATAAGACTAGAATGTGTGTTGACTAATGATAGATTCTCATTAGTTATGATAGTGTTACCCAGTCAAACACATAGGTATGTGTTAGAAAATAGTATATCAGACAGACCCACCTTGAGAGTGATACATGGAAACCATTGAATGGTAGTTAGGATCGGCTCTCAAAGTATTAATGGCAATTGTGGTTCTTAGACCTGAAGTCAGTACACTCGTCACATGTCGTTCAATGAACTTTGACACCATACAACTCGACCTTGAATAAGGGTTGCCACAAAGTGGTGCTCGCGTACATTGTGACACATGGAGATCAACTATGAGTGATTAAGATGACATGTGTCCTTCCTATTGGAGTAGTTATCTTGGACACTTGATAAACAAAATTGATAAATATATGGCCATACTTATCTGTGTCAATATGTGATATGTGAGATCACATACATCTAATGTAGTCTGCTCTAGTTCAAGGAACATGTATGAATGTTAAGAGGATGATGATTCCATGCCTTATGCTCAATCTGAATATCAAAGACAAAGGAACTATATGATCACAATAACACTAATGACATATTGTAGTTTGAAGTTTTTCTCCAAATTCTAATTACTTGGGTAGCAATGATGTGTTACAAGATACAAATCATTGTATGTGATGTAATAATTTTATTATGGACATTCGCTACCAACATAATATGGGACCTATAGGGTCACACACATAGGATGCACTTGAAATAGGAAATTACACATGGATAATATTGACTTGGTTACTAAAAGTGTGTAGGTAATCAACTTAAGGAATATTGGCTATGAGTTAACTAACTGACATCTCCAGTCGACCGACTACTTTGCCAGTCTATCAACTGGAATATCCAATTGAACTACTGAACACCTTTTGACACGGTTGATGGAACAATCCATTTGATCAACTGGAGTGTCTAACCTACCCAATGGACATTGGTCTTAGAGGATAGCCAAAATACTCATTCGTCCAATTGGAATTTCCAAATTGACTGATTGGATGTGAAATGACCAGTCTGACTGGGTCAAATGATTAATATTATGTGTAATGACATGCATTAATCATTTCATTAAAAGCCGAAGTTGATGCACTACTAGACACAAGCCAATCAATGGACTGATAGTCTAGTCGAGCAACTGGCAACACACAACAACCTTCAAACCATGAGAACTATCTTTTTTATCCTCTGGGTTTTGGAAAGCTAAGCTCATCCACTCCTATGTAAGGAGGGGATAGCCAAGGATCTATAAACACCTTTCTTGAAGTCATAGAAACATTGAGTTCCAAACCAATCTTTCCCAATAAAGGGTGAGATAGAAAGGGAAAAGAAATTTGATACAAGAACATTGACTATAGAAGGACAACTCCTTCACGTCGGCTCTAGAAGCATGATATTGAGTTTCTAGTGGTACGTATTGACTAAATACATATGTGGAAGATGTTGTTTCCATGCTAGGAGAACACTCTCAACCTCCTTTTATGGTTTTTACACTAAGAGGTCATGGTTTGCTACCATTTGTGTGCTACTTGTGAAAGAGGTAGAACTATGAAAGGATCATCGAGGGACTTGCTTCAGGACCATGAATATGCCTTACACCATCCTTTACATTTCATAGTTTTTGATGTGATCTGTTGGTTATTAGAACATGGTAAGAACTTTTTTTATTTTGCTGCCATCTCTATCGCAATATTTCCCTATAGTGGTGTAAGAGCCACATCAACTTACTATGGTTTGGGAATTAATCGATATGCTCAATTTTGGTTTATCATTTACTTTTTTGCATACGATGTGAATATTTAAATGATTAATGTGCATATCCTATTAAAACCACATACGCTAGAAAATGTCAAAGGATCTTATATATATATATGTATATATATATATATATATATATATTTACATGCAATCCATGTCTGACATCCTTAAATTATTTTGATGGTAGATTTATGTGTGTTTATGGAAAAACCCCTTGAATACTTGTGCATCATTGAATGGATCAATTCTTACCTTTTAAATTCGATTTGCACATCAAGACTTATTCTTATTTCTCCATATATAAATTAATACATTCCTCCCTATACTCCCATATAATGTAACTTGAGGTATTCTATTTTCACAATGTAATATAGAGAGAGAATTAGTATTAGTTTCATTATAAAAAAGAAGAAGACATTCTAACGAGGTGAGTCCAACAAACGGAAGTCGAGTCAATGACCGAATGACCATGGGAGTCAGCCAACTGGAGAAGATAATCGATCAACTAGAGGCCCAACCGGTCGCCTGGAGGACTCCAGCCATGTGATTGAGCTGAGAACCAGCTGACTGACCAATTGAGAACCAACTGATGATAGGAGACAAACTAATCAACTAGAGGGTTCAGTCAATCGATCGAATTATTCCCAGCATAGGATTTTTTTAGTACAAGTCACTACATGTGATGTGTGACATTATGTGGATATGAATTCTCTGTGGATTCAAATAATTGCATTACTATGGCAAGAATCATCACCCATATAATTTTGATTGCATGTTTTGTTTGAGAATATAATATGTATATGATTCATACTATAAGTATGTGGTTATTGAATGTGTATATGTATTATGAATAAATTCCCTCAATTAATATTAAGTGTTAGATGTTTTCCATAAGAAACACACATGAAAGTCCTGATCGACCAAGTGTAGATTAGACCAAAGCATGGTGTGTTGTCCATCTCGTGGAAGTATGATGATAGATATGTAGGTCTTCCAAAGTTGGGTGCATAGTTTATTGTGTTGGCTTTCGGGTTAGGCTTAACTAGGTGACCTCAATGGGATTAAGTGACTAGGTGACCTTAATGGGATTAAATGCCTATAAGCATATAGATGGATATGGCAATGAGTCGTGCATACCCTCTAGTTGTGTTGGATTCCATTGGCAAATGTTATCTACATAAATAATCACATTGTGGGAAATTAGCCAAAGATGACTCATGACTTGATAAAATACGGGTAATGGCCCACTATCATTCTCACTCAAGAGAAAAACTCTATGTCCTAGAGACACCAGAGCCATATGAACCCATTACCATTGCACCTAAGGCTGAAAGGGATGCTTACAAGAAGTATCATGAGGATGTCGTAGATGTCAAATGTCTGATGCTATGCTCAATGAAATATGAGTTGTAGAGACAACATGAAAACATGGAAGTCGTCAAGATGGTAACACAACTCAAGAACCTATTTCATCAGGAAAGATAGGGGAGATATGATATCTCAAAGGTGTTGTTCAAGTGCAATATGGTAAAGAGAGAGATCTAGTGGGGCCACATGTGCTCAAGCTTATTGGATATGTGGAGAACCTATCTAGATCAAGATTTCGCTTAGGCCAAGAGTTGGCCAGAGATGTGATTCTACAATCATTTCCTGAATCATATAATCAATTTGTCATGAACTACCACATCAACAATTTGATAAACTATTGTTTGAGTTGCTTGGCATGTTGAGAATTGTTGGAAAAAAAATGAAGAAGGACAATCTTGGATCTATGATGATGACCAACAAAGGAAAAGAAAATTCCAAGGGAAAAGTTTAGGCAAAGTAGAGTTCTAATGTCAGCAAAAAAACACAAGTCAACTACAATTTAAGAAAAGAGAGGAGTGAATAAGGAAGGGAAGTGCCAAACTATCACCTGTCTGGACCCTGAAAGAGGAAATGCCCCCTTTCTAAAGAGTAACTCCGAAAGAAGAAGCGGGAGATAGAGATCTCCACTTCAGGTCTATACGGTATTGCAATAAAAATGTTTACTCTATAGTTTTTGGTATTTGATACCAGATGACGACCTCAGACATACTATGATGTGTAGGATTCAAGAAGTAAGCAAGACAATGCCACTACAGTTGGAACATGTCATTCATCTTACTCCAGTGGGCTTGTAATAAAATTAGTGAATTACTATTATATATCTTCCATTATACATCATATCTATATCTTGTTTGGACAAAAATTGATTCAAATTTCATATAATGAAAGGTTGATGTTTTATTTTGAAGATAAGATTTTTTATGGCAGTGCCCCTAATATCTCATAGTCAATACTTGATAGTTCTAGAGATAAGTATTTATAACATAAGTACTAAATGACTTGATGAATCAACATACCTATTGTATTGTCATCTAATGCACATAAAAGAGAAGTGCTGATCTAAAATTCCATAAACATGGTTATCAAGACTCTTTTTATTTTGAAACAATAGTGACAGATTAGTCTTGTTTATTATTTTTTTTGGAAAATTTGGGTAAATATATTCCAAACCCAAAGAATTGGGGTAAAGTAACAAAGTGCAACCAATTTTCAATTTATAGAGCATTAAATGAAAACATTTAACTAACCAAGGTTACAAAGCATGTCAGCTAGCATAGATTCCAATTTCTAATCGTGTTGGAAGGAATGATGGTTGTTTTATCTTTATATAGATTATAAAGCATCTTGATGTTTTCTTCTATGGTTGCGAAGAGGTCCACATAGTCCGCATACCTGCCTCCATGTCTTCTGTTGTTACGTTCGGACCAAAGGGTATGAACACATGCATTGAGAACCCAAAGTTCTAAGATAGCTTGAGATTTCCTGACCCTACCAATATCATGCAGACATTGGACTAATGAATATGAGCATCTGATGTTCATCTTGAGTTGAGATCAGCCCCAAGGATATCTCCAGAAGGAGCAACTACTAAAGAGATGTTTTGTTGTTTCATTATCATTTTTACATAGGCAACATCAGGTGTCAACACTGGGAGACCATCTACTGATTTTCTCCATGGCAGGTAGAATAGATTTGATCGGTCTGTAAGTATCTAGGCTCCACTTTAGCTAGTGATGAGGAAGCCATAGATTCCTGAAAGCATCATCATCATTTTGTTTTTTCCTACAAAGGTCAGATAGGCCTGATTCATTGATGTTGATGAAGTTAGGACAAACAATATTCATTCTCCTCCAAGACGTTGAGTAACCTTTAATATACCTGGGCGTGATGTTGAGGTTAGAATCATATCTTAGTCTCATCCAAGAACTCCAAACAGACTCACCAAAGAGCATCTTTTTGACTCTTCTCATGGTGTGATAATCAACTAGATTAGTCAATAGCTTCAGGTCAAGGCCAACTTCAACTTTAGGGAAAGCAAGACAAGACCAGCTTGTTGAATGAACCGGACTGCACCAAAGGAAATCACTGAGCATGATTTCCATGTGATGTAGGACAGAGTACAGAACCTCACCTTGCAATAACCAATAGTTTATCAGTCCCATAGCACAGTGCTCGTGAGGATGATTTTTCCTGCCATGGAAATTTTTGAACCTATCCATCTGCTCATCATGTCCTTGAGTTTGTCTAGACACTCATGAAAATGTCTACGCCTAAGATTGCCCACTGCCAAGGGGAACCTCAGATATTTGGTTGGCTAACCACAATGTTGGATTCCCAGAGTATCCAACAACTCAGATTTATGCTTGCATGATTTTTATAGGTAAATGTGTGTCTAGTTGGGGTTGTATTTCATACCTGACATCTTGCCGAAAGAAAGGAGGAGGTTTTTCAAGTTTCTAAGGTTGTTCTTCCTACCTTCAATGAAGATGAGCACATTTATCCATTTAGCACAATAAAGATAGAAACTTTAGGAACTTTTAGAATTTGAGATAGAATTAGGTCTTGAAGTTATTTTTATTACATTCCTTGCATTTTTTTTGATCAACTTTCATGCATAAATTATTATCGTTGGACCTTCCTACGAATTTCTATGATTTTAACAAAATGAATTGATTTTTAGCCAATCATAGCCTCCAACTAGGCAGTGAGCCCGGGTCGTGGCTTTGACAATTGGTCTAGGCTAAGTAAATGGGGTCACACCAATTAAGCTTAGCCTTCTCCTGCATGTATCTTTGCTTAGTCAGGCGAGAAAAGCGGGAAAAGGACCAAAGAGTCCTTACATGTACTATAGAGGAGATAGGGGTTTTGGTGTAAATCCCCAGAGGTTATCTTCAAAATTTTCTCCTTCTCTCACGTGATTAGGTGGTCAACTTGTTAGTTGACTTTGTTATCAGGCCTTCTAAGAAATAAACTAGGCTGCCAAGACCTTCACCATGCTTCTACGATCTCACTGGTGGTCCCAATTGTTTTGATGTTGGTTGAAGTTGATGGAATGACAAGAAGGGATCTCTGATGATGATCCAGAGAGGGTTAGAGGTGGAGGGGGTGCTAAAGGAGAAATTGATACCAAGGAAATGATTTTAAGATCACACAAATTCTTGCGAGTGCAATTGTGACAACCCCAACTTTTGGGTTCTTTTGGTGAGAAGTGTGATTTCTCATACTAAATATATTTGAACAAATAAAGATATAATTTGTTTTGAATAAATGGATTTTGTTTACAATGCCTTTATGATTGTTTTGTGGTCTTTATTGACTATTGGGCCCAATAACAAGGAAAAGACAAAAGGAATTCAATTGTTAATAAGAAAATGGAGAAAATAAAGATGTAGAAACCTCTAGAAGGCAATAGAATATAATCCAAAGTTGGATTTCGTGCTTTTAGTGTTCCTTGGATTCCAAGGAGACCAAAGTTGCAAAAATATTGCAACAAGAAAAGAAAAGATCAATTAAATATTTCTTTATAAAAAAAAGAAATTGAAAACAATGATAAAATGTGGGAAATATGTGAAAAGAGGTATAATTGAGTTATTTTTGGTGGAATTTTGTATCCATGAGGTTTCTAATGTTAAAAGGAATTTCAATAAGGAAAGTAAAAGAGAAATAAAGAGAAATCCTCAAAAAGAGATATTTTATAAACAAGATAATGAGAAATAATGAATATAGATGCATCTAAAAGGACAATGAATATCCACTAAAAAGGATTTTGAAATATTAGAGTTTCTTGGGGTCCAAGGATCCCCAATGAAGAGGAATAAAGAGATAAAATAAAATAAATCATTATTAAGAAGGAGAGAGAAAATATGTATTTTTATACATAATGCATGCTTTATAAGTCATTGACTTGCAAAGGAAGAGAAGGAGTTATTCCTTTTGATTTTTGGCTTCAAACTTGGAATATAAGTAGATTAAATCTTTATGGTTTTTTTCTCTAAAAATTGGGATCAATCGTATGTGCAGCTTAGGAATTATAAAGATGGGATGAATGGCTTTATTTTATTACCTAAATGATATGTATTATCACATCCACACAATATGTTTATCAGAAAGGCAATAAAGACCATCCTTTTGGGATCGTGCTATCCCTCTCTTTGCTCTTATCTTCATGTTTGATGCCTATATAAGCCTTGGCATACCACATGTCGGTGGATGAAAATAGGCTATGAATCCCTCAAAGGCAACACCTCCTCCTCGAATGCACCAATGGAGATACTAGATGATTCCATGTTTGGCCAGAACCCCGATGGGCCGTCTGCGATCAGTGAGGAGAGGGGCCGAGCACTTCCAGGAGTTCAAGGTGTGAAGGACGTAGCTGGAGGAGTAGCCTTCGTAGACCAAAAAAATTTGCTGGCGTCGTAGGTACCGCACTACCCGTAAGGCTGGGAGTTTAGCCACTGATGAAGTAGAGGGACGAAGAGGTGGCGGTTGCAGCTTGAGGGTAGGTGCGGTAGTTAGTGGCTCTGCAAGAGAGAAGGTGGATGGCTAGGGTTAGCATTGTGTGATGCGACTGTGTGCATGAGAATAGGACATGGAGTCACCCTACGTGAGGTCAGGGATGTACCTTGGTGTTGCAACACTGATGCAGAGTAGTGGAGTCCCAAAAGATGGTGACCTCGATGGACCCTTACCGCCCACCGATCATGGAGAGATGGGGGGATTGGAGGTGGCGTTGTGGCTGCCATTGGCTGAGCGTCGAGCACTGGCGTCTGGTCTGTCCATCGCGCGGATTGCACCCCTACGTGAGGAAGAAGGAGTAATAGAGTCAAAAGACTATTGCCCCTCCACGCATGTTCAAACTCCTAGGGCGAGTGGGTCATTTCTCTATTCACCAAATCGACATCAAATAATAGGTAAGTGCTGATGTGGCATCGTCTGATTGGCCACTTTGTGTTTTATTTGCAAAAATCATAACTAATCCTAGGAAACTCAGATTGAGACAAGTATTATATAAAAATTGATCCTCAGAAGAGAGGAACACAAAGAAATTATATTTGAAACATGATTATGCTTACAATTTTAAAAGTAGATGAAGTTGTTACATTTAATGAAATTATTAATGAAAGACCCTAAGTCTTGATGGTTATGGGATTTAATGATGTGCTTTGGATAATTAATGCCAATATTAACTTGTTGTTAATAAAAGAGAAAATTTAGCCTAAAAAGATGATCTTTATGCATAATTGGCTAAATTTAGGGTTCCATGAACATGAGTATGTCGTAATGCATATAGAAACCCTAATTTAGGATAAAAAGGTGTTTAATGTGATTAATTCGAGATTCCTTGGAAGGAAGTAGTTTTGAGTTGATCCTAAACCTGTTAGGATAGTTTTAACAAGCTAGTTAAGGATTGTAACCAGTTTGTCTACATTAGGGTTTGTAGTGATATTGATAAAGAAAACCCTAATCAAACCCTAAAAAGTAGGAAAACCTAAGAAGCGAGTTCAAGATAAATAGATAGAATCTGATAAAGTGGATAGTAAAAAGAGTACATGTACTTTTCAGGATTCTTGCTTGTGTGGATTGAACTGCTTGCTTGGACAATTTCTTGCTTGGATTTACTATTAGCTTGTTGAATCTACTGAACATGTATGTGGTTACGCTTATGAATATCTTAAATTAGTTTTTTGAGGTTTTTCGAAGTTTTCCTCGATGAATTGAATTAAATTATTGGATGAATTTAATTAATGCAATCTATAATGTGGATATGACTATCACTTAAGATATGTGCCTACTAGCTCATATCCTAGTCCCCTATGTGGATTAATAGTTTGACCTAGTACATGGCTACCTATGGGTTAGGTCCATCGGGTCATTGGATGACTTAGTTCATGGCTACCAATGGGGTAGGTCCATCAAGTCACCTTGAGTCAGGGATTGGGCTACCTATGGGTAGTGCCATGCGACTCTTTAGCACACCATGAGTTAGGGATTCGGCTACCTATGGGTAGTGCCATACGACTTAACCCTAGATATTGATCTACCTGTTAGGTAGGATCTTGTGGGGTTTAATGGGGATCTACCATGAGGAAGGTAGCATCCAGGTCCACTGTAGGGACAATACAGAGATAGGGGATATGTAAGGATTGAGTAATATTGCTTAATATGTAATCTTGGATGTTAAATGATAATTGGCTGATTACATTGTTATAATAGTTGCATGATTATTGTTTCCCCCACATACCAGCTTTATGTTGACCGACGTTTTGTTTGTCAGCGTTTTAGGTACAAGTGAAAAGAACAAACATTATATTGGCATATGTGGAATTAAATATGAATTAAAGTTCAAAGGAGGATTATCTAGAATATACTCCATGTGGATAGAAGTAGATATCCAAGCTTTTGAAAAATGTATGAAAATTTTTAATTTTATTACAGCCTTTCAGTTTAGTTTTATAGAATTTGATAATTATTATTGATTATTTGTTGAACCTTTGATATGGAAGTTGGGATAATGGCTCTGACCTCTTGGTCTCCCTTAATTGGGGGTTACTGGGAGGTGGGGTCGTTACATTTGGTATCAGAGTGTAGGTTCCTCATTTAATCTTTAATAATTATTAAATTTTACAAACTCTGAAGAACCCAAGGGAGTTATTAGAGGAATTTCTGAAAGACAGAGGTGTCTAGGAAAGGATCACGTCTGGGGGCTGGTAAGATTTTCCTCTGCACCGCTAGTCGAAATACGAGGACTCCTGGATTAGTGTGACTGCCTAGCCAATGTCTCAGGATTGGACTCGAAATAAGATACCTTTAGGACTCTCTCATCTCGTTCATCCCTTCTCAACATAAATGTTGTTAAGGACCTTAAGGATTAGGGTTTTCTCTCTTTTTATCACCCTCTTGAGGTATGGGTAAGGTTGATAAGGTTTAAGGAATCCTCCACCAAATTAATAAAAAGCATGTAAATAAGATGTCATGGACATAAGCTTAATAGATTAAGCGTAAAGGAATAGATACATTCTTAGGTCGTATGACATAAGTTGTCATGACCCCAGGAGAAAACTGAAGCTAGACCTTCTTGTTAGGAGGATAAGTAAAGAGAGTTAGTCTTGGAGGTAGAGACCTGGCACATCCTCTGAGGATGATGTTAACCCTAACCCTAAGTGAAGGTTAGAGAGAGAGATGACATGATGAGTTAGATATCATGGTAGACCAAGTGTTTGGATGGACATGCCTTAGATGCCATATGAGCCATGAGAGGTTGGATGCCCGAGTACCTTTGGCAACCCAACCCTGGGAAGGGTCGTGCATGTTAGAGTGAAGGATAACTCCTTCATTAATGAGGTTAGAGAAGAACCTATGGAAACGCCATGAGCTTATATGAGCATGGCATAGTAGGCACCCAGAATACATCAGTAGTGTGAGAAGAAGGTTGAAACCCTAGCCAAGGGGGTATGTTGGATAGCTGATGAGATAAGCATAAAGGGCTAGGGATAACCTTGAGAAAACATAAGTTTGAACATAAGTATCACCCATGTAGGGGTATGTTTATGAGCTTGATCTACCTTCATGGAGAGAGGATCTCTGGTAGTGAGGCTGATTGTAGGGTTAGCTCTAGAGAGAGAGAGAGAGAGAGTAGGAACCATGCAAGAAGGTCAGAAGCCTAGACTCCGAGATATTAGGAAAAGTAGGTAGTTGAGGATGATGTGACCTAAATGGATGATAGGGGTTGCCTCATGCATGATCCCTGGAGGCTGATGATGTTTTGGTTTCCATGAGAGGAACCAAACCCTAGAGAGAGGATGAGTCTGCTGGTACCTCTGTACCTTTGGTATAGATGAGAAGAAGAGTTCCTTAAACCATGAATTGGTTTAATAACAGGTTGTAAGGCTTATACCTTGTTGGTTGTACTGGAGGAGGACTCAACTCTGAAGTGTTGCTCGAGTAGAAGGATGACAAGGAGTGCATGTCTTGCCTTATACATGCTTGATTTGTGGTTAAGAGATTGAGCATGCAGATGGACACCCAAAAGTGAACCTAGGTTTCCCAGGCCTAAGAGGGGAAGTAGTGTACATGATGCTCATCACGAGATTTGAGTTTCTATAGATTCGAGCATGGCACTCTTCATGGTTAGAGGAAAGGGAAACCCCTTAAATTTAAGGTATGTTTGATGAACCCCTCACAGTTAAGTGGATGACAAGGGAAGGTATGATCTTGATCCAATGCTGAGGAATGAGGACAAGTGTAACCTAGCATGGTTTAGTAGGTGGTCTGCTTGTGCCTTAGTAGTTGCTAGGTTAAGCATACTCATATGGATGTAAACCCTAAGGATGTTTGTGACCTTGTTGTCAAGAGATAGTTTCCTCCCATCCTGGGAGAGGGACCCTTTTGTAAGGTGTACACCCGTTTCTGTTGGTTTTGAAGTAACCTAAGGAGGTCTCATAGAATCTAGAGAAGCTAAGTGAAAAGTACATGGTATGAGAATGAACCTGTAGACCCATAGATAACCATCTCTAAGTGAATGTGAAGGTGTTACCATGGAGGTAACCGGTATGGGGCCTGACCAAGGTAGGCTGTAGGTTGCCATGACCCTATGAAAGATGGAAGTCAACCCACGAATGCAGAGAGAGAGAGAGATGATGAAGGCTTGGGTAAGGTTCTAAGATGGACATGTACTATAATAGAATCCTAAGTCTATCCTAGGGTCAGGTAGGGATAAGACCGATGGAAGTAGGAGTTGCCTAATTCCCTAGATGCACGTGACCATAGGGTCGGGAGGTAACAACTATCAATGTCTGAGGGCCATGGGTTAGGAGATTGATCATCTTCATGAACTCATGGGACCCAAAGGGCACATGAGCAGGGCACTCTCTAGATGCATGAGGGAAGAGGGATGACCCCAAAAGTTCCAGCACCCTATAGACCCATAGGAGATGACCAAGGATTGTGTGTGGACCCAAGTAAATTCGAGACCAGTTTTCCATGGAAGTAACTTTGATATCAAGATGATTGTGAGACATAAGATGCACATTTCAACTTAGATTTAAAGGTGTACTGGCAAGGTGGGATGTACCATCTCTACTCTTGGGACAGGAAGAACTATGTATTTGGACTGCAGCCAAATGCTTATTTCCTCTTGTTATGGGAGTGAGAGATAGGACAATACACATGCCATACACCAAGGATAAAAGATGATGTAAGTTGGAACATTGCTATGAGGTATGAGGACAGAGATGATAATATGCCCTTGTGGAGTGAATGATACATGGATGGTTTACAAACATTAAGAGAAACAAGGTAGTCATCTTATGAGGATGTTTTACCATGAGCTATGAGTTATATAAGGTTGATTTCGAAAAACGAAGAGAATAAGCTCAGAGTTTTCTTGATGAAGATAGACTTAGAGATGAGATGAGGTAATAAGTGAAATACATGGAGGTGTACATCTTCAACGTTACCTAATACCTAAGGATGGGAAGTGGAAATAGATGCTTTGGATGAGATATCGCTGCCTAGTTTAGATAGAGGCTAGAAGAGGTTGTTAGGTTAACCCTCAGTTGGAAAAGATATAAGTTGGCTAACACTCAGATGTAACAATAACAGTTGATCAAGTTAATGGTTGTTTGGTTAGCCAGCTTAGTCCTTAATGCAATGAAAGGTTGGTTGCAGAACCTCAGATGCACTTCTTTGGAAAAGAAGGTAAGGAAACCCTAATTAGAGTGGTTTAGGGTTTCTGAGGAATCAATCTCGAGGAATCACGACATACAGAAGATCATGAATTTAAGATCACCATATACTATGGTACTATCTAGATAATAAGTGACAGTGGTACTTTGGATACCTAAGATGAAGTTGCATGTGGTGTATTACCATGCAAGCCAGGAGGTGAAGGACGAACACCAGTAACCTAGTGTATTGACATAGGGGATAAAAGAATCCTTGAGAGGGAATGGGAGTTCATCACTATGAATGTTGTGGAAAGTCTCCCCTAGACCAAGGAAGGTCATGATGCAATATGGGTTATGGTAGATCGCCTTACCTAGATAAAATGAGAAAGAAAGAGTATTGTCAAGGGATAGATCTGGTTGAACTACACATGAGAGAGATGGTTCAACTACACCATGATGCGAGTTCAAAAGTTCTTGAGTGTAACCTAAAGATTCACTTCCAGGAGGTGAAAGTAGATACATGAAGAACTCGATGTTAGTACAGTTTATCACCCCTAACTAATGGTTAGTGTGATCCAGACTAGAGGGTCTGATGAGAGCATGTGTGGTCATTCAGGGTGATACATAGAGATAGTTCTTGTCCTTTGTAAGATGTGATGATAACCACCTTAGCTAGTATCGGGTTGTAAAGAAGATCTGTAAGGGAGGTTGTGTCGGTCACCACTTCATTAAGATGATGTTGGTGATGGGGCTCACAAAGATTAAGAAAGGACCACTGTTTGTGCAGATGAAGTCGCTTTGACCGTGCAATGGCTGAAAGGAGCCTAGAGACGACATGAGTTGTAAGATGATGCAAAGTAGATTGACATGCAGTTCACTATGGGGGAATATGTGACATGAAAATCCGACCCCTCTAAGTTATAGCTAAGAGAGCTGAGTCCCCGATGCATGGGTTCTTTTGACATGGTTTGGTAGAGAAGGTTAAGTTTGCCCTTACCCCTTAGGATAAATGTGATGTGTGATGAATTCCATGTGTCCAATTTAGAGCACTATGTGAGGTACCTGGGCCATGTGTGGAGCAATGAACCTAGTGAGCCCCAAGGGAGGCTGAAATGACCTGAGTCACCTGTGAGGTTTATAGATGCCAAGGTGAAAGAACTCAGAGAAAAGAATATGTGATGATAATGGTTCTTTGGAAGCGCCATGGATAGGGAAAAGCCACATAGGGGCCAATGATGGACATGGAAAAATCTTATCCTGAATTGTTTGTTTGCTTGATGGAATTTTGAGGACAAAATTCCTATAAGGGGGGAAGGATGTTACAACCCCAACTTTTGGGTTCTTTTGGTGAGAAGTGTGATTTCTCATATTAAATATATTTGAACAAATAAAGATATAATTTTTTTTGAATAAATGGATTTTGTTTACAATAGCCTTGATGATTGTTTTGTGGGCTTTATTGGCTATTGGGCCCAATAACAAGGAAAAGACTAAAGGAATTCCATTGTTAATAAGAAAATGGAGAAAATAAAGTTGTAGAAACCTCTAGAACGCAAAAGAATATAATCCAAAGTTGGATTTCATGCCTTTCGTGTTCCTTGGGTTCCAAGGAGACCAAAGTTACAAAAATTTTGCAACAAGAAAAGAAAAGATCAATTAAATATTTCTTTATAAAAAAACTGAAAATAATGATAAAATGTGGGAAATAAGTGAAAAGAGGTATAATTGAGTTATTTTTGGTGGAATTTTGTATCCATGAGTTTTTTAATGTTAAAAGGAATTTCAATAAGGAAAATAAAAGACAAATAAAGAGAAATCCTCAAAAAGAGATATTTTATGAACAAGATAATGAGAAATAATGAATATAGATGCATCTAGAAGGATAATGAATATCCACTAAAAAGGATTTTGAAATATTAGAGTTTCTTGGGGTCCAAGGATCCCCAATGAAGAGGAAGAAAGAGATAAAATCAAATAAAGAATTATTAAGAAGGAGAGAGAAAATATGTATTTTTATGCATAATGCATGCTTTATAAGTCATTGACTTGCAAAGGAAGAGAAGGAGTTATTCCTTTTGAGTTTCGACTTCAAACTTGGAATATAAGTAGATTAAATCTTTATGGTTTTTTTTCTAAAAATTGGGATCAATCATATGTGCGGCTTAGGAATTATAAAGATGGGATGAATGGCTTTATTTTATTGCCTAAAGGATATGTACTATCACATCCACACAGTATGTTTATCGGAAAGGCAATAAAGACCATCCTTTTGGGATCATGCTATCCATCTCTTCACTCTTATCTTCATGTTTGATGCCTATATAAGCCTTGGCATACCACCCGTCGGTGGATGAAAACAGGCTATGAAGCCCTCAAAGCCAACACCTCCTCGTCGTATGCACCAAGGGAGATACTAGATGATACCATGTTTGGCCAGAACCCCGATGGGCCGTCTGTGACCAGTGAGGAGAGGGGCCAAGCACTGCCAAGAGTTCAAGGTGTGAAGGACGTAGCTGGAGGAATAGCCTTCGTAGCCAAAAAAACATTGCTGGCGTCGTAGGTACCGCACTACCCGCAAGGCTAGGAGTTCAGCCGTCGGTGAAGCAAAGGGACGAAGAGGTGGCGGTTGCAGCTTGAGGGTAGGTGTGGCAGTTGGTGGCTCTACAGGAAAGAAGGCAGATGGCCAGGGTCAGCATTGCGTGACACGACTGTGTGCACATGAACAGGGTCTGGAGTCGCCCTATGCGAGGTCAGGGACGTACCTTGGTGTTGCAGCGCTGATGCAGAGCAGCGGAGTCTTAGAAGATGGTGACCTCGACAGACCCTTTTTGCCCACCAATCATGGCGAGATGATGGGGGGCCTTGGAGGTGGTGTTGTGGCTACCAATGGCTGGGCGCCAGGCGCCGGCGTCTGGTCTGTCCATCGCGCGGATCGCGCCTTTGCGCGAGGAAGAAGGAGTAATAGAGTCAAAAGACTCTATTGCCCCTCCACACATGTTCAAACTCCTAGGGCGAGCAGGTCATTTCTCTATTCACCAAATCAGCATCAAATAATAGGTAAGTGTTGATGTGGCATCGTCTGATTGTCCACTTTGTGTTTTATTTGCAAAAATCGTAACTAATCCTAGGAAACTCGTATTGAGATAAGTCTTATATAAAAATTGATCCTCAGAATGATAGGAACACAAAGGAATTATATTTGAAACATGATTATGCTTACAATTTTAAAAGTAGCTAAAGTTGTTACATTTAATGAAATTATTAATGAAAGACCCTATGTCTTGATGGTTATGGGATTTAATGATGTGCTTTGGATAATTAATGCCAATATTAACTTGTTGTTAATAAAAGAGAAAATTTAGCCTAAAAAGATGATCTTTATGCATGATTGGCTTAATTTAGGGTTCCATGAACATGAGTATGTTGTAATGCATATAGAAACCCTAATTTAGGATAAAAAGGTGTTTAATGTGGTTAATTCGAGATTCCTTGGAAGGAAGTAGTTTTGAGTTGATTCTAAACCTGTTAGGATATATTAACAAGCTAGTTAAGGATTGTAACCAGTTTGTCTTCTTTAGGGTTTGTAGTGGTATTGTTAAAGAAAACCCTAATGAAACCCTAAAAAGTAGGAAACCCTAAGAAGCGAGTTCAAGATAAATAGATAGAATCTGATAAAGTGGATAGTAAAAAGAGTACATGTACTTTTTAGGATTCTTGCTTGTGTGGATTGAACTGCTTGCTTGGACAATTGCTTGCTTGTATTTACTATTAGCTTGCTGAATCTACTAAATAGGTATGTGGTTACGCTTATGAATATCTCAAATTTGTTTTTCAAGGTTTTTTGAAGTTTTCCTTGATGACTTGAATTAAATTGTTGGATTAATTTAATTAATGCAAACTATAATGTGGATATGACTATCACTTAAGATATGTGCCTACTAGCTCAGATCTTAGTCCCCTCTATGGCTTAATAGTTTGACCTAGTACATGGCTACCTATGGGGTGGTCCATCAGGTCATTGGATGACTTAGTTCATGGCTACCAGTGGGGTAGGTCCATCAAGTCACCTTGAGTCAGGGATTGGGCTACCTATGGGTAGTGTCGTGCGACTCTTTATCACACCATGAGTTAGGGATTGGGCTACCTATGGGTAGTGCCATGTGACGCAACCCTAGATATTGATCTACCTGTTAGGTAGGATCATGCAGGGTTTAATGGGGATCTACCATGAGGAAGGTAGCATCCAGGTCCACTATAGGGACAACACAGAGATAGGGGACAGGTAAGGATTGAGTAGTATTGATTAAGACGTAATCTTGGCTGTTAAATGATAATTGGCTGATTACATTGTTATCATAGTTGCACGATTATTGTTTCCCCCACATACCAACTTTATGCTGACAAAAGTTTTGTTTTTCGGCGTTTTAGGTACAAGTGAAAAGAACAAACAATAAAGTGGCATATGTGGAATTAAATATGAATTAAAGTGCAAAGGAGGATTAGTTAGAAGAGACTCCATGTGGATAGAAGTAGATATCCAAGCTTTTGAAAAAGGTATGAAAGAGTTTAATTTTATTACAACCTTTCAGTTTAGTTTAGTAGAATTTGATAATTATTATTGATTATTTGTTGAACCTTTGATTCGGAAGTTGGGATAACGGCTCTGACCTCTTGGTCTCCCTTAATTAGGGGTTACTGGGTGGCGGGGTCGTTACACCAATGGTGATGTTGCATTGGATGTACATGCTTTATATAGACCTGGGGTTGAGGGGTCAATTCTCATCAAGTCGGTGATTTAAACAATTATTCTAGAGTTCTCCAAGTTAGGAAAAACCTAGGGTAGGTAGGTTCACATCGATCTCATGAATCCAATGAAAAACTTTCCAGGATTTCTCAATCATTGATGAAGGAGAGAAGAGCCAGGGAAAAAGTTGACTTACCATTCTAACTTGCCTATATTGCACGACATAGATGATGAGATGGTCATCATCAAATCCTGATCCAGTGGTTGTCATGCCATGTAGAAAGTAAAATTGTTAATTATATTTCCAATCAATTTGTGACATTAAATGTATATTTCCCATAATCCATTCACTTTAGGGTTTCTAGAAAAACCATGTCTTTCATTCTATCCTTTTAATCCCAAATATTAAAGGAAAGCCTTAAATACTTTTATCTAGATGTGTGCAAGATTTGAGACCAAAATAAACAACTTAATGATGTTTTTCTTAAGTGTCCCTCTTTATCTCGTTATTTAAGGCATGAAAACATTTCTTTTCTCTTCCTACTTTTCCCATAATTCTTATTTTGATTATTTTTCTCATTAGGAACCATGTGAAAACAAAACCATACCATTAGATGCCTTCGACACCACTTTTCTAGAAATTTTTACAAAATTTCATTTGTATATTATTAATGACCCATTATCTTTTGTAATTCACATAATATTGGATTTTCTTTCATCGCTTTTCCCTATATTCTTTATTGAACTGTTGAAATTAGTAAAAACTATGAAGACCATTGTAAAGGAAGATTTGAAAAAGAAATCCATACTTTTTAAATGAAGCACACCAAATTTCCAATATTTCCTTATTATACAAATATTTGCATTTCAAACATATAAATACATGTGAAATACCTTGTTATAACATCCTTTCCCTCTTATAGGAATTTTTTCCTCAAAATTCAACTAATCATACAAACAGATCAGGATGAGACTTTTCCATGCCTATCTTTAGCTCCCATGCGGCTTCATCCTCTCCATGGTGCTTCTTAAGAACGTTTACCATCTCTATCCTTTTATTCTTGAGCTCTTTCACCTTGGTATCCAATATCCTCATAAGTGACTCAGGGTATGTCAACCTCCATTGGAGTTCAATAGGATGAATGTTCAACACATGGATAGGATCACATAGGGTTTCAAATTGGACGCATAGAACACATCATGCATCATGCTATACTGTGGCGGTAAAGATAAACAATAAGCTGCCTTGCCAGTTTGTTCCAAAATCTTAGATGGACCCACATACCAGGGACTCAATTTTCCTATATTTTTAGCTATAGCTCGGATGGGTCAGATTTTTACAAACACATAATCACCTACAGTAAAGTACACATTTGTCTGCTTTACATCAGCATACGAATTATGTTGATCATGGGCTCTCTTCAGCCTCTATTTGATCAAAGTGACCTTTTCATCATACAACTATAATTCCTCTAAACTCAGCAAGGTCCTCTCATTGACATCATCCCAATGAAGTGGTGACTTACATGGCCTCTCACATAGAGCTTCATATGGAGGCATCCTGATACTATCTTGATAATTGTTATTATAGACAAACTCAACTAAGGGTAGGTATTTCTCCCATGATCCACCCCATTTGAGCATGCATGCTCTCAATAGGTCTTCTAAAGTCTGAATCATTCTTTCTGACTATCCATCATACTTGGGGTGAGAAGCTATATTGAATTTCAACCTTGTACCTAGTTCTTCTTGAACTTATTTCCAGAACATTGAAGTGAACTTAGGGTCATTATCAGAAATGACTGAACTTATAACACCATGTAGGTGAACTATTTCTCTAATGTAAAGATCAACTAGGTCTGACACCTTGGTAGTGACATTTAGAGTAAGGAAGTGTGCTAACTTGGTTAGCTGGTCCATCACAACCCATATTAAATCATGACCTTTATTTGTCTTGGGAAGACCCACCTCAAAATCAATGGTGATTTGATCCCATTTCCACTCAGGAATCTCAATCGATTGTAGTGACCCACTAGATTGTTGGTGTTCAGCCTTCACCATCTGGCATGTAAGATAGTTGGCCATATATGAAGCTATGTCTCTCTTCATTCCTGACCACCAAAGGTATCACTATAGGTCCTTAAACATCTTGGTGGTGTTAGGGTGTACAATGTACTTTGATCCATGGTCCTCTTGCAAGATATAAGCCTTCTAGGGTGAATCCAGAGGAATCTAAAATGACTCTTGAATCATACTCCACCATCCACACCCATCGAGAGGTGTGTTTGCGACTTTCCCATTATACCCTTCATCTTTTCTAACTCTGGGTTGACTAATTGGGTTGCTACAAGCTCAGACAACAACTCAGGCTTGATTCGGATATTGTCAAGATGAATCCCATCTACCAACGATTGTGGATCCCATTGAGAAAAGTCTTACAGTCTCTTCCACTGGTTAACCAAACCAACTACACAACTTTGACATTCTCTACTGAGGGCATCGATAACCACATTGGTCTTCTTGGGATGGTAAGCTATGGTGAAGTCAAAATCTTTTAGGTATTCCATCCACCGTCTTTGTTGCAAGTTTAGGTCCTTCTGTGTCAACAAGTACTTCAGGCTTTTATGGTTAGTAAGGATGTTGAAGGTAGCCCCATACATGTAGTGCCACCAAATTTTCAAGACGTAATAATAGATGCAAGTTCCAAATAAGGGGTTGGATAATTCAACTCATTGAACTTGAGTTGCATGAAAGAAAAGTGGATCGGTGCTTTTTCTTGACAAAGAGGATCAGTTCCCCCCACAAGGAAGTATTGGGTTGGATGAAGCCCTTATATAATTCTTGTAGTTTCTTTTTCAACTCAAGAAACTCCGCGGTAGCCATCCTATAAGGTGTCCTAAGAATTGGTTTTGTCTTGGGAGCTAGGTCTATTGAGAAGTTCACTTCTCTCTCCTGAGGTATGCTTGGAAATTTGTCTGGGAACACATTATAATAGTCCCTTACTACATCTATTTCCTCTAAGGGTTGGACCTTCTAATATATCTCTGTAACTACAACTAGGAATGCTAGACATCCTTTGTCTATCATTTGTTCCTCTTTTGTAGCTGACACATACATGCTAGTGCTAACATCCTTCCTACCTCTAAAGGTAAATGGTGCATGACCTGGTCTCTCTATTTCTTACTTTCTTTACTCTACATTCTATTTTTGCATTATTGTTATAAAGCCAATCAATTCCTACAACGACGTCCAATCATTCATATCAAGCAAGCTAAAATCAGTAGGGAGTCCATTGTTCATATATTTAACAAGAATGACAGGTTCCATTAAGAGCAATGAAAAGATCTGACAACTAGGGGTAGTGACTTCTAAGACATATCCTAAGTCCTTGAAGTCCAAACAAAGGATAGTTGTGAGATTTCTCATAATGAAAATATTAATAGAACCAGAGTCAAACAAAGTTTTAACATTATGGCCCATTATATCAAGCATTCCTACATCATATTTATGACAGTCAAACTATGCACTTCATGGTAATAGGATATGAAATGAAAACCTAGGGATGGTTACCTTCTATAATCTGGTGGGTACTGGCTTGAACCCCTTCATTATCAATGGTGAATATTCGAGCATGTCTCCACTCTCCTGTAGGTGGTGTTTCTCCCTAGGGTGTTGTATCCACTAGTTGGTCTGCTACTGGGCTCGAATCTCAGGATATGAGGAGAGGAAAATTAGCTATGAGATGTCCCTCATGCTGATAGTGAAAACACACCCGCTTCTCCCAGGGTGCTTCCTCCCACAGGTGCAATTGATGCGATTGCGGTCCTCATGATAGGGCTTTCCCTTCCCTCCATTCCTTCTCTTATCATTTTTACTACCTTGGCCTCTTTTGTTGTAACTTCTTGGGGTAAAAGTTCCTTCGGTGAACCCTAATTATCATTTAGGCGAGTTATGTATAGGAACAACTATCTTCTTCAAGTCTAGGGTGATGTTAATGGCCTCAATGAATCTTTTGGGTTTACTCACCATCACATGAGGCTTGATCAAAGGGTGCAGACACTACAAAATGTTCCACTCAACGCCTACAGTCATCATAAACTTAAAATGTTCTAGGAGGTAGAACTTCCAAACGAAATACATTGCTATCATGTTTCCTTGGTAAAGGAACATGAATAAATTTTACTTCTCTCTCTTGGCAGATGTGCGTATGAATCTTGTAGAAAAGATAGTAAGAAAGTCTTCCCAGGTCATTGGTTTATCAATCAAATCTCAGCCCAAGATATGATTTTCCCACCATATTTTTGCTACTTCTTCAAGAAGGTAAGCAAAGAAGAGAACCTATCTATTTGGTTGTACCGCCAGAATGCAAAAGCCATTTTCCATGACAAGAATCCAGGCATCCCACCTTATCAGCTACCTCCATTTTATCTTCACCCCAAAACTTTTCTATATTCAGCTTGACGAAGTCCAGGATGGTGTCTCCAACGTGAGGGTGGATGGGTAGAGGTTCACCATCCTCACTTCTATAAACATCATTGAGTGTGAGGGCACCGATAGCCTCTGTTAGCTTCTTCTATTGCTCCATCCTGAGTGCATCGAGGGTATGAACAACTACCTGCCTGACTATCTATGCAGATCCAACTACATGGTCAGGGCCAGATCTGGGTGCATCTTGCATCATAGGTTCTCTTTCAGGGTTAGGGCCATCCTCGAGGTTTGGCATATTAAAGGGGACTACCTCATGCTCACGACCTTTCTTTGTAGAGAACTCACCTTCCCTTTTTCATTTCCTAGAGGACTCACCCTCCATGGACCTCGTCTTCTTCTTTGAGGAGAGTCTCTTCTTTTGGGAGGGCCTCAGTCTGAGGTATTCCCTGGAGGGTGTCGTTGGGGATGATAGTTTCCTTGATGCGGGCCATGTTGTTTCACTAAAGCTAACTTTATTATCTCAGTTCCATATTTAGGTAATATTAAAGCATCATCAAAATTATGACCATGACATATTATTTACATGTATTTTATTATTTGACAAAGGATGCCAAATCCCTAATATCCATAACCCTAGTTCTCAGAAGGGGTGCATAGAGTAGTTATTAAGTACCTAGGGTTTTGGTGAATGAAGAAAAGGGTAAAGACGGGATGAAATTAGATGAGAATAAATCCTACATGTATTTGTTTTTTATTAAAATCCTCTAACTTTGGCCAGGAATGATGCATTGTTCTGGGAGTACTCCTAAGCCGATTAGATGTGAGGGGGAAAGTTTTTCCAGCCCTTGGATCTTGGTCCCTTTTAGACACCATCCTATTTATAAAGTACTATAATAATTCCCTTGGGCTATACAAAATTCTTAGAATTTAATAAATATTAAAGTTTAAATGGTAAAGTAGCCTCTGATACCAAATGTAATGACCCCCTTTCCCTGTTATCTTCAATTAAGGTGGACCAAGAGGGAAAGCACCATTACCATAATACATGATAGATGGTTTAGCAATTAACCAAGAGTTATCATTAAATTTCATTCAAGGAAAATAGTTTGATACATTATGAAAGATAAACTCTCCACGGAGGAGTTACATGAACAAGGATACCATTGTTTGCAACTAAAAATAAAATATATCTAACTAATTCCTCCATGGTTTATTTAGGTATCCTTCCATTTTGTGTATTCTTCTCGAGATGCCATTTTTATGAATAACAACAATTTAACCTAAAATTTCGTGAAACAAAACAACAATCAATATAACAAGTTATACTAGTATGTGGGGAAACAAAATGTTCACATGTAGATGAAACAGCATAATCATCCATAGCAAGAATTATGATTACAAAATTGAACACAAATTTTCTTTCTAACTTATCAACTCAAATGTTGTGGTACATTCCCTCTCTGGAGTACTCATTGTGGGGTTCCCTCCCTCTCTCTAGGGTTTTAGTCCCTACAATGGACTTCCCGTACCTTCCCATTCATGGGCTCAGTTTGGCATGGCCTTCCTTTCTAGGCTAGGCCTTAGAATGGCCATCCTATCCCATCTTGGCCTAATAATGACCATCCAATCCCATCTTGGCCTTATTGGTGGGAATCCTATCCCGACTTGATCATTCTTCACCATAGTGATGTTTCATACATCCCACATGTATCACTTAAATCCATCAGATACAATGGAGAAAGTTACACTTATATAACTTGGTATTCATAACAAATTTAAAGGTTGCAGGAATTAAATAAAAGTCTATTTGTAATCATTGTAGGAAACCTCGTAAAACTCTAGAAGCCAGTTAAGTTCAGTAGTCATAGGCATAAGCACATACCTTTCTTAGAAGCAATCAAAAACACAATGTACGAACAATGGAGAATAAGCAAGCAATCACCCTGAAATTAGTGCATAATACCCAAGTATTACTAATTTACAAAATTTCCCATCGAGACTGAATTTGGATTCAAGATAAGGTTTTGGGGTCAACTTAGGGTTTCATTAGGGTCTTGTATTCCCAATCCCTAATTACCACTTTAATGCCTTTTTGGTTTACAAACCCTAATTTTATCACTAGATACATTTATATTCACAAATTAATTCAAAAATGTCATTTTTATTCCAAAGACTAAACTTATCCATTTTAGTCATTCAAACATTATATGATCATTAAATTCAAGAAAATAGGGTTTTTATCCATTTAACACATTAGAGATAGCAAGCTTATGCACTTTTAGAATTTGAGGCAGAATTAGGTATTGGATTTTTTTTGCATTTTTTTCATTTTTCTTATCAACTTTCATGTATAAAGTATTATAATTGGACCTTCCTATGAATTTCTATGATTTTAACAAAATTAATTTATTTCTTGCCAATCACAACCACCACCTAGATAGTGATCATGTATCCCAGCTTTGCCAACTAGGTTGGGCAGAGCCAATGGGATCACACCAATGTGGCTCAGCTTGCTTGTGTGGATCTTCATTTAGTTAGGTGAAAAAAGAGGGAAAAGGACCAAAGAGTCCTTACTAGTACTGAAGAGGAGATGGGAGTGAAGGGGTAAAATCCCCAGAGGTTATCTCCAATCTCTTCTCTTTTTCTCGTGTGAGTTGGTGGTCAACTCATTGGTTGACTTTGATATCCTAGCCTTCACAACAATCAACTAAGATACCAAGACCTTCACCACACTTCCATGATCTCACTAGTCATCCTAATTACTCCGGTGTAGGTTGGAGTTGATGGAACAACAAGAAGGGATCTCTAATGATGATCTTGAGAGGGTTAGAGGTGAAGTGGGTGCTAGAGGAGAAATTGACACTAGGGAAACGAGTCTAAGATCACACAAATTCCTACGAGTGCAATGGTGATGTTGCATTGGATGCACATGCCTTTATATAGCCCTGGGATCAAGGAGTCATTTCTAATCATGTCAGTGATTTGGGCAATTCTTCTAGAGTTATCCAAGTTAGGAAAAACCTAGGGTAGGTAGGTTCACATTGATCTCTCAAATCCAATGGACAAATTTCCAGGATTGATCGATCATTGATGAGGGAGAGAAGAACTAGGGAAAAATTCAACTTACTATTCCATCTTGCCTATTTCACATGAGGTAGATAATGACATAGTCATCATCAGATCCCAATCCAATGGCTGTTGTGCCATGAAGAAAGTAAAAGAGTTAATTTCTTTTCCAATCAATTCATGACATTTAATGTATATTTCCAATAATCCATTAACTTTATGACTTCTAGAAAAATGCAACTCTCTCTCTCCTTTTATCCTTTTAATCCCAAGTTTTAATGGAAAATGTTAAATAATTTTATCTAGGTGTGAGTGACATTTGAGACCAAAATACTCAAATTAAAGGTGTTTTTCATAGTATCCAAGTCTCCCACTTTCTCTCATTATTTAAGGCATCAAACCAATTCTTTTCTCTTCGTTCCTTTTCAATATGTCTAATTTTGATTACTTTTCTCATTAGGAATCATGTAAAAATGAAACCAAACCATTAGTGTCCTTCAACATGACTTTATGATAATCACTAAGGATCAATTCATTCTTTATGATAATTAGGAATAGTTGGGTATAAAGGGTTATAGTGGTGCAATCTTTTGAACTGATAAAGATGATTGTAATTTGAATTTGTGTTTTTCCTTAGTAACAAAACTATAAGATGGAAAAGTTCTGATCAAGAGACAATTATTGATTCTAAAATAGAATTTGAGTACCTTATCATTTGGAGCACACCATAGGATACTGTATGGATGAAGGCGTTCCCTAGATAAACTTGGAGAGGTTCTAACCATTGATAACATAGTAGAAATATTGTGATAGCAATGAAGCTATTTGATAGACTGATGAACCCATATATCATACTATGACATTTCTATATCATACAAGAGATCATAAATGAGGAGATGTGCGGATTTGTAAAGTACCGACTAGAAGAAAATGTTTCTTATGCACTGACAAAAGAACTAACAAGGAAGAAACATGATCATCATGTTAAGCTCACTTAGAATAAGATTCATGGGTGATTGGGTCTAAGTGCAAGTGGGAGTCTATTCGTATATGTGACTAGAGAGGTAATCATATGATGATTGTACTAGGGCATCATGTACTTGATTTGATAAATAATACTAGTAATTCAATCTATTATGTTTGTCTCGGTCATGAGATGATGAAAAAAAATGATAGATGTCAAAAGAATTATGTTACTCGATGAGATATATCTTCAGGTTAAGGACCTGAACAATGAGATCATATGTATAATAAGAGTACATATGTTATATCTATGTCCCTAGCCAAATATTATTGTGGAAGCAAAATAGACAACAAGAATACATAAGATTAGAATGTGTGTTGAATGAGGATAGAATCTCATTACTCACGATATTGGATATCAAGTCAAACACATAGGTATGTGTTAGAGAAAAGTGTACCAGATAGACCGACCTTGAGAGTGATACATAAAAACCATGGAATGGTAGTCAAAATTATCTTTCAAAGTGATATCGGTAATTGTGGTTCTAAGACCTGAAATCACTACACTCATCACATGTCGTTCAATGAACTTTGACAGTATACAAAGTGACCTTGAATAAGGGTTTCCATAAAGGTGGTGCTTGGGTATGTTGTGACACATGGGGGTCAATTATGAGTAATGGAGATGGGATTTTTCCATCCTACCAGAGTTTATATCTTGTCCACTTGATAAGAGAGACTACGAAATGTATAACCACACTCATATGAGTCAATATGTAATATGTGAGCTAAACATACATCTCATACCATCTTCTCTAGTTCAAGGAACATGGTTGAATGTTGATAAGATGATGACTCCATGCCTCATGTTCAATATGGATATAAGAGATGAAGAAACTATACGATAATAGTAAAACTAATCATGGATTGTGGGATGAAGTTGTTCTCTAACTTTTCAATTACTTAGGTAGCAATGATGTGTTTCTAGATACTAATTATTGTTTGTAATTGTGGCATCCGATTCACAAAAACAAGATTAACTAGATTAAACTAATGCAGAGGCGTTTCGTTAGCAGCGGAATTACTGAAAATCACTAAAAATTAAAACCTTTTATAAAAAGATCCATTACCAAAGAGTCTTTAGACAAGAACCATAGTAGTATATTTACATACTGGTCCACATTGGACATTCCATGTATCATCAAACGAAAATCTCAGGTTGATTATAAAACACTATCTACTAACTCCTAGGACCTGAGAGTACAAAGACGAACATATGACTTTATGTACAAAGCCTGAAAACCAGTATCCCCACCTGGGATATTACTATTGTCCCTGCTGTTGCTATTGCTGCTCATCCTTTGCTACAGAGGTTCTTCTTCTTTGTCTGTGTCTTCCTAAAAACGTAGAATCCAACAGGGGTGAGACAACTTATTAAGATTGCCCCAGTGAGAGATATAACTCTCCGCCATAACATTGTTATTGCAGTTTAATGGAAATAAACTGAGCAGTGGGATACTATAACTCAATAGAAGATAATCACTATCTATGCAAGTTAGAGCAACATTATTATGCAAGTATTTCAGTTATAACTTGACAAAGCAGCATGTCTCTTATTTAATAAAGAATTAAAGATCATTCATAACATTTATATATTATGAACATGCTAAGTAGGATAATCATCAACCAGTGATTCTCGTATTTCAATCTTATGCAAATATTCTACGTGTCTGATTATATTTTACAAACATTCTTAAGCTCTGAGGAGATGAGGTATACCGCTCATACTCCAACCTATCACTGTGAAGTCAAAATTGGTACCAAACAAAGTCAATGGAAGAGCTGGATTCCCATGACCTCGCTTCCTCTTGGTCAGTGCAAGAGAAACTTGCAGGATATCATGTGTCTCTAATACATGGCTTGCTAGGGTATAGTGGCATCTCTCTATAGAGTTACAACGTCAACTGCACTCTCTTTGCAATTGAGAGTTTAACTCCATCGATCCGATATTAATATCATTGGGAGATTAGTGATACATCCATCCCAATCTCGGGACATTAGTGATACATCCATCCCGAAAACATGAAGGATTGAGAGGTTTAATGTTTACCTTCCATCAATTCCCTCATAAGGACGTAAGGATATTTTTGCCCATCGACCCCCACATACTCAAAGTATGTGAACTCCATGAGATATGGTAAGAAAACCTATTTCACCATCACCTGCTTCTAACGATGATGGATCTATGGTCAGAGCACTACATGAATAGCTTTCACTTGATTAATTAAGCACATTATCATATTATTTTAGCATCAGTCAAGTTTGCAAACATAACTTATTAAGACAAATGCTATAAAGAAACATGTACTGTTTATATCAATTACTTTTTAGTTTCTAAAAGACATTGGGATCTCAGTCCCTCACATAAACATATAGTTCTGGGTATTCAAACCCTCAGCTCATCACTGAGCACTGTTACCACTATTTCAGGTAATCATCACCTTCAGGTCATCTAACCAATGTAAACATGAAACTTATTACACAAGCATCTCATCTAGCACTTGAGGCCCATTAACTCTCTTGTCACCTCTTACTAGGCAACACAACATATTATGGCACACAAGGCCTAATAATTAATTTCAATAAATAGAACATCATAGCTCATACCTGGCTATGTTCATCATCTCATGATACCTACATGGTTAGTACATATGGTAGCAGATATATCAATCATCTCTCAATTCCATGCCAAACAAGGGTAATATTACTATTCCCATACCAGGGCGAGGGTTTCCCATTGATTAGCAATCAGGGTTACTTATCCCCCTTCATTCAATTGGGACTAATGGTTCATCATTTCATTGTCCAAGATTAGGGTTTCATACCACTTCACCCTATTTTAGAAATTAGGGTTTACTATTCACATCACATCACCCTAGATTAGGGTTTATATTCAAGAACCCACAATTAGGGTTTACTATTCATCCCAATTAGGGTTTTATATCCAAATACCTTGAATTAGGGTTACTCATGTCATTTCCCTAAATTTATATCACATCATCTTCCTAGATTAGGGTTTCACTCAGAATTTCCCTAATTTAGGGTTTGAATTCATCAATTAACTCAATTAGGGTTTCATGATCTCTTTACCAAGGATCATATCCTAATTGTATATCACCTTCATGGTGAATGTGTTAGGCTTGATTGCTACATGATTATCTTACATGTATAATTCTCTCTCTTTCATCCTCTTCTAGGATGTCCAGAAGATTTGATCAATTGAGCCTTTAATCACATGAGTATTCACATGTTTTGACCAATTGAATCTTCCATTATATAAGATATCCAAACGGATTAGTCATGTTGGACCTCAAACAGTCTTACCTACTTAGACCTCAAATGGTCTTGGGTTCTCAAGGGTCAAACAGTTTGAAACCGTTTGGGCACCTTACCCTTGAAACTGTTTAAGCAATCATTGCTTTGAAACCGAATGAGCTAACAAGTGTTGAAACTGCATGAGCTTGGGTCTCCAAATGGTTTGGGATCATTTGGTCCCAAACTGTCTTGAGACCGTTTGGTCCAAACCATCTCAAAACCGCATGTACCAAAAAGTCATTTCAACACCTACACGATCCATGGTTTCACTAGATGAACCGGTTATCAATTGAGTTCTTGCTTTCTTTATTACTTGAACTATTGAATCAAGCTTAAATTAGACCATCAATTAGGGTTTTGAACCTAATTGATCTAGGATTTCAACTCAAGGAACCTTCACTTAGGGCTTTGAATCGAATAGCTATCAATGCTCAACATTGTGGAATTGATTCCATTGCAACTAATGAATTATCATCAAATTTTTGATATGACCAGACCCCAAACGGTCTTGAGGTCGTTTGGATGACCTCCAAACGGTCTTGAGACCGTTTTCCTCATCTTATCCTTGGATTTTGTGAAATTCCATTATGGTTTAGATCATTAGATTGATCATCAAATCAGCACTTTATTGCATTTCAATTTGGTAACTTTGGACCTTCAATTACTCATCCATACTTAACCCTAGACCTCCAAACGGTCTTGGGTGACCCCCAAACGGTCTTGAGACCATTTGGGTGGCCTCCAAATGGTCTTGAGACCGTTTGGGCTCAATCACCCAAAAATCTAAATTAACCAAATTGAATTTCAGCACTTATTCCAATTAGGGTTTGCTAATTGATTAACCTTCAATTGATGAACCCTTTGGAATTAATCCATAAAATATGGTGAGTCATCAATCATTATCATTAGCATCAAATTTCCCAAACGGTCAACCCTGGTCAACTCTCCCAAACGGTTTGAAACCTTTTAGCTTCAAATCGTTTGATGAAACTGTTTGCTTTCAAACAGTTTGGTTGAAACCGAATGAGCAACTTATTGAAACCGAATGAAGTGAAATTTCTTTGGGGGAAATATGTATAAGATGATTTCATCATCATCTACCTTCGTCCCTGAAGATCTTATTACTTCTGATTTCATGGAATTACCAATTTCAACCAACAATTAATCAAAAAGATGAAGAAATCAATGAAATTGCAAGATTGATAGTTGAATAACAATGTAAAGGGGTTCAAGTTATTTAACCCTCCTTCAATTGAGCTTAAAAGCTTGGAGCTTCATGTAAAAAATGGTGGGAGAATATTTTACATACCACAAGGATCGTTCCACAAGCTTTTGAATGAAAAGGGATGGTTAGAAGTGAAGATGGGATCGAGATATGAAGAAATCATGCATTGATTTATGATTTCCACCATGAAATCGAGATGAATGAAGGTCAAGAAGCTTTCCAACAGGTTGAGGGTCGTATTCCTGCTGTCCTTAGCTCCCTTTAACGTTTTTGCAAGCAAAGGAAAGAAATGGATCCGAAAAAGTCCTTGGTTTGAGTGGTAAAAGGTCTTTTATAAGAAAATCAATGAGAGAGAAAATCCTTTATAAAAGTCCTTTAATTCAAATATTTGTGCCACCTATTCCTCCTCAATTCCGTGCATGAAAATCTATCTTCATTATCTCCAAACTACCTTCCATTATCCAAGATTTAATAGAAAAGAAATTAAGCACCTTAATCATATTATATTAATATCCCATTTTTAGTGGGTATTACTTTCCATTAACTTAATGTGAGATTTTCTCCACTGAAGTTAGATCTTTTCGTGGCCTAGCCAAGGAACAAAGGTGTTCACACTTGAAAAAATCCAACCATCTCGTTTTTGGTTGAAGATCCTCCAATTATTTTATTTCGTTTTGCATAAAATTGAAATATGTTTTCAATTGTGCTTAAATCTTGATTATTTTAACATCAAGATTCTCTCTCCTCCAAAGTAGCTCAAATGAGAATGCCCCTCTCATTTTATTGCCTCTACAATATGCCAATAATATTAAGGACCTTATTGAAGTGGTAAATTGCATATTGACCCCTGGGTTTTGGGTAAATTACATATTACACCAAAACTAGGTTTTAATGCACACACATTGCTTTATCAGCTCTTTCTTGGTACTCAGGCTTTCACTAGCATTACCTCAGCATCAACTTCATTCCCATGATGCTTCAACACATGAGGAACATATTATCATGCATAATTTGCAATTTAACCCCTCAACTTGGGTAATTTGCACTTTAGTCCAAAGCAAGTAAAACATTACTTTCAACATTATTCAAAATGGACTAAAATTGAAATATAAGTTCCTCTTGAGCCTTAAATACTTTTCAAAAGATAATATCAAGCATCTAATTATCTTTCTTAAACAAAACACCTAGGGTTAAAGCATAACCCATGTCAGGGATGTTACAAATTATCCACCCCTTACAGGGATTTCGTCCCCGAAATCATCAAAACATTAAGAGAAAAGAGTAGGGTATTTCCTCCTCATCTATTCCTCTAATTCTCATGTGGCTTCCTCAACACCACGGTGATTCCATAGGACTCTTACAAGACTAATGTCTTTCTTTTTCAACTTTTTAATCCTTCTGTCAAGAACCAACACAGGTCCTTCAACATAAGATATATCATCATTTAGTTCTACCTCCACAGGTTGCAGAACTATCTCAGTGTCAGGATGACACTTCCTCAACATAGATATATGAAACACTGGGTGCAATCTATGCAACTCAGGTGGTAACTCTAGTTTATAGGCTACCTTTCCCATCCTTTCAATGATCGGATAAGGCCCCATAAATCTAGGAGCTAACTTCCCCTTCTTTCCAAATCTCAGGATACCTTTCCAAGGTGAAACCTTGAGGTATACCCTGTCTCCAACTGGCAATTCTAAGGGTCTACGACGCTTATCAGCATAAATTTTTTATCTATCCTTGGCAGCTTTCAATTGTTGTTGTATTACTTTGATCATCTAGTTGTTTGCTGAACCAGCTCAGGACCCAAAAGTTGGTACTCCCCTATTTCATACCAACATAAAGGAGATCTACAACGTCTACCATACAAAGCTTCATATGGTGCCATGTCAATACTGTGCTGATAGCTATTATTATAAGCAAATTCTATCAATCTCAGGTGTAGATCCCAACTCCCTACAAATTGAAGGACACATGCCCTAAGAAAGTCCTCTGAGGTTTGTATCGTCCTCTCAGATTGTCCATATGTCTGAGGATGAAAGGTTGTACTAAACGTTAACTGTGTGCCCAAAGCTTTATGCAGTCATTCCCAAAAATGACTCATAAACTGGGAACCTCTATCAGATACAATTTTAGCTGGAACCCCATGCAAATGCACTATCTCATGTATGTATATCTGTGCAAGCTTCTCAGCTGTGTAGGTTGGTTTGACAGGTAAGAAATGTGATGTGTTTGTCAACCTATCAACTATCACCCAAATGGAATCATGACTTTTGGCTGTTCTTGGCAAACCAACCACAAAGTCCATGGTTACATGATCCCATTTCCAATGCGATATAGGTAGAGGTTGCATTATTCCTGTGGGCTTTTGATGTTTAGCTTTAACTTGCTGACACACCAGACACCGCATAACAAACTCAGCAACATCTTTCTTCAATCCAGGCCACCAATACATATCTTTTAAGTTATGATACATCTTGGTGCTCCCTGGATGCATAGCATACATAGAAGAATGAGCTTCTTCCAGGACTAACTTTCTTAAGTTATCAGCATCAGGTACTACCATCCTACCATGGTAACAGACTACCTGATCATCAGAATCATGAAAGCCATCTCATTTCTCACTACCATACTCTGACCTAATCTACTGAATCACAATATCATTATGCTGTGCCTCTTTAATTTGCTGCCTCAAAGTAGGTTTCACTTGCATCTCGGCTAACAGCCCGGCTAACAATGACACTTGAAGCTGTACATTGTTTTGCCTCAAGGAGATAAACATATCTCTCCTAGAGAACATTAAAGAATTCAATTGTGCTTTATCTAAGGCTTGTGTCGATGGCTTTCTCATCTTCTATATAGATTATCTGAGCACCTCTTGAAGAGTAGAGGATCATCCCAATAATAGTGCTTTATATCTGAGAAAAGTTTCTTCTTTTGGTTGTACGTTATTTCCAGAGGTAACTCCCCACAAGCGAGGTAATTACAAATATATGCAAACCATGGTAGACTTGGCTCAATAGATCGAGCCATCAACAAGGCTTCATTCGCATAGTTGTCATTGACAGGCAACTGGTCTTCTTCATTGCAGATTATCCTTGAGAGATGGTATGCAACTACATTTTCCTTGCCTTTCTTATCAATTATCTCATGATCAAATTCTTGGAGCAATAGAGCCCACCTTAGCAGCCTAGGCTTAGTGTCTTTCTTTTTCATCAGGTACTGTATTGCTCCATGGTCGGCGTAAACCTTCACTTTGGTCCCAATTAAGTAAGATCTGAACTTGCCAAAGGCGAAGACAATTGCTATCATATCTTTTTCTATTGTGGTGTAATTTACTTGCGCCTCATCTAGAGTTTGGCTGGCGTAGCAAATTACATGATGCTTTTGATCTTTTGTTTGCCCCAGGACAACCCCTATAGCGAAGTCGCTAGCATCACACATTAACTCGAAGGGTAGCTCCCAGTCTGGAGCTTGGAGAATAGGGGGTGTTACTAGGGATTCCTTCATCTACTGGAAATCCTTCAAACAATCATCAGAAAAAATGAACTCTACATCCTTGACCAGCAAGTTTGAAATAGGTTTTGATATTTTGGAGAAGTCTTTGATGAACCTTCTATAGTACCTGGCATGACTGAGAAAGCTTCTTACCCCTGTCACAGACTTGGGCGGGGGTAGCCTAGAAATAGCCTCAACCTTGCTTACATACACTTCAATGCCTTTCTTGGAGACTTTATGGCACAGCACTATGCCCTCTTGTACCATGAAATGGCACTTCTCCCAGTTGAGAACTAGGTTCTTTTCTTCACAACGCTACAAGACCAATGATAAGTTCTTCAAACAATTATCAAAGTCTTTCCCATAAATAGAAAAATCATCCAAAAAGACCTCTACGATATCTTCCAGAAAATCTGAGAACATTGAGATCATGCAACGTTGGAATGTTGCTGGAGCGTTGCATAGTCTGAATGGCATTCTTTGAAAAGCATATGTCCCATAGAGAAAAGTGAACGTGGTTTTTTCCTGGTCATCCGGTAGGATAGGGACTTGGTAGAACTCGGAATAACCATCTAAAAAGTAGAAATATTCATGATGTGCTAGTCTTTCTAGCACTTGGTCGATGAAGGGAAGCGGGTAATGATCTTTCTTCGTTGCTTGATTTAGCTTCCTGTATATACACATTCTCCATCCGGTGACAGCACGGACGGCTACTTCATCACCATTCTCACCTTTCACAACCATCATACCCCCTTTCTTTGGTACAACATGAATGGGGCTTACCCAATTGCTATCGCTAATAGGGTAGATAATACCTGCATCTCTCAGCTTGATAACTTCCTTCTTTACCACCTCTTTCAACATTTGGTTCAGCTTTCTTTGCAGTTGGACCAAGGGTTTGGCGGACTCTTCCAGATTTATGTGGTGCATGCACAGAGCAGGGTTAAGTCCCTTGATATCCTCTACTGAATAGCCTATAGCTTCTTTATGGAGCCTCAATTCTTTGAGAAGTCTTTCCAATTGTTCTTCAGTCAAACTGGCATTAACTATAACGTGATTTCTTTCCTCTTGATCAAGAAACTCATACTTCAAACCTTTCGGCAACTGTTTCAGCTTTAGTTTGGGCTTACGTACCTTCTCTTCTTCTGTTGCCATTTCTAGGGAAGCATATTTGACTGTCTCTATAACTTCCTCACCCTCACTCAGATCATCTTCGTTTTGATTTAGGTAATCGAGGATCTCAACAACCTCAGGATCTCCAACTTCTGAATCATAATTGTTTAACACCCTCATAAGAGGGTCTACAACTGTAGTCTCTTCTCTTATTTCTTGGCAGTATTGGTAGTAGCTATCCATGAAGTAAGAAGACTCTAATAGGGATGGTCCCTTCATGGCGTCCTTAACTTTGAAATCAATGTGGTCATTTCTGACTCTTAAAGTTATGATACCTTCAGTGACATCAATCAGCACTTTCCCTGTTGCCAGGAAAGGGAATCCGAAAATGATGGGGAACTTTGGGTCTTCAACAGTGTTAATGACAACAATGTCACATGGGATGAAGAACCTCCCTACACGAATCAGAACATCTTCAAATTCCCCACGGGTCTTTTGAAGGAATGATCTGCCAACTCAATTCTCATGTTGGTTTTCACCATGTCAGTCATCCCCAATCGTTGTGCGAGGCTTAGGGGCATAAGGCTTATGCTAGCCCCTAAGTCAGCTAGACCCTTCCTCTCGGTGTTATCCCCTACATAAAACGGTATAGTGAAGGCCCCAGGATCCTTTTTCTTTGTTGGTAAATCAGCTTTAACAAAGGTCATAGACATACTGGCCAGGTGTACCATTTCAATCCTTCCTCCTCTTCTTTTCTTTGTGACCAAGTCCTTGAAAAACTTGGCATAAGTCGATATTTCTTCCAAGGAATCTAGAAATGGCACCTCGAGATGGAGCTTTTTCACCGACTCCATAAACCTTTCATATCTCTTCTTAAGATGTGCTTTTATAAGTTTGTGTGGAAAAGGCACTCTCAGAGAGTATTGACTCCTTTTTCCGAACAAGTTCTCCATAGGTTCTGGTTCTCTGACATAAGCTTGTTGGCTACCTCCTTCAGCTGATTTTTCTGCAGCAACCACATGCTCTGGTTCTTTAGGTCTGGCCGATTCAGGGCTTTCCACCATTTTTCCTGATCTTAAGATTGCCATCTTGGCGGATTCCATGTTAGATGGTATCTTACCCGAAGTATTTTTCATCAACTCTTCCATTTGAGCGAGTTGTTGGTCTATCTGGCATTGATGCATTTGCATATCCGCCATTTGTACCTACATAGTAACTACACCGGAGTTCGATAGTGCACTTTGCGCTAGCTGATTGTTTATAGTGTCTTGTCTCTTGACGAAGTCAAAACGTTGACCACTAAGTCTGGCTGGCTGTTGTTTTTCGTCTGGCCTTGCCCTTGAGCTTGCACTTGCCCCTGACTCGTGTTATCTACTTGACGGGGTTGGAACTTTCCTTGGCCTTGGTATCTTGACGTACTGCCCTTGTCCACTTCTCTTCTCAAAACTGGGTGGTTGCTTGGGTGGATTATTCAATTGATGTGAATTCTCTACGGCATCTTTGTTTCCATAGCTAAAACCTGGGTGATCAGGCCTCTTGAAATTGACATAAGAAATGTTCTCACCTTCCTCCTCTTCAGTTTCACTATCGCTTGACTCTTCAGGTTGAGTATATACACAATTATCTATTCTGTGTCCTCCTTCACCACAGGTGACACACTTCATCACCTTCTCTAGCTGTTTCTTGCCCTTTCCTCCCGACTCTTTTAGCTGTCTGACATCAGTAGCTATTTTCTATATCTGAGATGTGATTTCCTCAAGAGCCTTGGATTTGATTGACATGCCTTCATTTGTGGCTTTCTTAACATGTCCTTTTTCGGTCCTGTCGTACTCAGTCCCGACTTGTAGTTCAGCCATGTTTTCAATGATCTTTTTAAACCTACTGGGCTTCTTCCCAAGAAAGTCACTTCCTGCAGCTGCATTTAGTGATACTCTTTCTTCAGGAGTCAGACCATTGTAGAACATTGTTATCAAGAAACCTTTCTTGTAGTTGTGGTGAGGGAAGTCCCTCTAATACTCCTGGTATCTTTCCCAGGCTTCATGCAGGTTTTCTCATGGCTTCTGGGTGAAAGATGTGATCTTCTGCCTTTTCCTGACAGTCTTCTCGGTAAGGTAGAACTTGTTTACAAAAGCATCTGCTAAAGCATTCCATCCATTTAGAGATTGATGTAGTAGTCCAAGGTACCATGACAGTTCCTTGTCCTCCAAAGAGAAAATGAAACCCTTATAGTAGATCACTTCTTGTGGAACCCCCCTCATCTTGATGGTGTCACATATATTTTTGAAAGCATCAAGGTGATGGTAGGGGTTATCATTCTTAGAACTTCCTCTAAAACTTTTATTTTGAATCATGGAGATCACATCTGGCTTCAACTCGAAGTTTACAGCATCAAACCTTAGGATTACCACTGGGCATCTTGAGTTGTTGGCCTTCGTAGCTACCAACTCCCGAAGAGTCTTTTCTTCTTCTTCAGAATCTTCACTGTTGTGGTCTCTACAATTCCGCTCTTGATTATGTTGATTCCTTCTATGCCTACGGCGATGACGACATCCCTCGTGATGATGATCATCCTCAGGTTGTTCTGATTCAGGTTCTTCTAGATTTTCATGTAGATGATCATTATTATAACGGTCATCGTCCCCATGTGGAAGTGGGTGTGGTCCAACTCTAGCATTTCGCTCGTCCTCAGAAAGAGGAGGTTCCACGTGAGGTGGCATGATGAACGGTGTTCAATTGAATGGAGCGTTTCTTCCATGAGTACCTGAATAGAATGTATGATCAAGTTAGAAAACCTGTGTTAATGAAACAAACTATTCTATACACATTCAGGTTAGAAGACTACAAGAAACTATGTTGTCAAGCTTATTACTAAGCTTGAGGAATGGGAGTGTAGTTAGTGGATTCAGGTTCATTAACAGTACCATTTTGCCTCATCCCCAGCAACGGCGCCAAAATGTTGACCGGCCTAAATCGCGCATCCAAAAGGAGCGGATTTGAAGTAGTCAGACTTCTAAATAACCCGACTCTTAGGCCCCCACAACAATAACGGGGTCCGAAGTAGCGATCGGGGTCGAACCACAGGGACAAGGGTGGTCGTGCTAAGAACATGGAATCAATAGTGCATCAGCAACTACATTAGCCTTCCCTGGATGATAATCAATTGTACAGTCGTAGTCCTTGATTAACTCCATCCAGCGGCGTTGTCTCATATTCAGCTCATGTTTTGAGAAGATATACTTTAGATTCTTATGGTCTGTGAAAATCTAGAATGTTTCTCCATAGAGATAATGTCTCTAGATCATCAAGGCATGGACCACAGCAGCTAGCTCTAGATCGTGTGTCGGATAATTCTCCTCGTGTTTGTTCAGCTGTCGAGAAGCAAAAGAAATTACTTGTTTATCCTGCATCAACACACATCCCAAGCCATTCTTGGACGCATCACAGACGACTATATACCCCTTTCCCTGCTCAGGTAACACTAGCACAGGTGCACTTGTTAACCTTTCTTTCAGCAACTGGAAAGAATGTTGACACTTGTCATTCCAGACAAAAGGAATATCTTTCCTGGTCAACTTTGTCAGGGGTAAAGCTATAGAGCTGAAGTTCTTGATGAACCTCCTGTAATAGCCTGCTAGTCCAAGAAAACTACGAATCTCCATTGGTGTCTTTGGTTGTTCCCATTGTAGGACATATTCTACTTTCTTAGGATCAACACGAATACCTGAAGCAGATATTACGTGTCCTTGAAAGAAAACTTCTGGTAGCCAAAACTCACATTTGCTAAACTTAGCATATAGCCTATGCTCTCTTAGCAAAGTCAAAACTTGACGGAGGTGCTGCTCATGCTGTTGAGCATCTCTACTGTAGATTAAGATGTCATCTATGAAGACGACTACACACTAATCAAGAAAAGGTCTGAAGATTCTATTCATGAGTTCCATGAATGCAACTGGTGCATTAGTTAGTCCAAACGACATAACTATGAACTCATAGTGTCCATATCTTGTCCTAAAAGTAGACTTAGATATGTCACCCTCCTTGATACACAACTGATGGTATCAAGCCCTCAGATCTATCTTAGAAAAGATAGTTGCACCACGCAACTGATCAAACAAGTCATCTATCCTTGGCAGAGGATACTTGTTCTTTATAGTGACCTTATTTAACTGTCTATAGTCAATGCATAATCACATCAATCCATCTTTCTTTTTAACAAAAAGAACCAGAGCACCCCATGGTGAAGTACACGGTCGGATAAAACCCTTCTCAAGAAACTCCTGTAGTTGTTTCTTGAGCTCTTCCATCTCAGCGGGTGCCATCCTATACGATGTTTATGCTATGGGTTGCGTGCCCAGAATCAGATTAATTTCAAAATCAATCTCACGGGGTAGTGGAACACCCAGAAGTTCTTCAAGAAATACATCTTCAAATTCTCTGACTATCGAAACTTAAAAAAGATGAGGGCTCTCCATTGTGGTATCTACCACATGGGCTAAGAATGCAAAGCATCCCTATTTCATCAACTTCTCAGCTACCATAGCTGACACAAGACAAGTTGATAGAATCTTTCTATCTCCCTGAAAGATCCATGTGTCACCGTTGTCTGTGAACGCAGCCTACTTGGAACTACAATCTAAGACAACCTTATATTTCTCTAAGGTGTCCATACCAAGGATTATATCAAAACCCTGCATCTTAAGTGGTTTAATATCCACTTGAATGCGGTGATCATAAAAGAAAGGATTGCAGGGAGAACACACTTCCCGCAACACTACAAATCCCAACAAAGGGGTTTCTAGCATCAAACTATCTACTCTATGACTGACAGTCATGTTGCTGTCATAAATCACTTCTCGAGTGATAAAAGAGTGTGTAGCACCCGGATCAACTAACACAGATACGAAGCAGGATGAAGACATATCAGAATAAAACAATTCCATCTGACCTGTCACAACACGAGGGTTGATTACTGCTTCAGGCTGATTCATGGCATAGAATCTAGCCGTTGATTGATGTTGACCCTGTGCTTGATTGTTTGGTGCTGATGATCCAACTTGGGATGCTTGTCCACGTCCTCTAGCATTGTTATTAAGTAACTGTCACCTCTGTGAGCCCTACTGGCTCTACCTCTGCGGTTGAGTCACAATTCTAACTTTCTCAGGACAATCCCTCTTCAAGTGTCCTAACCTCCCACACTAGTAACAGCTAACATTTCCCAAACTTTGTTTGGGTGGTCCCGTAACTGATGATGATGTTGTACTGGGGGCTCTACTTGGAGTAAAGCTACGACCCCTACCCCTATTGGATGTCCACTGCATCTGGGCATTAAACTTTGGTGGTGGTGGCGGTGCAGAAAACCTCAGCCTCTTAAAACTCTTGGATAAGGGTCCTTGAAACTGAGGATATACTTTCTTATTACTAGTCTGTCGCTTCTCGATCACAGACCTCTCAATCCGCCTTACAGATTCCAAAAAAGTCACACACCTCTCCCGGTTCTCTAAAGCAGACACTAGAGTGGTTAATTCGGCGTTCAACCCCTTCTCGAAACGCTGAATCCTCTCCTCATCAGTAGCTGCCATGTGCGGACAGAACCACAACAACTCCATGAACCTAGCTTCATATTCTCTAATGTTCATTTGTGCTTGCCTCAACCTCTCAAATTGAGAGATTTTCTCATCTAGATACGTCTTGGGAAAGTATCTAGCAACAAACTCCCGTCGGAATTCATCCCATCCAACTTTAACTCCTGACCTTTTACCTTCCTCAATGGTCCACCAATGACCTGCACTCCCCTTCAGTAGGTAGACAGTATGCCTCACCTTCTCATCTTCAGGAATCATAAGGATTTTGAAGGCTTTCTCCAGCTCAGTTAACCATAGGTCAGCATCTGTTGGGTCAGCTGTGCCAGCATACTCCATGGCTCCTACCCTCCAAAGCCTTTCAAAGGTCTTGCCAGCTCCTTGTCTTTCATTGTTGGTTGGTGCCCTTGGTGCAGGTAGTGGCATCCTATCTGTCATATGAGTCATCGATGCTATAAACTGCCCATACATAGATTGGAAGGTTGGGTTCCCTAGTGCAGCTTGATCAAGTTGAGGAATCTCGGGTACAGGTTCCTCCCTAGCTTGATCTCTTACACCTCCTCCCGGTGCAACAACGCTTCTCTCAACAGTATGTTTATCATGCGATCCAGACATCTTCAAGTTCTTCTCCTCCTATATGAGTAGAAGACACTATCAGATAAACTGGAAGACACTTAGAACAGACTCAACAACCTTAATCCTATGTCTCTGTAGACTCAGCGAACCTAGAGCTCTGATACCACTGAATTGTGACGTCTGATTCACAAAAACAAGATTAACTAGATTAAACTAATGCTGAAGCGTTTCGTTAGCAGTGGAATTACTGAAAATCACTAAAAGTTAAAACCTTTTATAAAAAGATCCATTACCAAAGATTCTTTAAACAAGAACCATAGTAGTATATTTACATACTGGTCCACATTGGACATTCCATGTATCATCAAACCAAAATCTCAGGTTGATTATAAAACACTATCGAGTGACTCCTAGGACCTGAGAGTACAGAGACGACACATAGGACTTTATGTACAAAGCCTGACAACCAGTATCCCACCTGGGATATTACTGTTGTCCCTGCTATTGCTGTTGCTACTCCTCCTCTGCTATAGAGGTTTTGCTTCTTTGTCTTTGTATTCCTAAAAACATAGAATCCCACGGGGGTGAGACAACTTATTAAGATTGCCCCAGCGAGAGATATAACTCTCCACTGTAACATTGTTATTGCAGTTTAATGGAAATAAACTGAGCAGTGGGATACTATAACTCAATAGCAGATAATCACTATCTATGCAAGTTAGAGCAACATTTTTATGCAAGTATTTCAGTTATAACTTGACAAAGTAGCATGTCACTTATTTAATAAAGAATTAAAGAACATTCATAACATTTATATATTATGAACATGCTAAGTAGGATAATCATCAACCAATGATTCTCATATTTCAATCTTATACAAATACGCTACACGACTGATTATATTTTACAAATATTCTTAAGCTCTGAGGAGATGAGGTATACCGCTCATACTCCAACCGATCACTGCAAAGTCAAAATCGGTACCATACAAAGTCAATGGAAGAGCCGGATTCCCATGACCTCACTTCCTCTTGGTCAGTGCAAGAGAAATTTGCAGGACATCATGTGTCTCTACTACATAGCTTGCCAGGGTATAGTGGCGTCTCGCTATAGAGTTACAACATCAACTACACTCTCTTCACAATCGAGAGTTTAACTCCATCGATCTGGTATTAATATCATTGGGAGATTAGTGATACATCCATCCCAATCTCAGGAGATTAGTGATACATCCATTCTGAAAACATGAAGGATTGAGAGGTTTAATGTTTACCTTCCATCAATTCCCTCATAAGGACGTAAGGATATTTTCGCCCATCGACCCCCACATATTCAAAATATGCGAACTCCAGGAGATCTCGTAAGAAAACGTGTTTCACCATCACCTGCTTCTGACGATGATGGATCTATGGTCAGAGCACTACATGAATAGCTTTCACTTGATTAATTAAGTACATTATCATATTATTTTAGCATCAGTCAAGTTTACAAACATAACTTATTAAGACAAATGCTATAAAGAAACATGTACTGTTTATATCAATTACTTTTCAGTTTCTAAAAGACATTGGGATCTCAGTTCCTCACATAAACATATAGTTCTGGGTATTCAAACCCTCAGCTCATCACTGAGCACCGTTACCACTATTTTAGGTAATCATCACCTTTAGGTCATCTGACCAAGGTAAACATGACACTTATTACACAAGCATCTCATCTGGCACTTGAGGCCCATTAACTCTCTTGTCACCTCTTACTAGGCAACAAGGCATATTATGGCACACAAGGCCCAATAATTAATTTCAATAAATAGAACATCATAGCTCATACTTGTCTATGTTCATCATCTCATGATACTTGCATGGTTAGTACATATGGTAGTAGATATATCAATCATATCTCAATTCCATGCCAAACAAGGGTAATATTACTATTCCCATACCAGGGTTAGGGTTTCCCATTGATTAGCAATCAGGGTTACTTATCCCCCTTTATTCAATTGGGACCAATGGTTCATCATTTCATTGTCCAAGATTAGGGTTTCATACCACTTCACCCTATTTTAGAAATTAGGGTTTACTATTCACATCACATCACCCTAGATTACGGTTTATATTCAAGAACCCACAATTAGGGTTTACTATTCATCCCAATTAGGGTTTTATATCCAAATACCTTGAATTAGGGTTACTCATGTCATTTCCCTAAATTTATATCACATCATCTTCCTAGATTAGGGTTTCACTCAGAATTGCCCTAATTTAGGGTTTGAATTCATCAATTAACTCAATTAGGGTTTCATGATCTCTTTACCAAGGATCATACCATAATTGTATATCACCTTCATTTTGAATGTGTTAGGCTTGATTGCTACATGATTATCTTACATGTATAATTCTCTCTCTTTCATCCTCTTCTAGGATGTCCAGAAGATTTGATCAATTGAGCCTTCAATCACATGAGTATTCACATGATTTGACCAATTGAATCTTCAATTATATAAGATATCCAAAAGGATTAGTCATGATGGACCTCAAAATTTATTACCTACTTAGACCTCAAACGGTCTTGGGTTCTCAAGGGTCAAACAGTTTGAAACCGTTTGGGCACCTTGCCCTTGAAACCGTTTAAGCAATCATTGCTTTGAAACCGAATGAGATAACCAGTGTTGAAACCGCATGAGCTTGGGTCTCCAAATGGTTTGGGATCGCTTGGTCCCAAATGTTCTTGAGACCGTTTGGTCCCAAAAGGTCTTGAGACCATTTGGACCCAAACGGTCTTGAGACTGTTTGGTCCAAACCATCTCAAAACCGCATGGACCAAAAAGTCATTTCAACACCTACACGATCCATGGTTTCACTAGATGAACCGGTTATCAATTGAGTTTTTGCTTTCTTTATTACTTGAACTATTGAATCAACCTTAAATTAGACCATCAATTAGTGTTTTGAACCTAATTGATCTTGGATTTCAACTCAAGGAACCTTCACTTAGGGCTTTGAATCGAATAGCCATCAATGCTCAACATTGTGGAATTGATTCCATTGCAACTAATGAATTATCATCAAATTTTTGATATGACCAGACCCCAAACGGTCTTGAGGTCATTTGGATGACCTCCAAACGGTCTTGAGACCATTTTCCTCATCCTATCCTTGGATTTTGTGAAATTCCATTAGGGTTTAAATCATTAGATTGATCATCAAATCAGCACTTTATTGCATTTCAATTTGGTAACTTTGGACCTTCAATTACTCATCCATACTTAACCCTAGACCTCCAAATGGTCTTGGGTGACCCCCAAACGGTCTTGAGACCGTTTGGGTGACCTCCAAACGGTATTGAGACCGTTTGGGCTCAATCACCCAAAAATCTAAATTAACCAAATTGAATTTCAGCACTTATTCCAATTAGGGTTTGCTAATTGATTAACCTTCAAATGATGAACCCTTTGGAATTAATCCATAAATTTTGGTGAGTCATCAACCATCATAATTATCATCAACTTTCCCAAACGGTCAACCCTGTTCAACTCTCCCAAATGGTTTGAAACCGTTTAGCTTCAAATGGTTTGATGAAACCGTTTGCTTTCAAACGGTTTGGTTGAAACCAAATGAGCAAATTATTGAAACCGAATGAAGTGCAATTTCTTTGGGGAAATGTGTCTAAGATGATGTCATAATCATATAACTTCATCCTTGAAGATCTTAGTACTTCTGATTTCATGGAATTACCAATTTCAACCAATAATTAATCAAAAAGATGAAGAAATCAACGAAATTGCAAGATTGATAGTTGAATAACAATGTAAAGGGGTTCAAGTTATATAACCCACCTTCAATTGAGCTTCAAATCTTGTAGCTTCAAGTAAAAAATGGTGGGAGAAGATTTTCCACACCACAAGGATCGTTCCACAAGCTTTTGAATGAAAAGGGATGGTTAGAAGTGAAGACGGGATCGAGATTTGAAGAAATCATGCATTGATTTATGATTTCCACCATGAAATCGAGATGAATGAAGGTCAAGAAGCTTACCAATAGGTTGAGGGTCGTATTCTGGCTTTCCTTAGCTCCCTTGAACGTTTTTGCAAGCAAACGAAAGAAATGGATCTGAAAATGTCCTTGGTTTGAGTGGTAAAAGGTCTTTTATAAGAAAACCAATGAGAAAGAAAATCCTTTATAAAAGTCCTTTAATTCCAAAAATTGTGCCACCTCTTCCTCCTCAATTCTGTGCATGCAAAGATATCTTCATTATCTCCAAACTCCCTTCCATTATCCAAGAATTAATGGAAAAGAAATTAAGCACCTTAATCATATTATATTAATATCCCATTTTTAGTGGGTGTTACTTTCCATTAACTTAATGTGAGTTGCTCTCCACTCAAGTTAGATATTTTTGTGGCCTAGACAAGGAACAAAGGTGTTCACACTTGAACAAATCCAACCATCTCGTTTTTTGTTGAAGTTTATTCAATTATTTTATTTCTTTTTGCATTAAATTGAATTATGTTTTCAATTGTGCTTAAATCTTGATTATTTTAATATCAAGATTCTCTCTCCTCCAAAGTAGCTCAAATGAGATTCCCCTCTCATTTTATTTCCTCTACAAGATGCCAATAATATTAAGGACCTTATTGAAGTGGTAAATTTCATATTGACCCCTGGGTTTGGGTAAATTACACATTACACCAAAACTAGGTTTTAATGCACAAACATTGCTTTATCAGCTCGTTCTTGGTACTCAGGCTTTCACTAGCCTTACCTCAACATCATATTCATTCCAATGATGCTTCAACACATGAGGAACATAATATCATGCATTAATTTGTAATTGAACCCCTCAACTTGGGTAATTTGCACTTTAGTCCAAAGCAAGTAAAACATTACTTTCAACATTATTCAAAATGGACTAAAATTGAAATATAAGTTCCTCTTGAGCCTTAAATACTTTTCAAAAGATAATATCAAGCATCTAATTATCTTTCTTAAACAAAACATCTAGGGTTAAAGCATAACCCAGGTCAGGGATGTTACAAATTATCCACCCCTTACAAGGATTTCGTCCCAGAAATCATCAAAACATTAAGAGAAAAGAGTAGGGTATTTCCTCCTCATCTCTTCCTCTAATTCCCATGTGGCTTCCTCAACACCACGGTGATTCCAGAGGACTTTTACAAGACCAATGTCTTTCTTTTTCAACTTGTTAATCCTTCTGTGAAGAACCAACACAGGTCCTTCAACATAAGATATATCATCATTTAGTTCTACCTCCATAGGTTGAAGAACTATCTCAGTGTCAGGATGACACTTCCTCAACATAGATATATGAAACACTGGGTGCAATCTATGCAACTCAGGTGGTAACTCTAGTTTATAGGCTACCTTTCCCATCCTTTCAATGATCGGATAAGGCCCCATAAATCTAGGAGCTAACTTCCCCTTCTTTCCAAATCTCAGGATACCTTTCCAAGGTGAAACCTTGAGGTATACCCTGTCTCCAACTGGCAATTCTAAGGGTCTACGACGCTTATCAGCATAAAATTTTTATCTATCCTTGGCAGCTTTCAATTGTTGTTGTATTACTTTGATCATCTAGTTGTTTGCTGAACCAGCTCAGGACCCAAAAGTTGGTACTCCCCTATTTCATACCAACATAAAGGAGATCTACAACGTCTACCATACAAAGCTTCATATGGTGCCATGTCAATACTGTGATAATAGCTATTATTATAAGAAAATTCTATCAAGCTCAGGTGTAGATCCCAACTCCCTATAAACGGAAGGACACATGCCCTTAGCAAGTCCTCCAAGGTTTGTATCGTCCTCTCAGATTGTCCATATGTCTGAGGATGAAAGGTTGTACTAAACCTTAACTGTGTGCCCAAAGATTTATGCAGTCGTTCCCAAAAATGACTCATAAACTGGGAACCTCTATCAGATACAATTGTAACTAGAACCCTGTGCAAATGCACTATCTCATCTATGTATATCTGTGCAAGCTTCTCAGCTGTGTAGGTTGGTTTGACAGGTAAGAAATGTGCTGTCTTTGTCAACCTATCAACTATCACCCAAATGGAATCATGACTTTTGGCTGTTCTTAGCAAACCAACCACAAAGTCCATGGTTACATGATCCCATTTCCACTGCGGTATAGGTAGAGGTTGCATTGTTCCTGCGGGCTTTTGATGTTTAGCTTTAACTTACTGACACACCGGACACCGTATAACAAACTTAGCAACATCTTTCTTCAATCCAGGCCACCAATACATATCTTTTAAGTTATGATTCATCTTGGTGCTCCCTGGATGCATAGCATAGATAGAAGAATGAGCTTCTTCCAGGACTAACTTTCTTAAGTTATCAGCATCAGGTACTACCATCCTACCATGGTAACAGACTACCTGATCATCAGAATCATGGAAGCCATCTCATTTCTCACTACCATACTCTGACCTAATATGCTGAATCACAATATCATTCTGATGTGCTTCTTTAATCTGCTGCCTCAAAGTAGGTTTCACTTGCATCTCGGCTAACAGCCCGGCTAACAATGACACTTTAAGTTGTACATTGTTTTGCCTCAAGGAGATAAACATATCTCTCCTAGAGCACATTAAAGAATTCAATTGTGCTTTATCTAAGGCTGGTGTCGATGACTTTCTACTCAGTGCATCAGCAACTACATTAACCTTCCCTGGATGGTAATCAATTGTACAGTCGTAGTCCTTGATTAACTCCATCCAGCAACGTTGTCTCATATTCAGCTCATGCTGTGAGAAGATATACTTTAGATTCTTATGGTCTGTGAAAATCTGGAATGTTTTTCCATAGAGATAATGTCTCCAGATCTTCAAGGCATGGACCACAACAGCTAGCTCTAGATCGTGTGTCGGATAATTCTCCTCGTGTTTCTTAAGCTGTCGAGAAGCAAAAGAAATTACTTGTTTATCCTGCATCAACACACATCCCAAGCCATTCTTGGACGCATCACTGAAGACTATATACCCCTTTCCCTGCTCAGGTAACACTAGCACAGGTGCACTTGTTAACATTTCTTTCAACAACTGGAAAGAATGTTGACACTTGTCATTCCAGACAAAAGGAATATCTTTCCTCGTCAACTTTGTCAGGGGTAAAGCTATAGAGCTGAAGTTCTTGATGAACCTCCTGTAATATCCTGCTAGTCCAAGAAAACTACGAATCTCCGTCGGTGTCTTTGGTTGGTCCCGTTGCAGGACAGATTCTACTTTCTTAGGATCAACATCAATACCTGAAGCAGATATTACGTGTCCTAGAAAGGAAACTTATGGTAGCCAAAACTCACATTTGCTAAACATAGCATATAGCCTATTCTCTCTTAGCAAAGTCAAAACTTGACGGAGGTGCTGCTCATGCTGTTGAGCATCTCTACTGTAGATTAAAATGTCATCTATGAAGACGACTACACACTAATCAAGAAAAGGTCTGAAGATTCTATTCATGAGTTCCATGAATGCAACTGGTGCATTAGTTAGTCCAAACTACATAACTATGAACTCATAGTGTCCATATCTTGTCCTAAAAGTAGACTTAGATATGTCACTCACCTTGATACGCAAGTGATGGTATCTCGACCTCAGATCTATCTTAGAAAAGATTGATTACTAAATGATTTTAGTAGTTCAATTAAACACCCAGTCGATTGATAGCTCAAAGTCATAGTATTCAAGGTGTTGGATCAGATGATTAGAGTATCATATTGATTGAAACTGTAATTGAATGATCTGCTGCCCCAACTGATCGACCCATGTAGATGAATCGATCAGCTCAGGCAGGTGAGCCGAGCCGCTCAGGTCAATGAACCGATCGGTTCACATAGTTGAACTGGTCGGGTGACCAATTGAGTTTGTTTCACTTGTCAAATTTGATTTGGATAAGGACTAATAAATGATTAATTGGAAACGAACATGGAAAGTCAATTCAAGTTGGACCAGGAGCATGAAACGACCGGATCAAGCATGAACTGATCAGCTCAGATGCCCCAAACGATCGGTTCAGGTGTGAACCGATCGGATGAGGTCACCAACCGACCGTTTCAGGGTTGAAACGATCAGTTCAACTGGCGCGGTTTGTCAGATTTTGTGGAAAATCTCGAACCCTTCTACTCCTTCTTTAGTCCCGCATTGCCCGGGGTAGAGAACCCTATCCCATGACCCTCCTATATATATAGGGGTATTGGAGACTTCTCAGACAGTACAACTCAGAACACCAGTTTCTATGCAAAGTTGTCGTTCTCTTTGGTTGTGGTAATCAGGAGAGCCCGAGAAAGTGCTACCTGATAAGGGAGGAACAACAAGGGAAAGACAACTGTAGAAAAGCAATTGGTGGTAGGAGAGTTTGTCGGTAGATAGTGCGCTAACAGGAGGGTGCGACTCCTTCCGGTACCTTATGTGACGAAGCGATCGGAGTTCCAGGTGGCCCATGTGGACTACTTCAGAGGAGGGAGGCTTCTGCTGCTCAGAGGACATCTGTCAATCCTGACAGTCCCGGTGAGACCAGGAGCTGCACAGACACCGTCCAAGACTGGAGGTGAAGACCATGCAAGCCACGAGGTAACATCTCTGATCAAGCCTTAGGACAAGGTATGTCTCTACAAACCATCTTTCCTATTGTATAAACGTTGACGTGATTCCTTCTTTCTGGAATTTTGGGAGAGAAATTTTTTTCCCCTGCCTTCTCTGCCTCCCTTAAAACCTAACAAAGAGAACCTCATCAACCACATTCCATGACTGTTACACCAGGAGGACATCATTGTCTATGGTTCATGTGCTACTTGTGAAACAAGCACAACTCTGTAAGGATCATCGCTAGAGTTGCTCCAGGACTGGTATATGCCTTGCACCATCCTTCTTATTTCATAATTATTAATGTGATTTTCTGGTTATGGGAACACAACAAGAAATTTTTTATGTCTGATGCCATCTCTATCACCATATTTCTCCAAAATTTCTACCTATTTATCTAACAATTCAGATACTATGATACAGTTCCCAAATGCTCAAAATGTATGGAAATAGAACCACTTCTCCTCCTAACTTTCCATACTTATGTCTTATCCATGACAAGTCCACTTATGCTCTATGACCACATTGCATAAGAATCATTTCATCACTTATATATATACATATGTATCATACTTCTCACTTCTATTATAGAAAATTGATTTATAAAACAAAATTACACCACTAGATTATTTATAATTCCTGTACAAATCTCTTGTATTAACAATGAATAAATTTAGTAAATTCTTCTAATTACTAACTTTAAGGCTAGATATCATTATTGGATATATACCTCCAAAGGTTTAGGTTAGTATAATCTTTTGAAGTAAATGACTAACATACTTTCCCAGTGAGTATGTATCTCTATATAACAATCATCAATATGGATCAATAATATAGATTGCATTCTTTTTTTCCATACACAGTGAGTTTTTCTAATACTGATCACAAAGACATTGTGAGTGGAATTATGGCACTAACTGACTACTAACTTATGTATAACTTGGTTAACAACATAGTTAGAAGATTGAGGATACTAACTATTGACTAACTTCTCCATAACTTGGTTCCAGAAACTCATGCATATTGTATCATCGAAGAGAAATCCACTAATAAATTTCATATTCTACAAGAATTTAGAAGGAGCTTGATGACTATAAAGATTTTTAAATGAAATTAAACTCATGTTGTAATGAGGTTGGCATGTCAGGCTTGACATATAGTAAACAATTTTTGTAAACAATGAACTTGTGTCAAGGACTTAGGAGAGTTGACCTAGATAAAGAAACATGGCTCCAAATAAAGATGATGACAAAGAGATGACATGTTAAATGAAGTATACTCCAAAGAATAAAACTTGCACCACAAGTGCCTATCAGATTAGTGTTGGGTATTAATACTAGAGTAAAGTACCATTGCTACTTATAAGCTTGGTGTTAATTAATTTCTCTTGAACTTAAGTAACACATATACCTAGTGGTTTTGTGTTTAATACTTCTGAAATAACTACAGTACCACAATACCTATTCATTCGGTGTATGGCACTTCTTACGAAATTGAAGTACCATCAATACCTAGTCAGTTGGTGTTGGGTACTTATTTATAGAGTTGGATAAATAGATAAACCTAACAAGTTGGTTGTGGGTACTTATTATTTATGATTTTGGTCCATGACTTTCTATATCTAACATATTGTAGATCATTTCATCCTTCTTAATATAGAACCCTAGGGAAAGTTTCTATGTTGTTCACTACCTATACTTAATTTATTCTCATGTTATCATTTTCTTTTACAAAGGATTCTTAATCTTTTGTATTTTATTCACAAATTGTATTATAAATTCAAATTCGCTATATTTATTGAATTTAGGGTTTCACACTAGTCACGAACATTCATCATCTCCCACGTAATACATAACTTTAAATGCAAAACCTAATAATGAAACATCATTTGTATTACTGATTTAAAACTAGATTGACAAAGGCATGTATACAAACAATTATTCCTACATTGAACTCTAATGTATCTAGACCACAATCCAATCATACCCAAAAACCCTTATTTCAAATATCTTTCAACAATTATGAAGTTATTACGTATTTATTATGTTGAGATAAAACAATTCATTTGTTATGTTTATTCATTCATTAAATATCATTTCAATATATGTTTTAGATTAGCATTTTACTTTATGTATGTAGAAATATAGGGTCTTCATCTTTGGCCAATGGACTGTCAACAATAGAAATTTTAAGAAGAATGTAGTGAATTATTTGATTTCAACTTACTATTATTTGATATATGCACTCATATGTAGAATGTAAAAATCTCTTGAATCTTAGTTTCTTAAAAACAAAAACCAAACAGATCCCCCACATTATCATTTCTCATCAATAAGACTCTAATTGTCTATAAAAGAGGGAAAGCACGGGAAAAGTGAAGAACTAGAGTTCTTTAGAGACATCCATTAGAGTTTCTCCCGAAATGTGGCAAGACATGAAGCTTGATGTAAAATCTTCAGTAGTTCACTAACATACTTGATTTCCCAATAAGAAGATCTTCAAATTCCATGATAACATCAACCTAGCATTGGTTCTCTAAAAAACCAAGTTTTCTCCTACTAGGGATTTGTTTTTAATTCAGGTAATGGATAGAGTTTTTTATAATCTAGAATGCATGATATGGGTATATATGATATTGGTGTATAAATAGAATATGATCATATAACCCTCTCTTAAAGAATATCCTCAATCTATTTAGTTAGACAACATGTTAATCTACCAGTCTAAGATGTGGTCAATCAATCACCCCTTAGATTCTGAGAGGAACTATGTGGTGATCAAGTTCTCAACATTTTGTAAAAGAATGGCACTTGACTATGCATATCAAACCAGATAAAGAAATATGAATTAAACTACTATGTTATGGCAATGTGATGTACGTTTCAACTTGGATTGAAAATGTTATGGCGATGTGTGATGCACCATCTCTAATCTTGGAACGAGAAGAACTATGTATTTGGATTGCAGCCAAATGCTTATTTCCTCTCATTATTGGGGTGAGAGATAGGGCAATACGCATGTCATACACTAAGGATAAAGTTGATGTGAGTTGAAACATTACTACGATGTATGAGGATAGAGATATAGCGTACCTTTGTGGAGAGTACGTTGTATGGATGGTTTACAAACCTGAAGAGAACTAAGGTAGTCATCATGAGGATGTTTTAACAAGAGTAGCATGGAATTTATGAGTTATATAAGCTTGAGTTGGATAAACAAGATGATGAGCTTGAATTTTTCTTGACTCAGTTAGACCTAAATCCGAGATGAGAATGATAAGTGGAATATATGAAGGTTTAACTGTTCACCATTACCTAGCACATAAGGATGTAAGGTGGTAATGGATGCTCTTTGTCGAGATGCAACAGTCTAGTTTATCCAGTAGAGAGGCTAGAAAAGGTGGTTGGGTGAACACTAAGTTTGTGAGACATGTTTGGCTAACACCAAGATACAACCCGACCCATTGGTCGAGTAGGGGATTGTTTAGTTAGCTAGCCTAGAGCTTGATGAGATAGAAGGATGGTTGTAAGAACCTCAGATACACCTCTTCAGAAAGGAAAATGATGGAACCCACGACTAGAGTGTTTTAGGATTTATGAGGAGTCAACCCTGAGGAATCATGACATGCAGGAACTCATGATGTTAAGTACACCCTGCATTGTGGTACTACTAAGATGATTAAAGTTTATAATAGTGCTTTGAATACCTGAGAAAAAGAAGTAGATAGAGTTGCATGTGGCTTGTCACCATGCATGCCAGTAGGTGAAGGGCGAACACCAGTAACCCAGTAAGTTGCTACAGACAATGAAGAGTCCCCGAGAGGGAATGGGAGTAGATTACTGTAGATCTTGTGGATGGTCTCCTATAGATCAAGAGAGGTCATGATGTAGTATGGGTGATGGTTGATCACCTTACTAAGTTGGCCTAATCCCTTGCTTAAGAACGAGTGCTATCAATGTGACAGATCTGGTTGAACTGTTTGCATGAGAGAGAGATAGTTCAACTACACCATGATTCGAGTTCAATATCTAGAGCATGACCTCAAGTTCACTTCCTTTCGGTGGAAGTAGGAACATGAAGAACTCGATACTAGTTTGAAGTTAGCACATCTTATCACTTATAGTTAGTATGATCCAGACTAGAGGGTCTGATGAGAGTGTGTGTGTGCGTTTAGGGTGATACATGGGGGGCAATTCCTATCCTATGAGAGTTTGTTTGTGACGATAACCACCATAGCCAGTATCGGGATAAAAGAAACTCTATAAGGGAGGTCTTGTTGGTCACTACTTTGTTGGGATGATGTCGATAAAAGGACCTTGTGAAGGTCAGAGAGACCACAATCTGTGCAAATGAAGTTGTTTTGATCGTGCGATGGATGAGAAAGCCCAGGGGCGACATGAGTCATGAGCTGATGTAAAGCAGACTGACATGCACTTCACTGTGGGAGAATATGTGCTATGAAAACCCGACCCCTATGAGATATGGTTGAGGAAGATGAGTCCATGATACATTGGTCCATTTGGGATGGATTGGTGGATTTTCTTATGCTTAGCCTTACCCCTTAGGATAACATGATGTATGATGTGTTCCATGAGTCTGATATAGAGCACTATGTGATGTACCTGAACCATGTGTTGAGCCATGAACCTATTGAGCTTCTAGGGAGGCTAAAATATCTTGAGTCACCTACAAGGGTACAATATATCAAGGTGAGAGAGAACTCAGATGTAAGAATATAAGATGATAAAGGTCTGTTGGGAGCACCATGGAGAGGAGGAAGCCACATGGGAGCCATGACGGACATGGAAAAGTCTTATCTTGTTTTGTTTGTATGTTTGGTGGAATTTTGAGGAAAAAATTCCTATAAGAGGGGAAGGATGTTACAACCCCAATTTTCAGGTTCTTTTGGTGGGAAATGCAATTTCCCCAATAAATGTATGATTTTGTAATTTGTATGATTTAAGTTAGGATTCCTTTGATGAATAGCCTTGTGTGTTTGTTTTCGTGGGCCATGTTGGATATTGGGCCAAATAACAAGAAAAAGGAAATAAAAGGAAAATAAATCAATTCATGAATGAATAACTAAGATAATGAGAAAAATTAAGATTTACAAGAATCTAGAAGGCTAAGAATTATCCTTCATGAATGGTTTCCATAACCTTAGGATCTCTTGTGTTCCAAGGAGTTAGAGTTCCAAAGATAATAGGAGAAGAAAGAGAAAATACAAATAATAGACGTCTTAATATGGGAATAACGTGCCATATACTAAAGGAATTATGTAATGACTTTTTGGTGTTGCCAAATAGAAATACTACATTGTGTAAGGTAGTATATCCTTGTGATCAATGGATTAAAAGCCGAGTTAAAAGGAAAAATACCCAATGTCTCTCTGATTGACAATTATACAGACACTTTAATATAGGCGGGTTGACATAATTGGGAGAGAGATAGAGAAAGGGTTCCTTAATAACCAAGAAACATGTTTTTGGCAAAGATGTAATTAAAGAACCAACTACACGCCAAGGAAGAATGGTAGTTTTATGGGAAATAGGACTGTTTTGCTCGTTGATAATTAGACTTGTAATGAAAAATAATAGAAGTCTTAATAGAAGGCTTTGGATGCTTTTACCCCTCTGCGGGTTGAAGCATTGTTCACTTGTGTGGGGGCATTATCGACATTCGGTTATATTTACAAATCCACAACGTTGCATGAGCTTGATGACGTGGCGCAACCTGATTGGCCAAGTAAGTAAAATCTTGCTAAATTCATAACTAAAGATTGGTAACTCCGATTAGGACAAGTAATATATGAATTTTTCTCAAGAGAATGAGAGGAATCCAATAAAAATGATATTAAAGATTGATTCCGTTCGTAATTGCAAAAGTACAATAAGTTGATGAAAAGTGCATTAGAGTTAAGTTAAAAACACTATTTGTGATAAAAGGTTGAATCTAGTATGCTTAATGGGTTAATTGAAGTATTAATAACCTATTGAATGATTCGAGCCTAATATAGATGAAATTTGCATGATTTAGGGTTTTTACCCCATATGAGAATGATTAAGTATTTAGAAACCCTAATTTAGGGTAAAAGAGGATAAGATCATATATAATTTGAAAGATATGAAAATATGTTGTTATATGATGGTTCTAATTTATTTTGAGCATTAAAGTTCCTAATTATGGATAAAAACCCTAAATGTAGTAATTACGGTTTTGTCATGAATAAAAGGTAGAATTAATGGTAAATTGAGTTCATATGTTAATTAGACCATAATGAACTTTGAATTGATGATAAATGTGTATAATGATCTTGTTATGGATTAAAAGGATAAAATAGTAGCTTTAATGAAAAATAAGCTTAATGAAATTAATTGATGATTAATGTGCTTGTAATATGAAAATAGGGTTATATGTTGTTAAGACAACCTTAATATTGAAGAATAGATGAGATAATTAGGGTTTATGAGTAATGGAATAAAATTAGTGTTTGATATGGTAAAAGATGAAGGGAAACCCTAAATGCAAAACAAAACCCTAAAATGAATACGAAAACCCTAGAAAGTGAATCCAAGTCAATAAAGTAGATTCTTGATAAAGTGTGTAATAAATAGAGTACATATTCTTTTTAGGAATTATGTAATTATTGAATTGCTTGCTTGGATTGTGTTCTTGGTTGGATTTTCTTAATGCTTGTGAAATCATCAAATCAGGTATGTGGTTACGCTTATGATTATCCTGACTAGTTTTCTGGGGATTTTATCGACGTTTCCCTCATGGCATGAAATAACTGTTGGATGCTTTTATTTCATGCAACAATAGAGTGACTATGACTATCACTATGAATATACATGTATAACTGGCTAGATCCAGGACCACCCCTGTGGCTATGCAAAGGCTAAAAAGGATAACCTAGAGCAAGGTCTAGGCTATCATGAGTTAGAAACTGGGCTACACATGTGTAGTGCCATTAGACTCTTAGCATGCCATGAGTTAAGGAGTGGGCTACCTATGGGTAGTGCCATGTGACTCAACCCTAGAAACTGATTCACCTGTTAGGTGAGATCATGAGGGGTATAATGGGGATCTACCATAAGGAAGGTAGTATCCAGGTCCACTGCAGGGACAGCGCAGGGGATAGGTTATACATGGATCACGTAGTTATATATAAAACGTAAAATTGTTTGTTAAATGGTAATTGGCTGCAATACATTGTTATAAATAATTGCACGATTATTGTTTCCCCCACATACCAGCTTCGGCTGACTGGCGTTTTGTTTTTTGGCATTTTAGGTACAAGCCAAAAGGACAAATAATAAATCGTCATATTGTGAAATACATGAAGTAAAATACAAGGAGGATTAGTTAGAATAGAATCCATAAGTGGATAGAACTTTAAAGATCCGAGTTTTCAAAATGGTATGAAAAAGTTTATTTTCTTACAGTTTTCCCGTTTAGTCTATTAAAATTTGATAATTATTCTTGGTTAATTGTTGAACCTTTGATCTGAAAATTATGGGTGCGTCTTCGACCTCTCGGTCTCCCTTAATTGGGGGTTACCGGAAGGTGGGGTCGTAACACAAAGAAACTATACGATAATATTAAAACTAATCATGGATTGTGGGATGAAGTTGTTTCTAACTTTTCAATTACTTAGGTAACAATGATGTGTTTCTAGATACTAATTATTTTTTGTAATGTCATAATCTAGTCATGCACATTCATTGCCAATGTAATATGGGACTTATATGGTCACACACATAGGATGCAATTGGAATAGGAGTTTACTCATGGATAACATTTAACTTGGTTACTATAAGTGTTTAGATAATCTACTTAAGCAATATTGGTTGTGAGTCGACCGACCTGGACATGTCCACTTGATCGATTGGTGTACCTATACATCGATTGGATTGTCCAGTTGATTGATTGAATACCTTTTGACACCAGACGATGAAACAAGCCAGTCGACCAGTTGGAGTGTCCAACCAACCAATTGGTCATTAGTCCTCGAGGATGGTCGAAATACTCAGTCAACCGATTAGAACATTTGAATCAATCAATTGGATGTGAAATTACTAGTTAGATTGAATCAAATGAATAATGATATGTGCAACAATGTGCATTATTGATCACATTAAAATCCTATGTTAATGTGCCACTAGGCACAAGACAATAGATCCAATGGATAGTCTAGTTGATTGATTGGCTTGTGGCTGACGAGGCATTAAGATTGAATCTAGTCGATAGATTGGATATTCCAGTAGACCGACTAGATAGTCCAGTGGACCTATGGGCTGCATGTAGTAGCCGTCAAACCATGAGATCTATCATTTCATATCCCTTGGGTTTTGGAAACCATACCTCATCCACTCCTATATAAGGAGGGGTGGCCTCGACTCTAGACTCACCTTTCTCAACATTATGGAATGTGCGATTCTGAGTAGAATTTCCCAAGAAACAGTGATTCAACAAGGGAAAAGGAAGTAGACGCTAGCACATTGACAATGGAAGGGAAACTCCTTCCCATCGGCTCTGGAATAATAACATGGAGTTCCTGTAGTCCTGTATGGACTACGTTGAGGCATCAAAATTGTTGCTACTATGCTAGGAGAACCTCAACAACCACATTCCATGACTGTTACACCAGGAGGACATCGTTGTCTATGGTTGATGTGATACTTGTGAAATAAGCACAACTCTGTAAGGATCATCACTAGTGTTGCTCCAGGACTGGTATATGCCTTGCACCATCCTTCTCGTTTCATAACTATTATCGTGATTTGCTGGTTATGGGAATATGGCAATAAATTTTTTATTTCTGATGCCATCTCTATCACCATATTTCTCCAAAATTGCTACCCATTTATCTAACAATTTAGATACTATGATACAGTTCCCAAATGGTCAAAATGTATGGAAATAGAACCACTTCTCCTCCTAACTTGCCATACTTATGGCTTATCCATGACAAGCCCACTTATGCTCTATGGCCACATTGCATAAGAATCATTTCATCACTTATATATATACATATATATCATACTTCTCACTTCTATTATAGAAAATTGATTTATAAAAAAAATTACACCACTAGATTATTTATAATTCTTGTACAAATCTCTTGGATTAACAATGAATAAATTTAGTAAAATTCTTCTTATTACTAACTTTGAGGCTAGATATCATTATTTAATATATACCTCCAAAGATTTAGGTTAGTATAACCTTTTGAAGTAAATGATTAACATAATTTCCAGTGAGTATGTATCTCTATATAATAATCATCAATATGGATCAATAATATAGATTGCATTCTTTTTTTCCATACATAGTGACTTTCTCTAATACTAATCACAAAGACATTGTGAGTGGAATAATGACACTAAATGTCAACTAACTTTTGTATAACTTGGTTAACAACATAGTTAGAAGACTGAGGCTACTAACTATTGACTAACTTCTCCATAACTTGGTTCCAGAAACTCATGCATATTGTATCATCAAATAGAAATCCACTAATAAATTACATATTCTACAAGAATTTAGAAGGAGCTTGATGACTATAAAGATTTTGAAATGAAACTAAACTCATGTTGTAATGAGGTTGGCATGTCAGGCTTGATAGACAGTAAACAATTTTTGTAAACGATGAACTTGTGTTAGGGACATAGGAGAGTTGACCTAGATAAAGAAACATGACTCCAAATAAAGATGATGACAAAGAGATGACATGCTAAATGAAGTATACTCCAAAGAAAAAAACTTGCACAACAAGTGCCTATCAGATTAGTGTTGGGTATTAATACTAGAGTAAAGTATCATTGATGCTTATAAGCTTGGTGTAATTAATTTCTTTTGAACTTAAGTAACACATATACCTAGTGGTTTATTGTTTAATACTTCTGAAATAACTACAGTACCACAATACCTATTCATTCGGTGTATGGCACTTCTTACTAAATTGAAGTACCACCAATACCTAGTATGTTGGTGTTGGGTACTTATTTATAGAGTTGGATAAATAGATAAACCTAACAAGTTGGTTGTGGGTACTTATTATTTATGATTTTGGGCCATGAATTTCTGTATCTGACATACTGTAGATCATTTCATACTTCTTAATATAGAACCCTAGGGAAAGTTTCTATGTTGTTCACTACCTATACTTAATTTATTCTCATGTTATCATTTTCTTTTACAAAGAATTCTTAAATCTTTTGTATTTTTTTCTAGAATTGTACAATAAATTTGAATTTTCTATATTTATTGAATTTAGGGTTTCACACTAGTCACAAACATTCATCATCTCCCACGGAATACATAACTTTAAATGCAAAACCTAATAATGAAAGATCATTTGTATTACTGATTTACAACTAGATTGACAAAGGCATGTATACAAACAATTATTCCTACATTGAACTCTAATGTATCTAGACCACAATCCAATCATACCCAAAACCCTTATTTCAAATATCTTTCAACAATTATGACGTTATTACTTATTTATCATGTTGAGATAAAACAATTCATTTGTTATGTTTATTCATTCATTAAATATCATTTCAATATCTATTTTAGATTAGCATTTTACTTTGTGTATGTAGACATATAGGGTCTTCAACTTTGGCCAATGGACTGTCAACAATAGAAATTTTAAGAAGGATGTAGTGAATTATTTGATTTCAAGTTACTATTATTTGATATATGCACTCATATGTATAATGTATAAATCTATTGAATCTTAGTTTCTTCAAAATAAAACCAAACAAATCCACCACATAATCATTTCTCATCAGTAAGACTCTAATTGTCTATAAAAGAAGGAAAGTAGGGTAAAAGTGAAGAAATATAGTTCTTTAGAGACATCCATTATAGTTTCTCCCGAAATATGGCAAGACATGAAACTTGATGTAAAATTTTCAGTTCACTAACATACTTGATTTCCAAATAAGAAGATCTTCAAATTCCATGATAACATCAACCTAGCATTGATTCTCTAAAAATCGAAGTTTTCCCCTACTAGGGATTTTTTTTTCAAAATTCAGGTAATGGACAAAGTTTTTTATAATCTAGAATGCATGATCTGGCTATATATCATATTGGTGTATAAATAGAATATGACCATATAACCTTCTCTTAAAGAATATCCTAGATCTATATAGCTAGCCAACATGTTAATCTACCAGTCTAACATGTGGACAATCAATCACCACTTAGTCAGGGTAAATCTCCCTATCGTATATTGATTTTTCCTTGGTTCTTAACTACCAAGAAGTCATATAACATCTCAGAAGGTTAGTGCAACTTCTTAAGTCAACCACAACAAAGATCAAATATTAAGTTAGGTGATGGAAAGATAAGTCATGTTTGTTAGTCCTACTTCTATAGGTTGGTCCGAGTTGTTTATCAGGTAGGTCATATCAAAATGGTTTTAATTGGACTTGTTTATGCATCAGCCAACTATTTAGAATCATAATGAGAAACTATAACACATCATTATTAATCTATTCACCTTGTACCACCTCAGAAGTAGGTGGAGCTTTATTGTATGTCTTCTGACTTCTATGTTAGCTCTAAAACATGCCATCAAATATGTATTTAAATGCATTGAGATATAAATTATTCTCATACCAACTTAGAGAAGTGTGCTTTGAAGTTTTAAAGGAAAACTCTATTACTCTTAAATGAATTTTATTCAATTATTATTATAGTTACATCACCAACAAGAATTTTTTTGAATTATTATGTCTCTTCTCAAACATAGAATTTCTTATCCGAATTTTGTTCCTTGTTCTTATTCAAATCATGATAACTTGAAACATTGTTTATTAATAACTAGTTAATTAAAATTAGGGACTTTTCACAACATCTAGCTCTTACTGGCATAATAAGGCAAATGCATATCGAACCAGATCAAGAAATATGAATTAAACTACCATATTTTAGTAGGGTTTTAGAGAGCATAGATTACTTACTAAGACAAGACATGGTCAAGAAATAGTTTATTGAGATTTTTGGCTTTATATATACACCTTTTACTGGGCTAACTAAGAAGAATATAGTTTTTGTTTGGATGAGGAATGTCAAAATGACTTCAGTTGGGTGAAGGAGTAGTCAGAATAAACAATAGTTTTGGTTATGAAGTAGATCCAGAAAGAGTATATCATCTTTTGTGATGCTTTAAGAAAACATTTCGGATGTGTGTCGATGAAGGACAAGAACATAGTACCGTATGCTCCTAATCATCTTAAAAATCATGAGGGGAAATATCCAATGCTCGATCTTGAATTCAAAACACTAGTGTTATGTCAAAAGGTTTGGTGGCACTATGTTTATGAAGAGCGTGCCATATCTTAAAGGATCATAAGAGTATCAAGTGTATCTCATTGTTTCTTTTTTTTCATCTCCCATATTTGCATTCCATCAAACTCAATCCATGAGATACTCTCGATGTTTGATTTGGGGGGGGGATATAATCCCTCTGATTGTATTTAAATTCTTCAACCCTTGTGGACCCATGAAATTTATTGACATCATTTTCGCCAAGACACAAAATGGAGATATGATTGAATACATCGAGTGTTCATCGTCTGCCATTGGAGTAGAGACATTAAATTATGGTCATCTACCCTACCTTCTAGAGTAGAAAAGGGATCCTTATTGATGTGAAAAACCTAATTTTATTTTCGACATCCTCTACCAAAGATCCCCAACACCCATTGTTGAGTTGGGATGTTGTGTATATCTTATGTGGTAATATGTGCACAATTAAACAAATATGTACAAATATTTTACAATACCACCACTCACATAGATTGGTATACCAATGAAAATGACCGTCTAAAAGTGTTTCCACCTATTCTGCCTTTTGTAGTTGGTAATTTGTATCACATCTCTACCTAGACATGGGAATGTGACCTTGGTCATACTAGTAGTCGCTACGTCGAGATTGGCAAGTAAGACAAATGGCGCCAAATTTTTCAGACAAGTGTATCCTAAATGCATGAAGTTGAATCAAGTGCTCTACGTCCATATTTTAGAACATAGTTTCTCATTATCACCTAACTAGTCTTTTTATTATATGCAATTAACGTCAACAATAATCCCGTGGAATTAGGAAGAGGAAAATGTTGTCTACTGGTTGCGACCAACATAAACAACGATAGATAGCATAAGCTATGACGAGGACAATGGAAAATTACCTAACTTTAAGGAAGGAGACGCACACCAAATCAATCACACCGAAGTCAAAAGACCGAGGAATACAAACGGCGCTCTGATTTAGTTTTCACACAGCATGCTTTGAAAAACTAGCTAATTTTCCGTGACGTGTGTGGAGAATCGGGGAGGTTAATATATTAAAATAGCTGTTATGCCGCTACCTAAAAGCCTATAAATACCCACGCCCCCCCCCGCTTCCATGCAACTCACACAACAGACGCTCTACTAGTAACATATCCCCTTCCTTTCTCAGAGCAACATCGCATTGAAACCATGGCTGGTAATCGTAGAGTTTTGGCTGTGACTTTTCTGGTCCTCCTTGGCGTCGGCATGACATCGGCCAACAGGATCCTCACAGCGTACTCTGCTGGTGGTGGGGGCGGCGGAGGAGGAGGAGGCGGCGGCGGAAACGGGGCTGGATATGGCAGTGGAAGTGGATACGGTGAGGGCAAGGGTAACGGCGCCGGCGGGGTGGCTGCAGGAGGAGGAGGTGGGGGAGGTGGTGGTGGACAGGGTGGAGGGTCCGGATACGGATCTGGGAGTGGGTACGGCGAGGCGCATGGAGCTGGCGGGTCTCATGGAGGAGCCTATGCTAGTGGCGGAGGTGGTGGAGGTGGCGGGGGTTCTGGTGGAGGGAACGGTGCAGGATCCGGGTCTGGGTTCGGTTCTGGCAGTGGTTCCGCGAATGGTGGCGGCGCGTATGCTAGCGGTGGTGGCGGCGGAGGAGGGAGTGGGGGAGGCCATGGAGGCTCGGGATCCGGATACGGCTCTGGGTCCGGGTCTGGCTACGGCAGCGGAAGCGGAGGCCACCCGTGAGCAAAACATAATCTCCCGTCATCCCATGAGCAAAACATTAAATCTCAGCTTTGCTAAACAGTCCTTTGCTGGTGACATGACCTGTTGTTTGAATTATAAAAATAAAGAAAGAATGTACTCCTTTTTAGTTTGATGCAATAACATAATATATAGTAATGTGATATCTGTCTCACCCGCAACATCCAAACAAATCTCTTGTGTTTGGACGTAATTCACAGCCACAAATGCCAAATTACGTGAACAGTATGTGTTTGAATGAATCTAATATTCTACTTGAACGTGAAGTTGTATTCATAACATTATAACATAGTTGAAATTAGAAACCAAACATGAATCTAGTCTTGCAGCGTGAACCTGGTAGTGTACCGTCATTACTTTTGATAATACTTCATTTTTCAATTCTTAATTTAGTAAACTTTTGCAGCTAAAAATATAAAATGATATGATAAAAAAATGTAGAACAAATATTAGCCCCTGTTTGGAACATATTAGAATTTTGGAATTGAATTGGAATATAATGGGATATATGATTAGTTTACTCCAATTTTTATCTCATTTTGTTTAACAATCTGGCTCGGGCTGTTTGGCAACCCACTTTGATTCTAGTTTGATTTCTACGATTGAATATATGACAGAAGTATTTCAGACGGAGTTGATCTCGGATTGAGATTTATTAATCCTTCTCTATTGAATATAGGACAAAAGTATATAAAACGGAGTTTATGCTGGATTGAGATATCTTAATCCTTTTCGTAGAGGGTTAAGTTTCTTAAATAATGAGAGCACATGAATCCCTAGCAGACCACTTAGCCTAATATTTACCAAACAACTTGTTATATGGATCTAGTCTCATGTAGCGCATATGGGCCCACAAAGACAACCATTAAACCCGTCCAGTCCTATTTAGATCTTGATCCCATGAGGTTTAGAAGAGTATGTGGCTGAAGGCGCGTCAAGCCGCTCATATGAATGAACTTCCGAGTAATTTGCCCCCCAAATTAAACCACCTCACAACTTTAAAACGTCCTCTCAGTGCTAGTAAGAGGACAATGTGGAACTGTCATTTGACCCTCAAACGTCACTAGAAAATAGGTCACATAATTTCCACAAGTAACTACTAACAACTGGAAGAGTAGAGAAGATGAGTTGGATGTAGTTGTGATTCTGCAAGAACATGCAAGCAGGAGAAGGTTGTACACAACAACAAGTAGAAGCACACAACAAAGATGAGAATATTACTTTTACCAAGCAGTTGTCACTCAATCAAGTGTTTCTTAGTGTGTTTAGAATTGGATATGAAAGGTATGTTTTATACAAGGACGAAGCCATTGACTATAGGCGACCAACTAGTCTTTTTTCCTCTAATAAATAATGGTAAGTTCTTAAATTCACATAGAAATAATGAGATTTTGATCAAACAAAATTGCTAGTAACTTTGAATGGAAAACGTGCTAGAGAGTTTATTCAGAGGAGTTAATAATTTGGATAACTCAAGGTTTGCATTTATAAGTCAACCAAGGTAGTTCATTTTTCAAGACGATTAAGACAATCTATTTATGATGCAATTAGGGGTCAATTTTGTAAGGCAATTAAGGTAGTCGACTGGTTGTGTAACATCTGGATTTCACGTGACAACTAAAATGTTGTTTAAAGGAAAAATAAATCAAAAAGATGATTTTTTTCTAATTTTTTTTACTACATGAGCCTGACATATTTAAAATACAAAGAAATAATGGTTGAAAATACAACATTCTCTCACATATTTCATATTCAAAGAAAATAGAATACCAAAAAAGATATAAATAACAAAATAACTATGTCTTTCATGATAGGTATCTTGTAGTTTTGAAACTCACCTAACATTATTTCATATAAATCCATATAGACATGGTGAATTACATCTTGAAGCAAACTCTTTGATTCAGATATTAATAAAATGTGTAAATATAATGAGATCATGAGGATAGGTCATTATTGGTGGAGGATAGGTCATTATTGGTGTGTGCAATAAGACATTCATAAGAATATATTTCATGAGCATACTTGTGCATATGCCCTACTTAGGAATAAATCCCATCTTAGGGTTACACTCAAATATAATCTTCCAAGTGTGTATTACCTAGTATTACACCCTACTAAGTATATGGCCTCGACTCTATATAGAGTAAGGATTTTACTCTATCAAGAAAGCACGGAAGCAGAAAACACCATAGGGAAGGTTATGCAGTTAAAATCTAAGATTGTGCTTCCACTAAAAACAAAATTGTCAGAACATTCACTTTCAACCATTTATCATAGAATCTCTAGTTTTCAAGAAGTAGTAATACAACTATTTTGTAACTCACATGATGAAGACCCTCTATCTTGATGCACTAAGTACTTAATTTCTAGCTACACCCTTTGTGAGAGGATCAACAATATTCTCTACTAATCTTTCAAATTTTAGAGATATAACACCATGGGTAATGAAGTATCTCACATCTTCATACCTTAATCTCATAAGAACTTTTCCATGTTATTGCTATATTGTTTAGCTTTTTCTATGGCTAACTTAAAATTCCAATAAGTAATATAGGACGAGAGGTAATACAACTATATGTAAATAAATCAATTAATTTCTAAATATCTTAGCTAAATTTAAGGATATAACATCAAGCCTCATATTGAATGTAGCCCACACAGTTTGATTGGATGATTTCTAAGTAATGGATGCATCACTAAGAAAAAATACATAAACACTACTTGACTTGGTTTCTTCATAGTCATCTACCAAATTTGCATCCATATAGCCTTCTAACACATTAGTAAACATAGTATTGTGAAAACTATAACTCATGGTATACTTAGGATACTATAATACTCCAATCAAAGCCTTCTAATGATCAGTGTTAGGACATCTAGTGTACCTATTTATCTAACTAATAGAATAAGAGATATGAGGTATATAATGGTTGTCTAAGTACATTATCCTTCTTATGACTCACACATATCTACTTTGATTCACAATATTACCATTATGTGTCTTAAGATGTAAAGAGGGATCATGTGGAATACTAACATATACACAATCCTACATATCTAATCTATATAAAAGATTTTCTACATTGTGAGACAGATTCAATAAATAACCTAAAGTAGATATGCTCTATTTAATTCCAAGAATAACATGAATAAATCCTAAATCTTATAAATCAAAATTCTTGAAAAGAAAAGATTTAGTATAAACAATTATAGAAACACCAGATCCCAAGATTAAGATAATATCAACGTACAAGCACGTACTCATAAATATATTATCTACAGACTTAGTATAATGCATTTATCAGATTCATTAGCTGTTAAAGCATAAGATACAACAATGTTTTGAAATTTGTAAAACCCATTATTAGGTGCTTACTTTAGACCATACAAAGATTTTACAAGTCCATAAACTTTGTGATGTAGGACAACATGCTCATTTAGAGCCGGAATAAGATTTCACACGTCTTGCCAGTAGTGTTTCATGATTTTATCTTTTATTTATTTTTGTCTTTTATTTAACTGTTGAGCCTTTGATTTAATATAGGGTTTATTATGCAATTGTTTCAATTTCAGGATCTAAATGTAATGTTAAGAACTTACATCTAAGTTCTTAATTGATTAGATTTTCATTCTTGCTTTAGTTTGGTCTTGAGTGGAAATAATCCAATTAGGGCTTCCCTCGTGCTATCTATGTAAGCCCATTATTGGAGGGCATTATCGAGTAAAATTGAATTATGAATCGAGTTTTTAATAGCAACATGGGTAGCATTATGTGGTATCAAACTTTGGGATCTAAACCCTAGGTCTAGATCCCAGGGTCCTGTGAGACGGACAAAATCCTAGGTGCGGCCTTATCCATCGATTCTCCACCACTTATTGGTCTCCTAAACCCTAGGTCTAGGAGCCATATTCACATCCATCAGATTTGAATCCTAGGTTAGATTCGTTGATTAATCCCAAACCCTATGTCTGAATTAATCTCGTCCATCCACCATATACCGTCATCCATTCATATCAAAGAAAAATAGAATTTTTCTTTAGTTAGAATACTACGTCTCTACACTTTTCTTCACCCAAGTTGCTTCTTCAGATCCATTCCTCGCAAGCCCAACTCATCAATCTATTTTCTTATATTGTTTGCCACCTTGGTTTCTTGGTTCAGAAACCCTTATCAACACAAGTCACCCTATGTTTCCCTGGTCCTATCCCTTCATGCTTCCATCACCAACGGATTCGTTCTACCAGAAAATCGTGATTCCTTTCCTCAATAAGCCCAATCCCTCTTCTGCCTACCCAGATCCACAACCAAGACTCCTCCTACAATCTCTGCCTCATGCGAATCCCTACCACAATAATTGGATTTCCCAACTTGTTCTCCCCCTGCCAACCACAAGACTAAATCTACTCTTAGCCCTAGTGCCCACCATTGTCCACCAGTGGCCTAAAGACCCCTAACAACAAATCCACTAGATCTAGTCCTTGCTTCACAATATGGCTCACTAGCCTGACTAGATATCATCCATGTGAAGTCTATCTATTCTATATCCCCCCAATATCACGTCTGTTACACCCCTCGGTTCCATGATTTTGTAGACCCCCTTCTGCTTTTATTTCCTAATCCTTCCCATTATACCACCATTTTATAGTCGTCCTCGTTGAACCCCCTTCGATTTTCCCATCCCACCAACTACATCCCATGTTTCCTGTTTCCTACTCATGCTCACAAAAATGCACCAAACAAAACTAGTGCCCACAACATGGCCACCAACAACCTTCTGTTTGACTCCCCTATTTTCCTAGAGAAAAGCAATCCCACTTCCACCAACATTCTTCTCACCATACGTCACCTCCAACAATAGTCAATCTTTCGCTCTAATTGCTAACTATGCTCATCAATGGCTTTGCTAACCACTCAAGATGACATTCAAGTAATAGCTAACAAGATCTTATAGTGCTTCATTTCTGATGGTGTGGGCTATCTGCAACACCTAAAAATTCACAAATTCCACTTTGATTGTCGTGTAATCTGTCTTTGGCTAGTAGAATTTTGCAAAAATTTCTTCCAACCAACACACTGTTGAGTTGGATCTATGGGTCAGTGGGCTGAGATACACTTCTACAACATCAAGACAGTCAACCAAGGCAGTTCATATTTCAAGACAATTAAGACAGTCTATTTATGATTTAATTAGGGGTCAATTTTGTAAGGAAATTAAGGTAGTCGACTAGTTGTGTAACATCAGGATTTCACGTGACAACTAAAATGTTATTTAAAGGAAAAATAAATCAAAAAGGTGATTTTTTTCTAAATTTTTTTATTACATGAGCCTGACATATTTTAGAATACAAAGAAATAATGGCAGAAAATACAACATTCTCGCACATATTTCATATTCAAAGAAAATCACAAAATATATAAATAACAAAATAACTATGTCTTTCAGGATAGGTAGCTTGTGGTTTTGAAACTCACCTAACATTATTTTGTATAAATCCATGGAGATATGGTGAATTACTTCTTGAAGCAAACTCTCTAATTTAGATATTAATAAAATGTGTAAATATAATGAGAACACGAGGATAGGTCATTATTGGTGTGTGTAATAAGACATTCATAAGAATATATTTCATGAGCGTACTTGTGAGTATGCCCTGCTCAGAAATAAATCCCATCTTAGGGTTACACTCACATATAATCTTCTAAGTGTGTATTATCTAGTACTACACCCAACTAAGAATATGGCCTTGACTCTTTCTAGAGTAAGGATTTTACTCTACCAAGAAAGAAAGGAAGCAGAAAACACCACAGGGAAGGTTATGTGGTTAAAATCTAAGATTGTGCTTCCATTAAACACAAAATTGGCACAAATTCACTTTCAACCATTTATCACAGAATCTATAGTTTTCAAGAAATAGTAATACCACTATTTTATAACTCACAGGATGAAGACCCTCTCTCTTGATGCACTAAGTACTTAATTTCTTGCTACACCCTTTGTGAGAGGATCAACAATATTTGCTACTAGTCTTAAAAATTTTAGAGATATAACACCATGGGCAATGAAGTATCTCACATCTTCATACCTTAATCTCATAAGAACTTTTCCATGTTACTGTTATATTGTTTAGCATTTTCTATGGCTAACTTACAATTGCAATAAGTAATATAGGAGGAGAGGTAATACAAATATATACAAATAAATCAATTAATTTCTAAATATCTTAGCTAAATTTAAGGATATAATGTCAAGCATCATAGTGAATGTAGCCCACACAGTTTGATTGGAAGATTTCTAAGTAATGGATGCATCACCAAGACAAAATACATAAACACTATTTGACTTGGTTTCATCATAGTCAGCAACCAAATTTGCATCCATATAGCCTTCTAACACATTCGTAAACCTAGTCTTGTGAAAACTATAGCTCATGGTACACTTAGAATATTGTAATACTCTAATGAAAGCCTTCCAATAACCAATGTTGGGACATCTAGTGTACCTATTTATCTTACTAATAGAATAAGAGATATGAGGTATATAATAGTTGTCTAAGTACATTATCCTTCTTATGACTCACACATATCTACTTTGATTCACAATATTACCATTCTGTGTCTTAATATGTAAAGAGGGATCATGTGGAATACTAACATATACACAATCCTTGATATCTAATCTATGTCAAAGATGTTCTACATTGTGAGACAGATTCAATAAATAACTTGAAGTAGATATGCTCTTTTTATTTCCAAGAATAACATCAGTAAATCCTAAATCGTATAAATCAAAATTCTTGAAAAGCAAAGATTTAGTATCATTATAGCAACACCATATCCCAAGATTAAGTTAATATCAACATACAAGCATGTACTCATAAATATATTATCTATAGACTTAGTATAATGCATTTATCAGATTCATTAGCTGTAAAAGCATAAGATATAACAATCTTTTGAAATTTGTAAATCCCATTATTAGGTTCTTACTTTAGACCACACAAAGATTTTACAAGTCCACAAACTTTGTGATGCTGAACAGCATGCTCATTTAGAGTCTACTTAGTATTTCACACATCTTGACCGGAGTGTTTCATGATTTTATCTTTTGCTTATTTTTGTGTTTTATTTAATTATTGAGTCTTTGATTTAATTTACGGTTTATTATGCAATGTTTTCAATTTGAAGATCTAAATGTAATGTTAGGAACTTACATGTAAGTTCTTAATTGATTAGCTTTTCATTCTTGTTTTAGTTTGGTCTTGAGTGAAAATCCAATTAGGGCTTTCCTCGTGTTATCTATGTAAGCCCATTATTGGGGGTATTTTCGAGCAAAATTGAATTATGAATCGAGTTTTTAATTACAACATGGGTTGCATTATGTGGTATCAAACTTTGAGATATAAACCCTAGGTCTAGATACCAGGGTCTTATGAGACGGCCAAAATCCCAAGTACGGCCTAATCCATCTATTCTCCAGCACTTATTGGTCTCCCAAACCCTTGGTCTATGAGCCATATCTAACATCCATCGGATCTGAACCCTAGGTTAGATTCGTTGATTAATCCCAAACCCTATGTCTGAAATAGTCTTGTCCATCCACCATATTTCGTCATCCATTTATATCAAAGAAAAATAGATTTTTTCTTTATTTAGAATAGTATGACTCTACACTTTTCTTCACCCAAGTTGCTTCTTCATATCCATTCCTCACAGACCCAACTCATCAATGTGCTTTTTTCTTTCATTTGCCACCTTAGTTTCTTAGTTCGGAAACCCTTATCAACACAAGTTACCCTATGCTTTCCTAGTCCTATCCCTTCACACTTCCATCACCAATGGATTCCGTCTGCCAGAAAATCGTGATTCCTTTCCCCAAGAAGCCCAATCCCTCTTTCGCCCACCCAGATCAACAACCAAGACTCCTCCTGCAATCTCTACCTCATGGAAATCCCTACCACAATGATTGGATTGCTGAAGCTTGTTCTCCCACTGCCAACCACAAGACTAAATCTCCTCTTAGCCCTAGTTCCCATCCTTTTCAACCTGTGGCCTAATGACCCCTAACAACAACTCTACTAGATCTAGTCCTTGCTTCACAATCTAGCTCACCAGCCTGACTAGATATCATCCATGTGAAGTCTATCTATTCTATATCCCCCAATCTCACATCCGCTATACCCCCTGTTTCCATGATTTTGTAGACCCCCTCCTACTTTTATTTCCTAATCCTTCCCATTATACCACCTTTTTTCATTCATCCTCGATGAACCCCCTTCGGTTTTCCCATCCCACCAAATGCATCCCATATTTCTTGTTTCATACTCGTTCTCACAAAAATGCACCAAACAAAACTAGTGCCCACAACATGGCCACTAACAACCTTCTGTTTGACTCCCCTATTTTCCTAGAGAAAAGCAATCCCACTTCCACCAACATTCCACTCACCATACGTCACCTCCAACAATAGTCAATCTTTCACTCTAATTGCTAACTATGCTCATCAATGACTTTGCTAACCACTCAAGATGTCAGTCAAGTAATAGCTAACGAGACCTTGTAGTGCTTCATTTATGATGGTGTGGGCTATATACAACACATGAAAATTCACAAATTCACTTTGATTATTGTGTAATATGTGTGGCTTTGGCTAGTTGAATTTTGGAAAAATTTCTTCCAACCAACTCAGTGCTGAGTTGGATCTAGGGGTCAATGGGCTGAGATACACTTCCACAACATCAAGAAAGTCTAGTAATGCACACCAATGTGCACAATGAAGATTAACAAGAAAAAGTTGAAGAATTCAAGGAACTTCTGGAAGGCCATGATGAGAGGTTTGACTACTTAGAAGCCATGATGTAGGATGTGCATGTTGTACTGCATCACATGGAAGAAATACCTCTACCAAGATGTCCACCACTACCAGAAGCTCCTACTTGCCAATAACTCTTGCTTAAGATTGATGTTCCAAAATTCCATAGAACTGACAAACCCGATGTTTTCTACAATAAGGCCCATAGTATGAAATCATTCTTTGATTGGAATCAACTTGAAAAAAATTGCAAGAACAAGTACATAGAGGCCAAGTTCCATGGTGTTGCTCTCACCTGGTGGAAGCGATTGCTTACAGTTCACTACATCAACACCTGGATAGATATGAAAGTTGTCATGGAGTCCTTTTTCATCCCTGTTGATTATAAGAAATAATTATTACATACACTATCAGACCTACATCAGGGATCTGATTTTGTTGATATGTTTGCAAATTCTATGACCTGATTCACAAGTTAGATGTTTCCTTGGAAACTACCATTGAGGTCACAATGTTTTTTATTAGGCTCAATTCACTTATTGTTATAGCATTATCTCTTCATGAATTTCTTCTCTGGGTGATGGAATTCGTGTGGCTATACAGATAGAGCATGATCAGAAATGACACCCAAAAGACTCCACTTCTAGGCAATGTTCTTCTTTGACAACACTATCATCCACTGCATCCACTGTAGTCACAACAATAGTCACACCGATTTCCTCTACAACAACATCCTCCCGGTCAGACTCAGTGCTTTTTTTGAAGGGGTTTGGACATCTCTCCAACTCATGTCCTAATCATATAATGATTACATCCTCCAAGTCTATGGAATATGATTTAGAATATGAGGATGTTTTTATCGCAAGAAATCCTAGAAACTACAAACTCGAGGAGTAAAATACAACTTAGTGCACCCTGATCATTGGACATTTGCTTCCCACAATTCCACAACTGCACCCCCACCCTTCAGAGTCTCATTTTTTCAACCTGAAGGGAGTTGATGCATGACAACATGCTCATCCAGAGTCTGAATAGTATTTCACACCTTTTGATTAGAGTATTTCATGATTTTATCTTTTATTTATGTTTATCTTTTGTTTAATGTTGGGTCTTTATTCTGGTTTATGTTTTATTACGCAAATGTTTCAGTTTTAATATCTAAATGTAATGTCAGGGACTTACTTGTAAGGTTTCAATTAATTAAATTTTAATTCTTGATTTAGTTTGGTCTTGAGTGGAAATAATCCAATTAGGAGTTCTCACATTCTATGTATATAAGCCCATGCCTAGAGTTATTGTCCAATACAATTGAATTATGAATTGAATTTTTCATTACAACATGGGTTGCGCTACTTTGTGTTGATGTCCTTGACAAAAAAACCATTGACTTGATCCATATAGATCTTTTCCTTAATATCACCACCATTCATCATCATCATCATCATCATCATCAACCAAACCTCAATCCCAACTATGTTGGGGTCAGCTACATGGATCCTTCTTTTCCATTCATCTCTATCATGGGTCATATTCTAGTTGAGATGTAGAGATTCAAAATCTCTCTTTATAGCATCTTCCCATGTTAATTTAGGCCTTCCTCTTCTTCTATTAATTGTCCTTTCCTCAATAGTATTTCTTCATATAGGCACATTAGTCGGTCTGTGTTGCACATGTCCATACCATCTGAGTTGGCCCTCACACAACTTGTCCCCAATCCTAGCCACCCCCACTTTAATATTGATATAGTCATTTCTCAAGTGATATTCTTCCCACATATCCATCTCAACATACACATTGGGAAATACTAACATCCACTTGATGGATTTCAAGATTATGAATCACATCCAAAGCAACAAGGACATAGATTTAGGTGATCCTATTTGCATGGGTATAGGTGTCAAAGTAATCAACTCATTATTGTAATTTTAACCTTTGTCTACAAGTATGGCCTTAAACATTATCAATTCTACCATCTTCCCTAAATTGTTTATATAAACCCATTTATATCCATTGGTTTTTCAACATAGAATATGATTCGTTCGAATTCAAGTATGGTTTACAAGTTCTATCTCTATCAACGATGTCCTTTCAAAGTGAGTGTCTATGGAGTCACAACATCTTCATATGTTTTACGGTCATCTATTATAATGAAGATGTAGAAATTGGAACCAAAGTTCATTGTAACTTTCTAGCCCTTTTATTCTATCTGAAGTCACTTAGAGGGTCAACAACCTGAATATTTAAGGTACCAATATGTCAATCATATGATTCAAATATTGAGTGGGCTCTTAAGGTTCAATGATTGAAGGACCTTCATTCTAAATGAAATATTATTTCCATAGTAAACATGCTCTACTTGTCAAATTTCTAGTATGGAGTTTGTTCTAATGTTAGGGATATAAAACTTTATAATTAGAGAACTATTTTCATTTCTAATTTCAACATAGCCTATGGGAACAATATCAATGGATTTGGCAACAAGCCTTATCTTCTTGTTTTTAATGTATTTAACTTTGGACATGCACCCACAAACTTTAAGGTACTTTAAAATAGTTTTGTCAAACCAAAGTTCATATGGAGTTTTCTCAATGTGTTTAAAGGAGTATTTATGAATTAGGAGATCCTCCCCCACACATTCTTTGATGCATTGTTCGAGAAACGGTCCACATTACCGCATATACTCCCACTTATTCCTATGTGGTCACCCTACCACACTACATATTACTAATTGGTCCATTAAGATGTCATGGGCCGCATATACTCCCGCTTGGCTGATTAAGAGGCCGATTAAACTCCACTTTTTGAAAAGCCCACAACTAATGTCCACACATTTCATACATTCTTGCATACATATACACAAACATTTCATTACATATTAAATATATAGTCATTTATTTATATTTATACATTGTAATTGGCACAACAATTTCCTCACACATTTGTACATTTATATGAATACATTTTGATAATTTCGTATGTATATATACATATATGCTATACCTACATAATTACAAACACATATTTGGACATATATGTATACATTTTTATTTATTTAAATCTACAGATATACATACATTTTTATATTTGTACATATATTACAAACACATTCCATATATAGACATATTTACATTTATAAGCATGTCATACATGCATATTTGTATGTTTATATGTAAATATATATTAGTGCCTAATGTATATATTTATACTTCTGTTTATGATCTCAATATATCATTTTATACATAATCAGTTTATTGAAAGAAAGAAAAAATCCAAAACTGCATATACTCCTGTATATACTCCCGCATACCACATATACTCTATGCAGTACCCCCTCTGCCCGTACACCGCATACCACTTTCTTGAATAACGCTTTGATGTATAATATATTTGACCAACATTGCATTGACAACATCAATTAATGTTCATTTTGTTCTTTTGGGTACACTATTAGATTGTGGGTTGTATGGGGTAGTGGTTTCATGAATAGGCCATTTTTTTAAAGAACTATTTAATTTAATTTGAGTCAAACTTACCTCCTCTATCAGATGTACTACACTAAGGTTCTTCTTTGTTTAATTATCTACTTGTAACTTATATATTATAAGTTATTACATTTTCACATTAATAGTATTCAACATATAAATGTAGTAATATTCATAAGAATAATCAAGAAATAGTAAAATTTAGTGAAATCCATCTTGGGTAAGAAATATTTTTATATCTCATATATTAACATGAAAAACTCAAGAAAATATGTGTTTCCTTCAAGTGGTCCAAATGATTTTTAGGAAATTTAGCTTGAACACATATTTGGCATCGAATATCACTAGAGATGGGGACCCTTAGGAATTAAGCCCATGTTAGCCATGTGCTTCATCATATTTTCATTCACATGTTCTACACGTTCACACCAGACACTAGAAGATATGGATGTAGAAAGAATAATAGTTCAATTACCATTTATATGAGTACATTTACATGAAGAAACATTATGCTTAATTAAACATCCATCGGTGTGGCCAACACTTATGTGCGAACCAAATCTAGAGATTCCAACTTTGTTTCCTTAAATAAACATTGTACAACCATATGACATAAAAGGATCTCGGTAACAAGGTTTTTTTTTTAACTAAGTACACGTAAAAGATTGTGTAGTGTAAGGACCTTCCAGATTTGAGTTTTAGTCAACACATCTATATCCTACAATCTACTTTAGGAATACATCATATTCCTAAGAGATTGATGTCTGCTTCATTGATAAAAAATAAAATGATCATAGAAGATGTGAGCAAAATGCACCTGATTCGATCCACCAATTACAGTGAGAAGAAAGGGAAATACTATGAACAACTGAATTGTTGGTTTCTATCGTTTAATAAGAGAATGTTTCATATCCATATTGATTATGTTCACTTTTGTATTCTTAATAGGCTAGTGACTTTGCCTCCTTTGACACCATGGACCCTACAAATAATAGCAAGGTGATCATACTTTCCACATGAAAAACAAATGTGATGGATTACAAGATTAGAGTCCTTATTATGAATGGGATGCTTACATTTCTTAAAATATTTCTTGGACTTAGGATTGGACATATCAAGTATCTTCTTTCATTTGACAATATCTACTAGGTTGATGGGGGAATTGTACTTGATAGTCTTTTTGCTATGATGAAATTTAATTTGTAAGGATTAAAGAGAGGCCATGGCTAAACCATCATGCCTACTAAAAAGAAATTTAACCAAAACTTTTGGGATGGATGTAGATTCCATTTTTACACTCTTATCTAGCTTATAACCACTATGACATAATTTTGAGATGAGGTTCTAATGAAACCTTATTTAAGGGCTTGATCTTGTGTATTTTTGCATCTTACTCACATATATAGACATTGTTAGAATGCAAGTTATTTCCATAATATGTGATTTCATATCAAATCACTTATGGACGCTTTTTGTGTGTTTAATTTCAAGTATTTGCACATGCATTCGATGTAAAGGAGAGAGAAGGAGAGGATCCATGGATTCCACACCCTGGGATTGGATCCAAATCTTCCCCGAGCATCTCTTGAATACACAAAAATTGGTCCAAGGCAAAACACAACCATTTGGAGGGGTTAGGAGCAAAGATAAGAAGTTGGACCCTCAAAATTGGTCATTGTATCTTGTTGTGATTGTGGCCAAATTGCTCAAGCCACATGAGAAATTCAAGCTAAAACAATGCAACCACGATGGTCGTGGCCATCAAAATGACCATGGCAAGTTAGAGCCACCTCACCCATGTTAGCCACCGCGAATGTGGCAAAGAGAATCCATAACAAAAAAAAGTTCAACCACCACAGTTGTGTTTGTCAATACAACCATGGTGCTTCAGATCCACCTCGCCCGTTATGATCGCCATGACCATGTCATGCAACATCAATGATGACCAACACCAGCAAAATGGTTGTTTCCATTCATTACACAATGCTCATGCTCTATGGCACACCCGTGTCACCACTCACCCAACACATCCATGGTGCCCACCATGATCATGGACACTGACTCTCCAAGGTTCCACTTCAACCTATGACTTTAACCTTCTCCACCTCACCCTTGCCCATCCACCATGATGGGGATGACTTCCACTGACCATGGCCATGGTGACCACCACAGTTGTGGTGAACACCATAGTTCTGGTGGCTACCCAACCCTAACAAAATTTTCCACTACATTTCCAACAATACCCCCACTTAACCCAGTGCCTCCTACCACCTATATATACTAGGGTGGTGGTTGTAGCACGAAGGATAGCCACTCCTACACCCCCTAGAATTCACTCCTACCCCCCATTATCTCTCACATACTCCCATCCATCATCCACTCTATTTCCACCTTCCACTACCTCAAAACCCTAGTTTTCCAGGGTTTCCACCACAAAGCCTCATATTTCCATGCCATCTAACTACCTTGGATAGAGGTGCTTGTGCGACAACTACTAGGAGGTGAAGAAAGGAGGAGCATTCACAAGATTCCATAGCTATATTCTTCTTTCTCCTTTCTCTTTTGCTATTTTGTTTGATCATGTGTAGCCAAGCCCCCTTGGTGGGATGTTTGGGGGATTAAATGGAACTTTGATAGCATGTTGGGGGAATATAGCTTGTAACGAACAAAATTTCATTCTATGATGATTGTCTCTTGCTTATAACTTGTTTCCATTTATTCTACTTGTGATTTACGCTTCTAAACATGAGTTGCATATTGTTTGATGGTTAAAAATACCTAGATTCTAGGAGAAAACATATTGTATTTGGCTATCTTAGGGATTGCTCCTAAGTCCAATAGTACATCCCTAGAGCACTATCTTCCTATATACAAATATATTCTCCTACAACTATGTGTGATATCTAAGTAGCTAGTGTAAGAGTGATTGGTGAAATTTCCTAGAGTTTTCTAAAGGCTAGATGGGGAGTAAGATTAGGTGAAACATCCTCATCTATACTCTCACATCCTACCCTTGGCACTCAGTTACCCCAATAACACTGACGTGGTCTATTATCACACTAAAAAATTCACTCAGGGTTGAAATCCCACACGTTTTAACCAAAACATGTGCAATAATACAACCCGCAGGCGGACGAGTCTTATCGCAGTATAGTTAAGGATCGAATCCCAAGGGACAACGTATTTAAGAATTGTTGCTAGTCTAGTCTAGTCCAAGTAAGGCTACTATTTAGAACAAATATTGAGTTGAGGTTAATTAATTAGACTAATTGTAAGAAAGTAAATAGTAGAATTAAAGTTGAAACTAGATTAATGATGAAGATCACTGGGGTGATCTCGGGTTTCACCACCACTACACATGCAAACATATCCAATCACAAACATCCAAGCAAGATCTAACTATCCAAATAGAACTGCTACGAACCCTCCCATAGGGTTGTTTAGGTTTGCGTAAGCATCACCTTATGCCTTAGATTTCTCATCACCATCCGGATCATGCACTTACGGTTCTGAAGATACAAATATCCAACTGAAGCTGTGGCCCTCACACAGAAGCATCACCATGGGCTAGATGGATCGTCCCCTCACGGATCATACACTTACGACCCCAAGGAATCCCTTTCTATTTCTAGTCAGGGAGTTAACCACATTAATCGACATCCTATCCTACATATTGAAGTTCTCGCAACATAGGAAAGAACAAGATAAAAGCAAGCAGGTGATCAATCTACAAACAATCATCGACGATTAACAACGAAATGAAAAGTTATATACATGCCATGGAATGTTTAACAAAAGGACATATAAGCATGGGCAGCGGGGCTAATCCCTGCACCCCAGCAAAAAGGAACTACTCGCTCAAGATGCGAGGAACAAAAAGAATAAAAGAGAGGGAAGATTCTGCCTTGAGAATGATGCAGAAGGTGGCGCAGCTCGGTGAAGATACAGTCTTCTATGCCACGTTGAAGCAGATCTGGATGAGGAGCGAGGGATACCAAGACAGACCAGACAGTCTTTCTCTCTCCACCTTCCTTCTCATCTCATCCTCCTTGCTCGCAGTAGGAGGAGCAGGTTGAGGCTGCATAGGTGGAGTGGATGATGGGCAGATGTGCAAGCCTACCGCTCAGCTTGGCTGTGGAGATCGTCCTCAACCAGGGGTCGAGTGCTTCTTAGGCACAGCCTAGCGGTGGAGTGAAGGATGAGGAGATATGTAGGTGGAGGATTTGCCCAGGGGTCGAGCACACTAGGTGCTGCCTGGTGTTGTTGTTGTTGTTGTAGATCAGAGGGAGAAGGGGTCAAGTGTGAAGTTGCACATCCTGGAGGCATCCTAGATCCGATGCCCAAATGAGGACCCCGTTTGTCCTATTTATAGGCTTGGATGGGGTCTTCACATTTTTGGTGTGAGTCCTCTTTACACAGTTTTGAAAACTGTTAAGTTATTCACAGTTTGGTATTGATAAACCTTCACGGTTTGGATCTCAACAGTCTTCAAGGTTTGGATTGTTCACAATCTTGCTCTGATCGGTTTTGGAAACTGGTAAACATCCTCACGGTCTTGATACCATGAGGTTTTTTTGGTCTGTGTTAATTTCCTCCAACCGGTTTGCCTCTTTAGTTCTCTTCACGGTTTGATGCCCTAGCAGTTTGGGAGTCCTCACGGTACCTTCATCCGAACGGTCTTGGTCTCTCGGTTTGAGATCTTCATGAACTTGGCCTCACTGTTTGAGATCTTCACGATCTTGGCCTCACGGTTTGAGGTCGAGTGCCGCCTCATGGTCCCAAGACCATGAGGGCTCCTTACAGAGAGCACAGAGGTCGGAGCATGGGAAGCGTCGTGATGATGGCTTGATGTGAAGAGGACGGAGTGGGAGCGGGCACATGTAGAGCTGCTCCAGGTCATAGCATGGAGGAGAAGCATCATTCTCACGATCCGGTAGAGCTAGCAGGTGGCAAGTGAGGAGGATGACGAGGGTGGAGGTCGGAACTTGGACATGGCTTGCAGGTTGTCATCGTTAGCGGAGAGAGGAGGGTCGGCGTTGCTCCTTGTAGGGTTTCAGGTGTGTCAGCACTAGGGTTCTCATGGGTTGAAGATGATGGCAGGAGGGAGGAGAAAGGTGGATGCAGTGGAGGGCTCTTCGTGGTTTGGGATGGCAGAATCCTCGCGGTCTTGAAGGATCGTGAGGGCGCATCAAGGTGTGAAGACCAAAAGAAGGAAAACGATAGCCCAAGATCATTTGGGAAGATCATGTGGTTGAATGGATAAAGACCATTGATTGGCGATCAGGTGAATGGGAGATGGCCCAGGACCGAATGGGCTATTATGAGGGCAAGACCGCTAGAATGAATGGAGGAGAAAATCACTAGGGAAAGACCGAGAGGCCAAAACCGCTACGGAAAATTGCTAAGGCAGTTGGTGGTGGTGATGATGGTGGTTGAGGGTGGTGAAGGCAGAAGGATGATGTTGATGTCGATGGAGGTGGAAAGTGAAGCAAGTGAGGGTGATGACCATTGATGCAAGGTGAAGGAGATGAAGGGTGTTGATGAATGTGAATAGAGATGTGCTCGAGATCAACGAAGGAGATGAAGTTGATCAAGGATACAGTGATGATAGGAGGATCCAGGGTTGATTGAAGGTGGATCCCAGATGAAGATCTGTCTTTATCATGGCTTGCTCAATCTGCATGAAATCAATATGGAATTTAGTCAATAACTTGATAATTCAACTAATTAGGCAAAATTGCATATTGTAGGATTTAGGAGATGAAATTGAATGTATCGAGTTGAATTTGTCCCAAAATGGTGACTGAATATCATGATGAATTTGGATTCATCAGATTACCCTGAACTTAAGCATTTCTTCTTCCTTGAATAACACAAAGCCTGAAATAGTCAGCAAATGAATACTTTCAACTCGTGTAGTTGCCTAATCTTCACATCACGATTGTTTCCTTTCTGCTCAGTATAACTAAGCATCTCAACTTCTTGATATCACTGAACACATCTTACCATATCTTCATTTCTGAGTTTGTTTTCCAACATCACTTCCTCCTCACTTTTTCCAACAACAAGCATTGATAAGAGTTTTGTAAGAGTCTAGAGATACCCACAGAACAACAAATGTGCACCTAATATGACACTGGTGTTTTTCAGGATAGGAGAGGCATTCATTGTGCCTTTAGGTGGAAAAGGAAGTGAAGGGTGGTATGGAAGGAAGTTGTATAACTCTCCTCTATTCGACTCAAGATTTATTATATGGTTGCAATTACATTGATTGCATTTTTTTATGAGAATCTCTCCTCTATTCGACTCGAGATTGCATTTTTTGTGTGCGCATTGGCATCTTTTCTTGATGGTACGCCTCTATTAAATAGCGAGGGGTATGGAAGAAAAATATATAGAGGGAGGTGGTATTCCACTCCGAACTTAGGGTTTGGCACTAATTTGGATATTTTTGTTTCTTTTTGATGGATGGAGGGGTACGAAGATGATAGAAGAAGTGTAGAAGAGAGTTCAGATCAGAATGCAACTTGATTTACAATTCAGTGCACCGAGTGGTTCTCTTTATCATACTCTGCTCAAATAATGACTTGATGAGGATTCGGTGGAGACTCCATGTTATTGTTCTACTTATCAGTTAGGAAGCACGATGTGTTTGATCCCTATCAGTTCAATAGACACTTGCCATTTTTGCAGAAGGATCATGATGTTAGGATTCATAAGCTTCACAAGATGATTTCAATCAATAAGCTAGTTTTCAAAAAATGGTCCTTTTGAGGATTTTCTTCGAATAAGGAGGGTATAATGATTCAAAAGGCATAGAGAGAGAAAATTTCCAGCTCGGTAATGGCTTTTATTGAAACGAAAAGCATAAAAACTTCGTCAAGTTTCTGTTCAAATACTTTGAAAACTTAAAATTTTGATCAAAAATTGCAATGATGAAATCTTAAGTTTGAAATGGAAGGGTGTAGGTGGAAAGTGAAATACGTACCACCCACCCTCCACCCCAAACTTAGAAATTTTCTCATCCTGAGAAAACTCTAAATCTGAGCTGGAGGGGAAAATTCACACCAGTTGGACCACCAGATGTGGTTGTGTTCCAATCAACGTGCGTCCTCCATCTGAAAATCTCAAATATGAAGACTAATCAGAACTTAAGATAGCATCATGTGATGCGATATTTATTCAGTGCAAAATTTTCTAAAAAGGTAAAAACAAATTAAAGAAACATTCTAATTCAAAACTAAAAGTAAAAACAAAATTATTGATCGGGTTGTGTTACGACCCCACCTCCCGATAACCCCCAATTAAGGGAGACCGAGAGGTCGAAGCCACACCCATGAATTCCGGATCAAAGGTTCAGCAATTAACCAAGAATAATTATCAAATTTTAACATACTATACTGAAAAGCAGTAAGAAAAATAAACTTTAGATACCTTTTGAAACTTTGGATTTCTAACCTCTATCCACTTAAGGATTCTACGCTAACTAATCCTCCTTGTATTTTGCTTCATGTATTGCACAATGTGACGATTTACTGTTTGTCCTTTTGGCTTGTTCCTAAAACTCTGACAAACAAAACATCGGTCAGCCGAAGCGGGTATGTGGGGGAAACAAAAAACATGCAATTATCTATAATAATGTATTGCATTCAATTATCATTTAACAAACAAATTTACGCTTTTAAGTATAACTACGCGATCCATGTGTACCCTATCCCCTGCGCTGTCCCTACAGTGGACCTGGATACTACCTCCCTTATGGTAGATTCCCATTTTACCCCTCATGACTTCACCTAATAGGTGAATCAATTTCTAGGGCTAAGTCACATGGCACTACCCGTAGGTAGCCAACTCCTTAACTCATGGTATGCTAAGAGTCTCATGGCACTACACATGTGTAGCCCAGTTTCTAACTCATGATACCCTAGACCTTGCTCTAGGTTATCCTTAGCCTTTGCATAGCCACATGGGCGAACTCGGATCTATCTAGTTATACATGTATACTCATAGTGATAGCCATAGTCACTTTATAGTTGCATGAATTAAAACATCCAGCAGTTATTTCATGCATTGAGGGAAACGTCGATAAATTCCTCGGAAAACTATTCGGTATAGCCATAAGCGTAACCACATACCTGATTTGATGAGTCATGCAGATTAGTCAACATATAATTCATGTACATTCAATCAAGCCAATCAACAGATCCAAGCAAGTAATTCAATCATCACATAATTCCTGAAAAGAATATGTACTCTATTTATTACACACTTCATCAAGAATCTACTCTATTGACTTGGATTCTCTTTCTAGGGTATCTAATCCGCATTAAGGTTTCATTAATATTCATTAGGGTTTCTTAGATCAATTTCTCAATCTTCATCCCTTTTAGATCAACAAACCCTAAAATACTCTTTTCTACTCATGTAAACCCTAATTGCTCAAACTATCCATTTTAATAGCCAAATTGACTTAGGATCATCATATCCCTATTTATTCATGGATTTGAACAATTAAAACAATTAAAAGACATATTCTCCTAAATTAGGGTTTTCAAGCTCATTAATGCATATTTATGCACGAAACCCTAAATTAAGCCAATTGTATAAAAAGATCATCTCTATAGATCCTATTTTCACTTTTATTAACAATATGTTAATTTCAGCTTGAATTATCCAACATAACATCATTTAGTCCATCTATCATCATATTTAAGGGGTTTTCCTTAATTAAATCATTAAAAAAGACAACTTTATGTACTTTTCACATTTCAAGCATATTTATGCACATAAACTCCAAATTAGACTAATCACGTGCAAAGTTCTTCATTTTTGAACATAATGCACCTTTTTACATTTAATAGGTTAATATCAACTCTAATGATCCATTAAACCCTATTAAACACTTTATTTATTTCAAAAAAAAGTTTCTTAATCTTTAATTCATTAAAGATGGTATTTTACACTAATTTTTGAATAGCATGCAAAATTAGGCTTCAAACATAATTTCTTTCTGTTCCTCTTGTTCTGAGGATCAATTTTCATATATAACTGGTATTTATCCGAGCTACTATTAAGGAGTTATGAATTTTGTAAAAGATACCTTTATGGACCAATCCAGGAGTGCCATGTCGGCCTCCTCCATGCAATCCGTGGTTGTTTGAAAACATAACTGAATTACCAAAACGCCCTCGACTTAACAGTTGGTTCTTTATTACGCGGAGGGGTAGCACGGTCAAAAGCCGCCTGTGCCTTCTTCTTCCTTGAATCCGCGGCAGCAGCCGTCCTAGCCGTCGGCCTGCAGCCCTAGGCGCTACTCTGGCTCCTCCTCCTTGACCTCTGACCCCCGGAGATGGTTCCTCCGCCTCCGACGCTGCCCGGTGCTCCTCTGGGTACAGGGATATCACGACCAAAGCTGCTGGGCGTACTGGCCAGGTCTGCCTATGCGGCCACTTTGCAACCTTCTTGCGGTTGCTGTGTCGAGGGTAGGGCAAAGGAACGATCGCCCGAATCTCCTTCGGCTTCATGGGTACGTTGCGCCTCCAACTGAACCAAACGACAACCCTCAAACATTCCAGGGTGTCTATACCCATCTTGGCTAGGGTTTATGAATGAGTAACATGGAAGAAGAAGAGAAATTGGTGTGGGATCTTCTACACTCGACCTAAAGCCTTGCCCCTTATATAGGGGGAAGTACTAAGCCCTAAGGCGTGCCTCTTTGAGGACTCAAGTCGTTTTCTTAGAAGGAAACATATTTTCCTTGGTTGTGAAGCAACTATCTCTCTCTCTCTCTTCCTTTTATTTCCTTGATATTACTTGTTGCATGGCTATTTAGGAATTCGAATTTCCTCTTTCTTATCCTCTTTATTCTTGCTCTTTCATCCATTAGAACGAATTTCTATTTTCTTATAATAGAAATTACTTCCTTTTTCATAATGCCACCAAGATCATTAATAAAATATCATATTATCTTTTATTCTACAAATTTGGCATTTTCTCTTTCCTGTTTCTTCAGTGGGGCTCCTTGTACCCCAAGAAACTATATTATTTCGAAATTACTTTTTAAGGATACTTATTATCCTTCTAGGTGCATCTATATGCATTATTTCACATTATCTTGTTTATTTCCTATTAAAATAATTCTTTTTGAGGATGTCTACTTATTTCTCTTTTATTTTCCTCATTGGCATTCCTTTTATCATTAGAAATCTCATGGATACGAAATTTCCCCAAGAAATCTCATTTATGCCTCTTTCCACTCATTTTCCACATTTTATCATTATTTTCCAATTTATTTCTTAATAAAGAAAATACTTAATTAAACTTTTCTTTTCTTATTGCTCTCTTTTTGGAACCTTGGACTCCTTGGTACCCAAGGAACCCAAGAGGCACGAAATCCTCTTTGGATTTTCCTTCTAGAGATTTCTACATATTTCTTTTCTTCAATTATCCATTTATTCATTGAATTTTCTTGTTATTCAGGCCCAATAGCCAATAAAGCCCACAATACAAACATCAAGGCTATTGTAAAAAAAAATCCATTTATTGAACCAAATCATATCTTTATTTGTTCAGTTATCTTTCATATGAGAAATTACATTTCTCACCAATGAACCCAAAAATTGGGGTTGTAACATCCTTCCCCTCTTATACGAATTTTGTCCTCAAAATTCTATCAATCAAACAACAACAAACAAACAAACAATTCAGGATAAGACTTTTCTATGTCCATCGTTGGCCCCTATGTGGATTTACCGTACTCATGGCACATCCAAAGAACCTTTATCATCACATATTCTTTTCTCTGAGTTCTTTCATCCTGGCGTCTATAAACTACACAGGTGATTCAGGCCATTTCAGCCTCCCTTGGGGCTCACTAGGTTCATTGCTCAGCACATGGTCAGGGTACCTAACATAGTGCTCTAAATTGGACATGGAAAACATCTCACATAACTCTATCTTGAGGGGTAGGGTCAAAACCTAACCATCTCCACCCATCCATCTCTAATGGACCCATGTATCGAGGACTCAGCTTTTCAGTTGTAGCTCAGAGGGGTCGGATTCTCACATTATATTCTCCCACAGTGCACTGCATGTTAGTCTACTTTGCATCTGCTCACGACTCTCGTCGTCTCTAGGCTCCTTTCATCCATTGCATGATTAAAGCAACTTTCGTCTTCATGCACTGTGGTCCTTTTCTAATCATCATATGGTCCTTTCACCAACATCGCCTTACTAAAGTGGTGACGAACACAACCTCCCTTACAGAGCTTCCTAGAATCCTGATACTGGCTATGGTGGTCATCATCACATCTTTCATAGGACAAGAACTGTCTCTAGCTATCACCCTGAATGAGCACCTATGCTCTCATCAGACCCTTTAGTCTGGATCATACTAACCATTAGTTAGGGGTGATAAACTATTCTAACATTGAGTCCTTCATATACCTACTTCCGCCTTTTGGAAGGGAACTTTAGGTCAAACTCAAAAACCTTTGAACTTGCTCTGAGGTGTAGTTGAACCATCTCTCTCATGGGTAGTTCAACCAGATCTGTCCCTTGACAGAACTCTTTCTTTCTCACGTCATCTAGGTAAGGCGAACTACCATAACCCATCTTGCATCTTGACCTTCCTTGATCCAGGGGAGACCTATCACAACGTCCATAGTAATGAACTTCCATTCTCTCTCAAGGACTCTTTTGTCCTCTATATCGATACACTGGGTTACTGGGGTTCGTCCTTTACCTCCTGGCTTGCATGGCCATAAACCACATGCAACTTTATCTTAAGCATTCAAAGTGCTATTGCCATTTACCACGGTGTATGGTGATCTTCAATCATGTATGTCATGATTCTTCAAGATCGATTCCTCTGAAACCCTAAACCACTCTAGTCGGGGTTTCATCACCTTCTTTTCCAAAGAGGTGCATCTGAGATTTTACCACCATCCTTTCATTGCATCAAGGACTAGACTGGCTAACCAAACAACCCTTAACTTTTCAACGTATCTTGTTACATCTGAGTGTTATCCAAACACCTCCCCTTTTCAAACTTAGGGTTAGCCATACGACCTCTTCTATCTTCTAGCCAAAACAAGTCAGATGTATCTCAACCAGAGCATCCATTACCACTTCACATCCTTAGGTATTAGGTAACATTGAAGACATACACTTCCATGTATTTCACTTATCATCTCACCTCAAAATCTATGTCTATCTTCATTAAGAACACTCTCTGTTTTCATCATCACAGTGATCAACTCAACCTGGTATAACTTGTAAGTTCTTTATAGCTCATGATAAAAACATCCGCATAAGGTGACTACTTCATTCCTCTTAGTGTTTGCAAACCATGTATCATTCACCTTACCTGGGTAGGTTATCTTCTCTATCCCCATTTCTCGTGGCAACGTTCCAACCTACATCATCTCTTATCCTTGGTGTATGGCATGCGTAATGTCCTATCTCTCACCCCCATAACAAGAGGAAATAAGTATTTGGCTGCAGTCCAAATACAGAGTTCTTCCTGTTCCAAGAGTAGAGATGGTACATCCCACCTTGCCAATATACCTTTACATCTAAGTTGCAACGTGCCACATATGTCTCTACCTCACCGACATCATGATAACAAACTAATCTTAAACCTACTGAGATTTATATCCTTGGTCATCTCCTCTAGGTCTATAGGGTACCGGCTCTTTTGGGGTCATCCCTCTTCCCACATGCATCAAGAGAGTGCCCTACTCATCTGCCCTTTGGGTCCCATGAGTTTATGAAGGTGATCAATCTCCTAAACCATGGCCCTCAGACAATGATAGTTGTTACCTCCCGACCCTATGGTACTGTGCAACTGGGGAAATAGGAAACTCCTACTTTCATAGGTCTTATCCCTACCTGACCCTAGGATAGACTTAGGATTCTCCAACATAGTACATGTTCACTTAGAACCTTACCTAAGTCTTCATCGTCTCTCTTTCTGCATTCATGGGATGACTTTCATCCTTTCATCGGGATCATGGCAACCTGCCTACCTTGGTCAAGCCCTATACCGGTTACCTCCATGGTAACACATCTGTATGCACTTAGAGATGGATATCTATGGGCCTACGGGTTCATTATCATACCATGTACTTTTCACTTAGCTTCTCAAGATCCTAAGAGACCTCTTTAGGTTACCTTAAACTATCCAAAACTGATATACACCCTAACAAAGGTGTCTCTCTCCCAGGATGGGAGGAAAACTATCTCTTGACAACAAGTTCACAAAAGCTCTTAGGTCTAGGGTTTTCATCCACATGAGCCTATTTAACCCTAGCAAGCTATTAAGGCATAAACAGATCACCTACTGAACCATGCTAGGTCATACTTGTCCTCTTTCCTCAATGTTGGATCAAGATCATACCTTCCTTTATCATCAACCTAGCTATAAGGGGTTCATTACACATACCTTAAACTGAAGGGGCTTCCCTTTTCCATGAGGCATACCATGCTCGAACTATAACAACTTAACTCTCATCATGAGCATTACGTATACCACTTCCCCTCTTAATCCTAGGAACCCTAGGTTCACTTTTAGGTGTCCAACTGCATGCTCTATCTCTTAACCATGAATCAAGCTTGCAAAAGGCATAACGTGCACTTCCTGTCATCCTTCAACTCGAGCAACACTTAGAGTTGGATCTTCCTCTAGGACAAACCATAAGGTACAAGGCCTCATAACCTATTACAAAACATCTTCTTCCTTTCTCAGATGGTAAACACTTACACCCTGGGCACATAGGTGACAGAAACCTCATCCTTCCTCTAGGTTTTGGTCCCTCTCAAGGCAACCACGACATCATCAACCTCTAGGGATCAAGCATGTGGCGACCACTATCATCCACTTAGGTCACATCATCCTCAACTCCCGACTTCTCCTCATATCTCGGAGTCTAGGATTCCCACCTTCTTGCTGGGTTTCCTGCTCTCTCCCTAGAGCTAACCCAATAACTAACCTCATCATTAGAGGTCCTATCTTCGTGAAGGGTCAACCTCCAAGGAATGAAACCTATATTCAACTTATGTTCACTCAAGGTCATCCATGCTTATTTCATAAGCCATCCTTCGTACCCTCATGGTCAGGGTTTCCACCCTACTCATACAACTAACGTACCCTGGGTGCATACTACGCCTATTCGTATAAGCCCATAGGGTCTCTATAGGTCCTTCACTAACAACATCATCGAAGGAGCTATCCTTTACCCTAACATGCATGAACCTTCCCAGGGTTGGGTTGCCAAAGGTGCTAGGTCACCCATGGATCATATGGCATCCCAAAAGCATGTCCCTTCAACCACCTAGTCCAACTCATCTCTATCTAACCATCACTTAGGGTTAGGGTTAGCATCATCCTCATAGGATGTGCCAGGTCTCTACTAGAAATGGAGATCTCTATCTCCAAGACTAACTTATCCTCCTGACAAGAAGGTCTAGCCTCGGGTCTCTTCTGAGGACATGACAACTTATGTCATACAACCTAAGCATGTATCTATTATTTAATTTGCGCTTAAACTATTAAGCTTATGTCCATGACATCTTATTTACATGCCTTTCATTAATTTGATGGAGGATTCCTTAAACCTTATTAACCTTACCCATACCTCAAGAGGGTGAGGAGAAGAAAGAAAACCCTAATCCTTTAGATCCTTATCAGAATTTTGTGATGAGGAGGGATGAATAAGATGAGAAGTCCTAAAGGTATCTTATTTCAATTCATGCCCTAAGACTTTGGCCAGTCAGTCACACAGATCCAGGAGTCCTCGTATTTCGACTAGCGGTACGGAGGAAAATATTGCCATCCCCCAGTCGTGATCCTTTTCTAGACACCTCCATCTTTCGGATAATCCTCTAATAACTCCCTTGGGTTCTATGGAGTTTGTAAAATTTAATAATTATTAATGGTTAATTGAGGAACCCATGCTCTGATACCAAATGTTACGACCCCACCTCCTGATAACCCCCAATTAAGGGAGACCGAGAGGTCGAAGACGCACCCATGAATTCCGGATCAAAGGTTCATCAATTAACCAAGAATAATTATCAAATTTTAACATACTATACTGAAAAGCTGTAAGAAAAATAAACTTTACATACCTTTTGAAACTTTGGATTTCTAACCTCTATCCACTTAAGGATTCTACGCTAACTACTCCTCCTTATATTTTTCTTCATGTATTGCACAATGTGACGATTTACTGTTTGTCCTTTTGGCTTGTTCCTAAAACACCGAAAAACAAAACGTCGGTTAGCCGAAGCTGGTATGTGGGGGAAACAAAAAACATGCAATTATCTATAATAATGTATTGCATTCAATTATCATTTAACAAACAAATTTATGCTTTAAGTATAACTACGCGATCCATGTGTACCCTATCCCCTGCGCTGTCCCTACAGTGGACCTGGATACTACCTCCCTTATGGTAGATTCCCATTTTACCCCTCATGACTTCACCTAATAGGTGAATCAATTTCTAGGGCTGAGTCACATGGCACTACCCATAGGTAGCCCACTCCTTAACTCATGGTATGCTAAAAGTCTCATGGCACTACACATGTGTAGCCCAGTTTCTAACTCATGATACCCTAGACCTTGCTCTAGGTTATCCTTAGCCTTTGCATAGCCACAGGGGTGGACTCGGATCTAGCTAGTTATACATGTATACTCATAGTGATAGCCAGAGTCACTTTATAGTTGCATGAATTAAAACATCCAGTAGTTATTTCATGCATTGAGGGAAACGTCAATAAAATCCTCAGAAAACTATTCGGTATAGCCATAAGCGTAACCACATACCTGATTTGATGAGTCATGCAGATTATTCAACATATACTTCATGTACATTCAATCAAGCCAATCAACAGATCCAAGCAAGTAATTCAATCATCACATAATTCCTGAAAAGAATATGTACTCTATTTATTACACACTTCATCAAGAATCTACTCTATTGACTTGGATTCTCTTTCTAGGGTTTCTAATCTGCATTAAGGTTTCATTAATATTCATTAGGGTTTCTTAGATCAATTTCTCAATCTTCATCCCTTTTAGATCAACAAACCCTAAAATACTCTTTTCTACTCATGTAAACCCTAATTGCTCAAACTATCCATTTTAATAGCCAAATTGACTTAGGATCATCATATCCCTATTTATTCATGGCTTTGAACAATTAAAACAATTAAAAGACATATTCTCCTAAATTAGGGTTTTCAAGCTCATTAATGCATATTTATGCAAGAAACCCTAAATTAAGCCAATTGTATAAAAAGATCATCTCTATAGATCCTATTTTCACTTTTATTAACAACATGTTAATTTCATCTTGAATTATCCAACATAACATCATTTAGTCCATCTATCATCAAATCTAAGGGGTTTTCCTTAATTAAATCAATAAAAAAGATAACTTTATGTACTTTTCACATTTCAAGCATATTTATGTACATAAACTCCAAATTAGACTAATCACGTGCAAAGTTCTTCATTTTTGAACATAATGCACCTTTTTACATTTAATAGGTTAATATCAACTCTAATGATCCATTAAACCCTATTAAACACTTTATTTGTTTCAAAAAAAAGTTTCTTAATCTTTAATTCATTAAAGATGGTATTTTACACTACTTTTTGAATAGCATGCAAAATTAGGCTTCAAACATATTTATCCGAGCTACTATTAAGGAGTTATGAATTTTGTAAAAGATACCTTTATGGACAAATCCAGGAGCGCCACGTCGGCCTCCTCCATGCAATCAGTGGTTGTTTGAAAACATAACCGAATTACCAAAACGACCTCGACTTAAAAGTTGGTTCTTTATTACGCGGAGGGGTAGCACGGTCAAAAGCCGCCCGTGCCTTCTTCTTCCTTGAATCCGCAACAGCAGCCGCCCTAGCCGTCGGCCTGCAGCCCTAGGCGCTGCTCCGGCTCCTCCTCCTTGACCTTTGACCCCCGGAGATGGTTCCCCCGCCTCCGACGCTTCTTGGCGCTCCTCTGGGTACAGGGATATCACGGAAAAAGCTGTTGGGCCGTACTGGCCAGGTCCGCCTATGCGACCACTTTGTAGCCTTCTTGCGGTTGCTGCGTCGAGGGTAGGGAAAAGGAACGATCAACCGGCTCTCCTTCGGCTTCGTGGGAACGTTGCGCCTCCAACTGAACCAAACGAAAACCCTCAAACGTTCCAGGGTGTCTATACCCATCTTGGCTAGGGTTTATGAACGAGTAACATGGAAAAAGAAGAGAAATTGGTGTGGAATCTTCTGCACTCGTCCTAAAGCCTTTCCCCTTATATAGGGTGAAGTACTAAGCCCTAAGGCGTGCCTCTTTGAGGACTCAAGTCGTTTTCTTAGAAGGAAACATGTTTTCCTTGGTTGTGAAGCAACTATCTCTCTCTCTCTCTTCCTTTTATTTCCTTGATATTACTTGTTGCATGGCTATTTAGGAATTCGAATTTCCTCTTTCTTATCCTCTTTATTCTTTCTCTTTCATCCATTAGAACGAATTTCTATTTTCTTATAATAGAAATTACTTCCTTTTTCATAATGCCACCAAGATCATTAATAAAATATCATATTATCTTTTAGTCTACAAATTTGGCATTTTCTCTTTCCTCTTCCTTCATTGGGGCTCCTTGTACCCCAATAAACTATATTATTTCGAAATTACTTTTTAAGGATACTTATTATCCTTCTAGATGCATCTATATGCATTATTTCACATTATCTTGTTTATTTCCTATTAAAATAATTCTTTTTGAGGATTTATCCTTATTTCTCTTTTATTTTCCTCATTGGCATTCCTTTTATCATTAGAAATCTCATGGATACGAAATTTCCCCAAGAAATCTCAGTTATGCCTCTATCCACTCATTTTCCACATTTTATCATTATTTTCCAATTTATTTCTTAATAAAGAAAATACTTAATTAAACTTTTCTTTTCTTATTGCTCTCTTTTTGGAACGTTGGACTCCTTGGTACCCAAGGAACCCAAGAGGCACGAAATCCTCTTTGGATTTGCCTTCTAGAGTTTTATACATATTTCTTTTCTTCAATTATCCATTTATTCATTGAATTTTCTTGTTATTCGGGCCCAATAGCCAATAAAGCCCAAAATACAAACATCAAGGCTATTGTAAACAAAAATCCATTTATTTGAACCAAATCATATCTTTATTTGTTCAGTTATCTTTCATATGAGAAATTACATTTCTCACCAATGAACCCAAAAATTGGGGTTGTAACAGGTTGCCTCCCGACAAGCACCTTTGTTTTATGTCAATGGCTTGACGTGGATACTATCACCATGGTGGAGCTCTGGGTGGAGCTTGATCTAGATTGACATATTCTTTTGGTGGTTTATTTCTCAACCATTCATTAATCTTTGATATGATTTTAGCCTCTTGTATTCTTTCCCATACAGAGCGGGCATTTCCAGAACACATAGGGAAACGACTTGAGTCATGTCGAATTGTTCTCTGTTGCTCAATCCAAGGTGGAGAATAGTTGTAGGGGATCCAAACAGCTTCATTGATAAAGTAGTGTTGTTGAGGCTCAGAGGAAAAGTTCATTTGTTGATGCACTATCCCTTCATTGTAGCAATGTTGGTCATTGATATCAATTAGATATGGATCCATGGGATGTTCTCAGTAGAAAATGTAGTCTAAATCTTTTTGTGGAGGGAAGATGAAATAAGTAGACTTTGTCTATTGGGCTACTAGTGCATTACATAGGATGGTTGTTTTTAGATGAGGAGGCTCAGGGACACCTGCATAAGGTTCAATATGTGTAACAACAGGGTTGAGAGGTGTCTCCTCCATAGTTGATGACATTTATTTTGTCTCTACATAGACTGGTTCACTCTCAGTCTTCTCTTCATCATGGCCTTTTTTTGAGGGATCCTTAAATTTTGAAGAAAGGAATTTCTACTGCATCTAAGTGAATTAATTAACACATTCAACAAAATATGATTCTTCTTCTTCAGTACGATCCTTAGCGCTTTTGGATGCATAGAAATCAAAAGATTGGTTTCCCACCCTTAGGGTCAAGACTCCAACTTCAACATCGATCAGAGCTCTAGAGATTGAGAGGAAAGGTCTTCCAAAAAGGAGGGGGTAGCGTGGATTCTCCCTGATATCCATAACTACAAAATCACACGGGACATATAAATCCCCAAGCCTTATAGGAATATCTTCTATAATGCCAACCGACTTGATCATTGAAGAGTCAGCAAGCTCCATGGACATTCTAGTGGGCAAGAAGTTGGTGAGGCCCAATTTGTTGCATAGGCTGAGAGGAATGATAGAAATGCTAGCTCTGAGATTGGCTAGGTTGGGTCAGTTGACGGAATCGCTTATCGAATAGTTAATTCCAAAGAATCCTGGATCCTTATGCTTGCGAGGCATCCTATCCATCACTAAATAAGATGAGGTTTCTGCCAATTTCACCATATGATGTTCTTCAGTTCTATATTTCTGACTAAGTAGGAGTTTGAAAAACTTTGACCACTGAGGCATCTCAGCCATGGCATCCAGGAGCGAGATATTGACATACAACTTTTTCATGATTTCCTTGAATTTATTGAACCTAGTATCAAGCTATGTAAAATTTAATCGATTCGGAAATGATACACGTGGTTTATATACTGGAACAACTGGCTCAGGTGAGTCTTCTACATCAGTAACAATAGGTTCCTCAAAACTTTCCTTGTCAGTCTTATCATTCTGAGTGGCACCTGCACTATGATCAGTACCTTGGACATTTGTCATGGTGACAGGAGTCGTGGGTTCTAATAAGATAAAGCCTGAACAAGTTGTTACAACTTTAAGCTATTCCATGTGCCTTGAATTGTCTTCTGGTTGTCCAGCCAAAGCTCCAACAGGTGGCTTGAGGCTAGCTGCAAGTTGATCTAGTTGAGATTCAATGGCCTTCTGGTGTGCTTGTTGGTTAGCTATCAATGTTTGTTGCAATTGTAACATCTTCTCAATGGCTGACAATTTATCATCATGAGAAATGGGTCTAGCTTGTTGTCCTTGTTGATTCTAGTAAGGGACTTGATTGGGGTCTTGGAACTGAGGGCTTTTTGGTAATTGTTGTAGTTTATGTTCTGGAAGTTACCCCTAAAGTTCCCTTGATTCCCGAAATTCTGTTGTTGGTTGTTTGAACCAAATTGATGTGAGTTTACCGCTCCCGAAGGATTTCCATACTGAAAACTGGTATGGTTCCTATTCTGACATGGATTGTAAAAAACTTGACCAGGGATAGTGTTAACAACATTCAGATTTTCCAGTTGGCCATTATCTCCTTGATCATTGACTTTTCTCAAAACAACATCATAGAGAACATTGCAGGATAAGGTAGAGTGATTAGTTCCTTTGCATGCTTCACAGAACAGTGAAGCTGACTTGACCTGTTCTTATTGTTGAGGGGGTGAGCGTCTTCTTTCATAGGTAGTAAGAGATGATTCGAGATGGTCGTGCTTGGCAACTAAGAGTTTTAGGGATTCAACGATAGACTTGTACTCAGGAATAGCTTCTGCCATAGCCACCTCAAATCTCCTTTGCCTACAGATCTACCCCAATTAGCTTGATTTTCAGCTCCAAGGGTGACAACCTTCCATGCACTGTCATAACTCTGACGCATGAAGTTTCCTCCAGATGAGGATTCTAGAAACTTCTTAATATCATCATCCACACCCATATAGTAGATCTCAATGAGTTGATTCTTGGGAATGCCATGGTGTGAACACTTGCGTAGAAGCTCTTTGTATCTTTCCCATGCTTCAGCAAGGGTTTCACCAGGGACCAGAGTGAACTGTGTTATTCGGCCCCTAATTTCATAGGTGAGAGAAGGAGGATATAATTTCTCCAGAAAGACATTTTGAAGTTGTTCCCAAGTGGTGATGGGTTCGCATTGCAAGGAGTTGTACCAACTTATAGCTCTATCTGTAAGAGAATACTTGAAGAGACGGAGTCAGATGGCATCGTTGGATACTTCATTTTGCTTTGCATAGCACATAGATCAATAAATCTCAGAAGGTTCTCCTGACTATCTTCTCCTTGCTTACCATAGAATGGGTTGTTTTGAAGCAAGGTGATCCAATGTGCCCTTATCTCAAAATTTGGAGCATTAATGGGAGGAGGTTGCACTGGGTGATGGACGTCAGCGGCTTTAGGGATTGAGAACTCCCTATGGTCTTTTTGCAGTTCTGCTGCTTGTGCTGCTGCTTGAGCTGCTTGGATTTCTTCTTGAACTGCAGCTCTAGCTTCTTGCATAAGCCTATCTTTTTGTGCAGTAAGGGCTTGAGTGACCCTTCGGGCAACTTCCTCCTCTTGAGCCATTCTTGCTTGGTTCTCTCTGTTTTGACGATGAAAAGTCTGTCTATCTCAGGATCAAAGCTAGTAGTGAGACTGGGATTGTTTGAACAGTGCATGCACTAGTCTTTGTTGGTACCTGGGATGGAAATATTTTTTAGAAGTGAGATTGACAGAGTAGAACCAAATTCAAGTGAATAATCAATTGTATCAAAAGAAAAAGAAAAATCCTAGATTAGCCTCAAAAGAACTAGATTTGACTAGCTGGTTCCGTTGTCCCCGACAACGGTGCCAGAATTTGACGTGGTCTATTATCACACTAACAAATTCACTCAGGGTTGAAATCCCAGAGTTTTTAACCAAAACTTGTGCAATAATACCATCTGCAAGTAGACGGGTCTTATCACAGTATGGTTAAGGATCGAATCCCAAGAGACAACGTTTTTAAGAATCATTGCTAGTCTAGTCTAGTCCAAGTAAGGCTAATATTTAGAACAAAGATTGAGTTGAGGTTAATTAGACTAATTGCAAGAAAGTAAAGAGCGGGATTAAATTTGAAACTAGATTAATGATGAAGATCGCTGGGGTGATCCTGAGTTTCACCACCACTACACATACAAACATATCCAATCACAAACATCCAGGAAAGATCTAACTATCCAAATAGAAATGTTGTGAACCCTCCCAGAGAGATGTTTAGGTTTGTGTAAGCATCACCTTAGGCATCAGATGTCTCGTCGCCATCCGGATCATGCACTTACAATTTTGAAGATACAAATATCCAACTGAAGATGTGGCCCTCCCTGAGGGATGTTTAGGTACACAGAAGCATCACCGTGCGCTAGATGGCTTGTCCCCTCACGGATCATACACTTACGACCTCAAGGAATCCCTTCCTATTTCTAGTCAAGGAGTCAACCACATTAGTCGACATCCTATCCTACATATTGAAGTTCTCGCAACATAGGAAAGAACAAGATAAAAGCAAGCAGGTGATCAATCTACAAGCAAACATCGACGATTAACAATGAAATGAAAAGTTATATTCATGCCATGGAATGTTTAACAAAAGGACATATAAGCATGGGCAGCAGGACTAATCCCCGCACCCCAGGGAAAAGGAACTACTCGCTCATGATGCAAGGAACAAAAAGAATAAGAGAGAGGGAAGATTCCGCCATGAGCATGATGCAGAAGGTGGTCACAGCTCGATAAAGATACAGTCTTCTACACCACATTGGAGCAGATCTGGATGAGGAGAGAGGGACACCAAGAAAAACTAGGCAATCTTTCTCTCTCTACCTTCCTTCTAGTCTTGTCCTCCTTGCTCATAGTAGGAGGAGCAGGTTGTGGATGCATAGGTGGAGTGGATGACGGGTGCATGCACAAGCCTACCGCTCAGCTTGGCTGTGGAGATTGTCCTCCACTAGGGGTCGAGTGCTTCTTAGGCACAGCCTGGTGGTGGAGTGGATGACGGGTGCATGCACAAGCCTACCGCTCAGCTTGGCTGTGGAGATTGTCCTCCACTAGGGGTCGAGTGCTTCTTAGGCACAGCCTGGTGGTGGAGTGGATGATGAGGAGAAACCTAGGCAGAGGATTTGCCCAGGGGTTGAGCACAGTAGTTGCATCCTGGTGGTGGATGTTGTTGTAGATCAGAGGGAGTACGGGTCGAGTGCGCAGTTGCTCAGCTTGGTGGCGTCCCAGATCAGATGCCCAAATGAGGACCTTGCTGGTCCTATTTATAGGCTTGGATGGGGTCTTCACATTTTTGGTGTGAGTCCTCTTTACACGGTTTTGAAAACCATTAAGTTCTTCACGGTTTGGTATTGATAAACCTTCATGGTTTGGATCTCAGCAGTCTTTACAGTTTGGATTATTTACAATATTTCTCTGATCAGTTTTGGAAATCGGTAAAAATCCTCACGGTCTTGAGACCATGAGGGTCTTCTCAGTCTGTGTTAATTGCCTCCAACCAGTCTGCCTCTTCAGTGCTCTTCATGGTTTGATGCCCTAGCGGTCTGGGAGTCCTCATGGTCCCTTCATCCGAACGATCTTGGTCTTGCGATTTGAGATCTTCACAATCTTGGCCTCGTAGTTTAAGATCTTCATGATCTTAGCCTTGTGTTTTGAGGTCGAGTGTCGTCTCATGGTCTCAAGACTATGAGGTATCCTTACAACAAGTGTGGAGGTTGGAGCAGGGGAAGTGTCGTGATGATGGTGTGATGTGAAGAGGATGGAGTCGGAGTGGGCACATGCAGAGCTGCTGTAGGTCGTAGCATGGAGAAGAAGTAGCATGATCACGATCCGGTGGAGCTAGAAGGTGGTAGTTGCTGCAAGAGAGGAGGACGATGTGGGTGGAGGTCGGAACTTGGATGTGGTTTGTAGGTCATCATCGTTAGCGGAGAGAGGAGGGTCGGCACTGCTCCTTGTGGGGTTGTAGGAGTGACAACACTAGGGTTCTCATGGGTTGAAGATGATGACATGAGGGAGGAGAGAGTTGGTTGTGGTGGAGGGTTCTTCACAATTTGGGATGGCAGAATCCTCGCAGTCTTGAAGGATTGTGAGGGCGCGCCATGATGTGAAGACCGAAAGAAGGAAAATGATAGCCCAAGATCGTTTGGGCAGATCATGTGATTGAATGGATAAAGACCATTGATTGGCGATCGGGTGGATGGGAGAAGGCCCATGACCGAATGGGCTATTGTGAGGGAAAGACCGCTAGAATGAATGGAGGAACAAACCACTAGGGCAAGACTGAGAGGCTGAGACCGCTAGGGCAAACCACTAAGACAGTTGGCGGTGGTGATGATGGTGGTTGAGGATTGTGAAGGTAGAAGGATGATGTTGATCTCGATGGATGTGGAAAGTGAAGCAAGTGAGGGTGATGACCATTGATGCAAGGTGAAGGAGATGAAGGGTGTTGATGAAGGTGAATAGAGATGTGATCGAGATCAACGGAGGAGATGAAGTTGATCAAGGATGTGGTGATGATAGGAGGATCTAGGGTTGAGTGAAGGTGGATCCCAGATGAAGATATGTCTTTATCATGGCTTGATCAATCTGCATGAAATCAATATGGAATTTAGTCAATAACTTGATAATTCAACTAATTAGGAAAAATTGCATATAGTAGGATTTAGGAGATGAAATTGAATGTATCGAGTTGAATTTTGCCCAAAATGGTGACTGAATATCATGATGAATTTGGATTCATCAAACACTTACCCTAGAAACCAAGACATGCTGAAAATTAATAGAATTACACTTAAGACATAGTTTAATTGATCCTCATAAGGTTGGATGGGGTGTGTAAGGGTGTAGTTCCCTTACACACACTCCATATCACCCATGGACAACTAGCAGCTCAGGGTAACTCAAACAACACTTATCTTGTTGCTTGGTTTGGCAATCTAGAATGAAAAGATAGGATTTGCATGTTATAAGACCCCTCAACTTGGATTCATGTGACATTCCCTAGAACCACCCACTCTTCCCATAACTCGTTGAAAACACATCTTGCTCTCTTAACTTGCTCATACTAGTTTAGTTGATTGTTGTAATTTCTTCTTAGTCAATTGCATAGTTCTTGGTAGTTAATCTTTGCTAGGGTAGTTAGTGCATCTTTGTGCTTGCCTAATCTAGATAGTGGTAGTTTAGGTCTTTAATTGCTTTAGTGCATTAATTGCTACTCTAGAGTAGTCTTGTTCCTTTTCTTAATTAGTTGTTATCATTGTTACTTAGAATTTCTTGTCTAGGGTTAAACTAGGGTTTTCACTTATCTTGCTTGTCTTAATTCCTTTCTTGTTCAATTACTTGCATCTTAGTGTAATCAATCCAAATCAAGATTAAACCCTAAAACCTAATCTACTCTTTAGGAACATATCTAACCCTAACCAATCTCTAGTGTCCCTAACTCCCTATGGATTGACCCTTATCTTGCCTCTACTATAACACAACCACATGCATTTGTAGGTGAAGTGTGATTGGTATGAGTGAGTATGTTAGACTAGGTCCTTATAAATATTAAAAGATCCAAGTGTGTGAAAAATGCACCAAGCTTTCTGGTGTTGTTGTCGAGGGTTTGAGGTGCTTGCCCTATCTAGTTAGTGTAGCTTAGTTTGTCCTAATATCTTCATCATTTCTATCCTTTATTCTTTGTTTACTTTTGCATTCGTGTCTTTTAACTTTGCTCTTGTTGTTTTTTTGTGCCTAGTGTAGGTGAAAATTGAGCATGCTTGGGCGACACTCAACTTCTATTGATTTGGTTCCCTTTGATCCCGAGATAGGTAGAAGGAGACGTCAACACTGACATAGGCAACATCAAGAATATGAAATGGCATAGAACATGGCCCAAATCTCTCGACCACCCAAGACACTCCTTGAGTACTTCACTCCAGGGAACTACACCTCCCCTCTACTGCCACCCTTATTGACTAAATGCGGAGTCAATAGTTTTCCATCCAACCAACCCTCCTTGGACTTATCCCAACCTTCCACGGGCTTGAAAATGAAAATATGTACCATCACTTTGATGCATTTATGGAGACGTGCTCCACTTTCCACACTCAACTTGTTATAGATAATTCCATTAGAAGAACCATGTTACCCTTTTCACTAAAGGAGATAGCGAATGAGTGGTACATGTCCAAGAAAGAATTTTTTACTTGGGTGGCACTCAAGAATGGATTTTTGAAGAAATTCTACCCCATATCAAAGTTGACACAAACGAGGAGGTGCATCACCTCATTCATTAAATGGTGAATGAGTTGTTCCATGAGACTTGGGAAAGATTCTAAAATCTTCTCAGAGATTTCCCTCACCATGAGGTCCCCATCTGGGAACTTGTACAATCTGTTTACACTAGGCTATCTGAACTGGGTCATCATCTATTCAGTTATCTTGTACACATGGACCTCCCACACATTTAGGTTCCAACCCAGTCATATTATTCCCAAGTCCACTTCCTTCTAGCCATTAGGAAAGATAGTGTCCATGTAGCTTACATTGCACCTTTTTATTTTTGTTTCGATTAAATCAAACATAGATACATGACTGGCTTTGATCTAGTTCCTGACCTCCTTTCTTTTTGTAGGTTTGTAGATCCCCTTTACGTTCCATACTAGGACAGACATAAATACCATCCATTTCTTCCTAGTACTCATAGGAGGATCCTTCTCTTTCTCCTTGCTTTTTCCCTCCCCTTTCTTTGATTTACAGCTTTCTCTTGAGATTTATTCTTCTCAATCTTCATGATCTCCTCCTCCTCCTTATTTGATTCACTTAAGACATTGAATGGATTTTGATCAGTGGCACTTGGTTCTTTATTAGATATCTCACCTTCCTCCATTAAAGTGGACCCAATATTGGTTTTCGTCTCCCTCTAGACCTTCTTTGGGAACTGAAACTCCTCTTCCTAAGATTCCTTTGGCTTCTCCTTGGTTTTCTTCGGGCAGTCATTGTCCCCATGACCAAAAACATAGCATGTTCCACACTTCTTGGGAACATGTTCATATATGATCTTGAATGATATTTCTCCCTTTCCTAGAATGCTCATCTAGACTGTGTCAGGTGTCTCTTCTTCTAATTCTAAATCAATCAAGATGAGTTCTTCATTCATACCCGGGCCCTCCATTGGTTTTGTGTCTCATGGAGAACCTTTCCAACTCCCACTGCAACTTTTCCCGCAACTTTCTTCATCTAGGATTTTCCATTGGATAGGATAGTAATCCAAACTGGCACTGGATTTAGTTCATCATTCTTCAATATGTCCCCATACTTGTATTCCTTAGTGATGACTAGTTGATTGTCAAACCAATGCGACCCACTATTGAGGCAAGTCCTCTTATCCTGATTGTTAGCAAACCTAATGATAAAGAAGCCATCTTCTTTTAAGATCTGATCAAACTCACCCCTTGGTTTCCAGATGTGTCAGATCCATGCCATGAAGTGTGGAAAGAATGGTCTCTTCCCCACAACATAGACGGAAACTGATAATTCCCACACATCCTTCATGTGATCATACTCTCGATGTCAAGATTGATGATGGTGCGTCTGTCTTTCCTCATGGGTTTAGGAAATACCATCTCTAAACTTTCCTTCTCTTGCACAGGGGTGCGTTTAACCACCTGATTCCTGGTGATCTTAGGTCCAGTCACCCTACTTCCATCTATCTCATTGTCGGTGGTGGCATGGGGTGGTGGTGATGAAGGGATCGAGGTGGGATTGGCATGGCTTGTTGGTGAGGCCACTGGTCCCTCTCCAGTTGCCTGACGAATTGCCTGAGAAACCCTAGGAGACGGAGGGGGAGGGGTGTGGATTGTATGTGTATGTATGTATGTATGTATAAGTAGGTAGTATCGATATTAGGTAAATATATTTCGAATTCCCCCTAAAACTATAGGAGGTCGAGAGTTACATATAGCCCAATACTACATGAAAAACACATCATCGACACACACAACTATCTAACGTGTAGCTTGTACTTAGCACATTTACAAATGTTTACAGTAACACTACTCACATTCTTTGTTGTACCTCCTTGTCTACACTCATTCCTTTCACTCTAGATATGGAAGCACATACCTACAAATAGAAACTTATTCTTGTCACCATTCCCACAATGCTTGATTGTCCTTTTGACTTCATCAGCTAGGTTCATTTGTAGGTGAAACACTTTGCAATCCGTCTCCAAAACATCCTTGGTAAATTTACAACCACCAAACAAGTGATCATGTATATATGTATGAAAATCAGGTAAATATATTTTGACTTCCTCCTAAAAATATAGGAGGTCAAAATTACATGTAGGCCCTACACCATACATCACACATAACAAAGTTATAACTCACTCAACTAGCTAATGTGTAAATTACGTCATGTATATATGTATGTATTCATGTATGTATGTTTGTATCAAAATCAGGTAAATATATTCCGACTTCCTCCTAAAATTATAGCAGGTCAAGAGTACATGTAGGCCCAACACCATACATCCAACACAGAGTTACAACTCACTCTTCTATCTAATATGTAATTTACATTTTACACATTTACACATTTTTACAACAATACTTGTAGAATTTGTAGAAGCTCCTTGGTGTCTTCTGGAATTCCTCTCCTCCCATATATGATAACATAGACTAACAAACAGAAGTTTCTTCCTCTCATCGTTACCGCACATGGACATCATTCTTTTTGGATCCCCGGATAGCTGAATTTGTAATCTGAATTCCTTACATAAGAGCTCCCATAACTCCTTTGTAAACTTACATTCACCCACAAGGTGGCTGTAGAATTCCTCCCTCTCCAGGCATAGCAAGCATAGAGTAGAAACTTCATAGTTCCAACTCTTTATCTTGTCCAGAGTGGCAAGAACATTGTGTAGAATTTTATATACACACATGATCCATTTTGACACGTATGTACCGGTCCAAATCTGTTCTCCAAATAGGTCCTTTGTACCTCTTGAACGAGTCATCTCTCAAGTGTTCATTTTTTTATCTCTAAGCAACCATCCACCGGTGTCGCTTGCACAAATAGGTGTTTGACTTGTTGCCAAGTCTCTGTCATGATATTAATATTGCTTGAGTATCATTCCCTTATCTTGGGCATAAAATCTAACCCTCTTGGATATCTTTCTCTGATCCACTTTCCCCATGTAGAAGTGCCTTCTTGGAATGTGATGATTCTTCGGATAGTTCCCCATTTTGTAATGTCTCTAGGAGTTTTTATATTCAACCCACCTTCATCAACTGGGTACGCCAATCTAGCATATTTCATAGGATGATGTTCACTTCCCCATAAAAAAATTGCCATCTTCATTTCTATTCTATCCAAGATAGATCCCGGGATCTCACCTTGTTGCACCAAAAAATAAGAAGTCCTTCTATGGCAACCTTTATCAGAATCTTTCATCCCGCCATGGATGTCTTTTACGTCAGCCACCTGCTAATCATTTCCTCCACCTTATCAATGCAATCAAACAAATATTTGACGTGCAGATTACCTCCAACTAAGGGGAAGCCCAAGTATTTTTTTGGGAAGTTGCCTCTCTCCACAACCATAGCCTGTACTAGCATGTCCTCCATCTAGTAGAAGTTCTTAGATAAGAAGATATGTGTTTTGTTTGTATTCACACACAACCCCGTTTGTTCTCTAAACTGACCAAGCAGATTTTTAAGATTTTTTAGAGTGTGATGTTTGGCTTCTACAAATACCAAAACATCATCTGCAAAAATCAAATGTGCCATTACCTTTGTCCCATGGACTGTATAAGGCTTTATTTTATTTTTTCCTCAACTTGTTGCATCTTCCATGTAAAATACTCCATGACGATCACAAAAAGAAGTGGTGATAGGGGGTCACCTTGGCCCAGCCCAATGCCCCCTCTAAAAAGACATGTAGATGAAACCTTAACCTGAATTCCGAAGCTAGTGGTTCCAACACATTGTTTCATCCAAAAAATCCACTATTCATTAAACCCCATCTGCTGCAAGATCCACCATAGTTTCTCCCATCTGACACTGTCATAGGCTTTAGAAACATCAAGTTTTAAGAAGGCTTTCCTAGTTCCTGTCATGACACTCTAATCCAACAAGGATTCCTCCATCAGAAGAGCGCAATCACTAATGCTCCTACCTGCCACAAAAGCCCCTTGATTTGCAGAAATGAGGTAGGGAAGGACCATCTTCAATCTTGCTACCAGTATTTTTGCAATAATTTTATATTGTACCGAATACCATGCTATGGGTCTAAAATCAACAAGAGAGAGGTAACCTTCTTTTTCAGAATAAGAACAAGAAAAGAATGATTGACATGTCTTACCATATTTCCCCCTTCTAGGAACCAGCTCACATAAGCAATCAAGTCTTCTTTGATAATATCCCAAGTCTTCTTGTAAAGGAAAGCATTAAAACCGTCAAACCTAGGTGATTTGTTGTTGCTTATGCTTCAGACTGCTTCCTTTACCTCTTTCTCATTGGTCTTTCTTGTGAGGATTTTGTTGTGTGTGCTCGTAAGCTTGAACTTTCATTTCACTTCCTCTCCTTCTTCTACGTCACTACTGAATTTTTTGTTATATAGTAACGTGTAGAAATTTATGGTCTGCTGTTCTAAGTCCTCTTATTTATTTACCACCCTCCTGTCAGAATCAATTAGTTCATAAATAATGTTACCTACCTCTCTCTTTTTAACTGTAGTGTGGTAGAGTTTGGTGTTTCGATCCCCATCATCCATCCACTTCTCCTTGCTACTTTGCTAGTAGAATTTTTCCTCTGTCTTTTTCAGTTCCTCAAGAATCTTTTTCAGTTTACTATCTTTCTCAATCAATGTTGGATTCAGTGGATCAGCCAAGAATCTTTTTCTGAATTCTTTGCACTCACCTTTTGTCTCCTTTATCAGGTTTGGAATGTTCACCTCTTACTTGGCCCATTTCATAAGTGCAACCTTAGTATTCATCAGCTTTTTAGCAAAGATATACATTGGGTTACCTGCCATTTGTGCCCTCCAGCTATTCTTTATGACATCATCAAATCCTTTCCATTCAGGCCAGTAGTTTAGAAATATGAATGACTTGCTCTTCTATTTCTTTTCTATGATCTGAACTGAGATTGGTACATGGTTGCTTAATTCAGAACCTCCTTCCTTCACTTGTACATTAGGGAGAATTTTCAGCCACTCATCATTCACTAGAGCTCTGTCAAGCTTACTTTCTATTTTGTGTTCCGGTACCCTTTCATTATTCCACATGAACAAGTCTCCTCCCACCATAGGTAGTTCATACAAACCCTCTCTATCAATAGCCTGATTGAAAGCATATACCTCTATAATCAGTGCAAGCCTCTTCCCTTTATTCTCAACCTGTAGTCGGATCGTATTGAAGTCCCCATCACCAACCACGGTACATTTACCTGCTTGGATAAGAAAACCAGATCTCTCCATATATTCAATCAAGATTTGCCATCATTATGGCCATAAATAGTAGACAACCAAATTGTAATCGTATGTTGTTCCTGCATTCCACCCTAACATGTTGATCTGACATCTGTATCACTGACACCTGCCAAGCATTGGGCTTCTACACCACACAACCTCTAGCAACCTCATTACATTCCACGTTAGACACATGGTTCCAGCCCTGCAGAAAAAGGCATTTAATACTATTGAGTGCCCACTACTAAGGCAACTAATGAGTGCCCACTAACATAAATCCACTAAAAAATTTGCTTCTCCTTGTTTTTATCGCACCCCCCTTGATATTCCATAGTATCATGGACATATCAACGGGTTGTGTGTGCCCTGGTTTGCCTTTCCAGCTCCTTCTTATTGGTTTTCTTTGGTTGTTCCTTCTTTTCCCACTTGTCCTCCTCCTTGTCAGACTCACTCAACACCTCAAAGCTATTAGTGGTGTCTAGGATGGAGCCTATTCCTTGGTTTTTAGGAAAACCCATCTTCATATATATTTCTTCCTCTTTATAGTGGAAGAGGTGAACTCCCTTTCTTCTTGTTCATAACTAGCATGAGAACTCCCTCTCACATCAGGTGTACCCATTGCTTCAGTGGTAGCAAAATCAACATTTTCTTCAGTTTGATTCACCGTTGGTGGCTCTTTCTACTGCTACGTTTCTTACTTCTTGCTTGGACCTTCCACATCCCCTATTCTTGTAGTCTTCTCCATAGGATTGACTACCTTCCAGACCTTAGTCTGGTTCTTTTTTGGTTTCACCATTACTGTCTTTGTAGCCTCCTATTCTTCGCAACTATCTGTGTCATGTCTAAAGGCACATCACCGACTACACTTCTTAGGAATATAGTCATATTCAATCGGCACCGGGATAGGCTCCAGACCTTTCACGTTCAGCCACACCATGGACGAGGCCTCAACAGTCGCTTGCATTTTGGTGAGAACTCGAGCTTCTTCGCCTTCTTAGGATTGTTCGTCAATGTGCAAGACCATGCCCACACCTGATGCAATTGTGCACACTAATCTCCTCATCCACGATCTACCGAATGATCGGAGGGTGATCCACATCAGAATCGACGAGAAAACCTCCATATTTAGTTCATCTCCATGCTTGTAGCTCTTGGCAATCACCAATTGTGAATCTAACCATTGAGGTCGTAAGTCTAGGACATCTTCCTTATCTGTTGCAGTGGAGAATCGGACCAAGAAGACACCATTTGTTATAACCCCAATTTCTTAAGAATGTAGTAAAATAAGTAATTCTCTTTTAATGAATAAATGAAATCTATTTCTTTGATTTGTGATGGATTTCATGTGGAATAGGCTTGATTGATTGATAATGGGCCTTGTTGGCCATTGAGCCCAATTAAAAAGAAAAGGAAATTGATTTGATTAAATAAAAGGGAAATATGAGAAATAGACAATTAAAAGAGGATAAAGGCAAATAGACATTCCCCAATATGGGAGTTCGTGCCTTTAAGTTTTCTTGAGGTCCAAGGGACCCAAAATAATAAGATAATAGAAAAGGGAAAAGAAATACCAATTAATTTTGATTAATTAAAGGATAATTTTAGAGTGAAGGAAGCCTACTCATCTATTGCATTTTGTTTCCGAATTTTGTACATAACTAGATAATGTAAAGACTTAAAAGTTGAGGCAAAAAGGAGTTATGGTTTGTGTAACGACCATCTCGTGAAAACATGATTAACTAATGCAGAAGCGAATTATTTGCAGCGTAATTACTGAAAATCACTAAAAATTAAAACCATTTGCAAAGAGATCCATTCATAGGAAAACTCTTTAACCAAGAACCAAAGTGTTTCCATTTCATCCTGGATCACAAGTACACAGTCTGTACAATTCCTTTTTAAGGATTACAACATTGACTGCCCTGTTAACAAATATACACAGGCAGTATAAAACTTTGAGGCATTAAGCCAAAATTCCGATTGAATCATTTAAAACTCCGAGGACCTGAGAGTACAGAGACGACACATAGGACTACTATCTATATGACTTGACAGACAATATCTCCACCTGAGATCTCATTGCTGTCCTTGTTGTTGCTGTTGCTTCTGCTCATCTCTGTTCTAGGGATTTCTTGCCTTGCCTTCCATGCCTACCTAAAAATGTTTTCCCACGGGGGTGAGACAATTGAAAATTGCCCCAACAAGAGATATAACTCTCCGCCAAAAACATTATTATTGCAGTTTATCAAATTAAAACTGAGTAGGGGTTACTTTTACATTATCAGGTAGAATTATTCATCATAGAACAGAATAAGATAATCTCCATTCTCAAGGAGGTCATTGCATCTACCCATGGTAGATAAGTAATTCATCTGTCTATTTTGCAGAGAATATAAAGAAACATAATTAACATTTATCTACTAAGGAATGCACAAAGAAATGCAACATCAGCCAATGAATCTCCATATTCAATCCTTAAGCAAACATGCTATACGGTTGATTACATTTTACAATCACACTTATGCCCTGAGGAGATGAGGTATACCGCTCATACTCCAACCGACCACGGTTACGTAAAGCATCGGTATCACACATAGGTCAATGGAAGAGCCGGATTCCCATGACCTCAACTATCTCGGTCAGTACGAGATAACATGCAGGACATCTTGTGTCTCTGCTAGATAGATTTCCAGGGTATACTGGCATCATCGCTATTAGATTTATAGCCCATAGCATATACTCTCTTCAGGATATGGCCCGTAGCCAATGCCCGGTATTATTTTGTGGAGTCATGGCCCGTAGCCATGCTCTTATTGGGATATGGTCCGTAACCAATCCCGTTCATAGGACATAGCCCGTAGCAATGCCTATGGGGCATAAGGATATAATTGCCCAATTACCCCCACATATTCAAAAATATGCGTTCCGAGTAAACTCGTTTCACCATTCAGCTAATTCTGACGCTGATGGATCTGTGATTAGGGCAACTACATTATATGGTATCACTTGATTAATTAAGTACATTATCATATTCTTTTAGCATCGGCCAAGTTTCCAAACATAACTTAATAAGACAAATGCTATAAAGAAAACATGTACTATTTCCATTAATCACTTCTCAGTCTTTATAAGACATGGGGATCTCAGTCCCTCATTTCAATACTGGGAATTTTCATTCCTTTGCAACTCAATGCCATAATCATATGGTTCTGGGTATTCAAACCCTTAGCTCATCATTGAGCATTATTACCACTTTTTCAGGTAATTATCACCTTCAGGTCACCTGACCAAGGTAAATATGATGCTTATTACATAAACATCTTCTCATGGCACTTAAGGCCCATTACTTCTCTTATTACCTCATACTAGGCAATAAGGTATAGCATGGCACATAAGGCCCAATAAACAATGTCAATACATAAAATGTCATAGCTCATACCTGGCTATGTTCATCATCACATCATACCTGCATGGTTAGTACAGATGATAATACATCAATTTCATATCAGCACCATGCAAAACAATATATAACATCATTATTCAAGGGTAACACCACTATTCCCTTACCAGGGTTAGGGTTTCCCATTTCTCATTAATTCAGACCCTCTTGAGTTAACCAACTTTATCTTGTATTAAGGTATTTCCCCTCTTAATACATTCCATCACAGAATACTCACCATTAGCATATAATGCATAGGCCACACATTAGAATTGTCCAGCTATCTCACATGATATGGACTTATCTTAGTTTAAGGCATAACTTTATTATAAAGCTGCCTATAAACAATCACAATGATACACCCTCAACTAGGGTTTCACAAGGATACACCCTCAACCAGGGTTCACAATGATACACCCTCCACTAGGGTTTCACAAGGTTACACCCTCAACCAGGGTTCACAATGATACACCCTCCACTAGGGTTTCACAAGATTACATCCTCAACCAGGGTTCACAATGATACACCCTCCACTAGGGTTTCACAAGGGTACACCCTCAACTAGGGTTTACTAACATCCTAATTAGTGATTTCACATGTAGACAACCTCTTATTAAGGTTATACTTTGAATCAGCCTCAATTAGGGTTTACATCATGTATTGGGTCCATGCATTTGTTATGCATTAATGACTAGTACCATTAAAGGTATCTCCCACCTAATCACATTAGGTTTTCAAAAAGGTTTGATCAATTATACCTTCAATAACATGAGGTATCCAATTGAATTAACCAAATTGAACCACACTCAATTCTAATCAATGGAACTTCAACCAATTGGATCATCAATTCAATCATAATTTGAATCATGGCTCACCCCTCAATTGGGACTTCAATTATGGTCTGATCTCAATGGGATTAGGGTTTATAAACACCAATTAGAGCTTTGAAGTTGATCATCAATCATGCTACTAATTGTGTTTCAATTGATTGCATTGGACCTTCAACCATTGAATTCATGGAACCAATCATCAACTGGACCTATGCTCATACTTAAATTGAGTTTAATAGGTCAACCTTCAACTAATTTGACCCTCAATTGACCCTCAATTGGTCATCAATTAGGGCTTGATTCAATTGAATTAGGGTTTGGAATCGAAGATCCAACAACACTCATCAATGCAAGATTGGTTACTTTGAAACTATTGAACCATTATCCAAATTGGGTATGACCTGACCCCAAACGGTCTTGAGGTCGTTTGGATGACCTCCAAACGGTCTCGAGACCGTTAGCCCATCATATCACTCAAATCCAAGCCATCCAATTAAGTTTTGGATCATTGGATTGATCACCAAATCAGCATTGCATTGTATAACAACTTGGTACATTTAGACCTTCAAACACCTAACCATACTCAACCCTAGACCTCCAAACGGTCTTGGGTGACCACCAAACGGTCTTGAGACCGTTTGGATGAGCTCCAAACGGTCTTGAGACCGTTTGGCCCATCCAACCTTTGGATTCTAGTGAAAAATCATCATGGATTGGTCTATCGATTTGATCAACAGATCAGCACTACATTGCAATATGATTAGTACCTTTGGACCTTCAATTGGTCAACTATACTTGACCCCAGACCTCCAAACGGTCTTGAGGTGACCCCAAACGGTCTTGAGACCGTTTGGATGATCCCCCAAACGGTCTTGAGACCGTTTGGGCTAATCAACCCAAAATGTCAAATTAGCTCATTGTGATTTCAGCACTGATTTTAATTAGGGTTAGCCCAATTGATTAGCCTGTAACTGATGACTCGTTTGGAATTCATCCATAAAATTTGGTGAGTCATTAGATCACATAATTAGGAACAGTAATCCCAAACGTTCAACGCTTGGTCAACGCACTCAAACGGTCTTGAGACCGTTTGCCCAAAACGTTCAATTAAATCAGATTGAAAATCAGCACTTAATCCAATTAGGTTTCCCTAATTGATTAGGCTTCAAATCACGATTCCTTTGGAGTTAATCCCTCAAATTTGGAGGGTTATTAATAAACATAAATTTTTAACAGTAATCCCAAATGGTAAACGCTTGGTCAACCATATCATACGGTCTTGAAACCGTTTTCTCAACCAGGTCAAGTTAATCAGGTTGAAAATCAGCACATAATGTAATCCGATTGCCTAATTGATTGGCCTTCAAATCTCGATTCCTTTGGAGTTAATCCCTCACATTTGGAGGGTTATCAGCCTACATAATTAGGAACAAAATTCCCAAACGGTAAACGCTTGGTCAACCATCTCAAATGGTCTGGAAACCGTTTTCTCCCAAACGGTTTCAAACCGTTTTCCCTTAAACGGTTTGCTGAAACCGCATAGACAATCAAATTAAAATGATTTGGAGTAGCTATCAAAACGGTTTTGCTTGGTAATTTTCTTTGGATAAGCATCTAGGATGATGTCATCATCCCCTTCCTTCGAACAACCAAGAACAGCAACCGTTCTTGATGGAAATTGCAGCAAAGAAATAAGAGTGTATCAAATTGAAGAAATCAATCAACAAAGCATAGAGAATTGATGCAATAGCAATGTTTAAGGGTTTGAGTTATAAAACACGCCTTCAATTGAGCTCCAAAGCTCCTAAATCACGCCATTAATGGTGTATGAAGCTCTTGCAACTCCCCCTAGACTCTTCCTCAAGCTTTTGATTGCAAAAGTTGGCTAGGGTTGAAGAGGAGATCGAAATAAGAAGGAATCCATAATTTATTTTCGATTTCCACCATGAAATCATGGAGAACGAAGGTCAAGGGCTTACCCACAGGTTGGGGACGTGCTCCCTGCTCCTCCCTAGCTCCTTGGTCGGTTTTTCAAGCAAGGGGAAGAAGAAAATCCGAAAAAGGCCTTGGTTTGGGCTTAGAAATGGCACTTTTATAAGGAAATTGATGAGAGAGAAAATGCCTTATAATAATCCAATTAATCCCAATAAAGTGGCCGCCTCTTCCCCCTCAACTACCTTGGGTACGAGGCACCTTCCTTGCCTTTAATTATACTTCATTATCCTCAATTTAAAGAAAAGAAAATTAAGCACCTTAATGCTTATAATATAATATCCCACATGTGAGTGGATATTACTTTTCTTTATAAAAAGGTGAGTGGAATTTCACCTACTTAAGATATTTTCGTTCCTTATCTTGCTAAAGGAACGTCCATCCTTATTCAAAATCAACCCAAAACATTTTGGTTGAAATCCCTTCAATTATTTTTATTCATTTTTGCCCTAAATCGAATTAGGGTTTCAATTAAGCATTATTCTTGATTATTTTAATGTCAAGATTCTCTCTCCTAAAAATTAATTCAAATGAGGAGTCCCTCTCATTTTATTTGCTCTAAATGATTCCAAGAAACATTAAGAACCATATTGAAGTGGTAATTTGCATATTGAACCCTAGATTTTGGGTAAATTGCACATTACACCAAAACTAGGTTTTAATGCACAAGGATTGCTTTACAAGCTTAATCTTGGTGTCCAAGCTTGTGGAAACCATAACACTACATCATATTCATTATTATGATGTCTCAACATCAGAGGAACATCTTATCATGCAACATTTGCAATTTAACCCCTCAACTTGGGTAATTTGCACTCTAGTCCAAAATAAGCAAACATTGCTTCAACATTGTTCAAACATGACCAAAATTGAAACATAGGTTCCTTTTGAGCCTTAATTACTTTTCACAAGATGAGATTAAGCATATAATCATATTTCTTAATCAAAACACCTAGGGTTAAAGAATAACCCAGGTCAGGGATGTTACAAATTATAAACCCCTAACAAGGATTTCGTCCCCGAAATCCCTGATAAAGGAAACATATATTATTCATTCATCATATCATCATGTCTCTTCATAACACCTCATTGTTATGTAGACATCATAGAACTTTGATCAGCACAAAGTTCCTTCACACAATATTCTCATAGAGTCAAATGAGAACTTATCTTAAAGACATATTTAGTTGTTATGTTTATGCAAAGCATAAACCCCTAACATATGATGTTCATATCATTTTATATAATCAGACTGATTTCATAGTTGACCATTCCAGGTAGACAATCTAAACCATCTGATAATTCTCAGATACCAGAATCTCTTACCTTGGTATCAGTCGCATGTGTTGAAAACACATTATATTCTCATCTTTCTTTTATCATATTTACAACTTTATAGAACAGGGATCACCTCCCTTGTTCTCTTTCTCATCATATGAGGGTCATACTTTTAATTCCTCATATACACATACTGATCTGAATTCCTATCAGATCCTTCTTTCTTGTTCTTAAGATATGATACATTTATCCATATCATATTTCCAATTTCATGATACTCTTTAGATTGTATCAGAATGATTGCTTGATCAGGGCAATCAAAAAGATATCAATCTAAGAGTTTCCATACTCACTTTATCATCAATAGTTGTACACCTGATCAGGGTTTACAAGTACTGAGATCAAGTATTATGCACTTACATGCTATCATATTTATTTCTTTTCATATTATCATAACATAAGATTTAACATTCTTGGATTTTATCCAGGCATCTCTTCTATACCTCTTCCTCTTTCATAGAGGTAAGATCAATATAGAGTATTTAAAAGAATATTGAACATAATTCAAATTCTAGTTCTCATCATTTCTTCCCTATATAGCAACCAATAGGGAAAACAAAATCAACAATCTTTTTTTTTATATAACAAAAAGGGTTTAGTGTGCTCAACATGTACACATTTATAACATACCTTGTACTCATATCATGGTCTTACTAGTCTTATTACTGAAGCAAAAACTAAGCCATAGAATCTTACAGGTGAAAGGTTAAGACCTTTGCACTTACTTAGTGGCTACTTCCCTGGTACACTAGGCATTTATTGCACTATTAGTACCAAAAACTTGGCTTTTTTTTTTAAACCATTAGGCAAATGTCTCTAGAATTATAGAGACCATTCCCTACTTCTCAGCTTATTGCCCCTTCTTGGGCACTACCATCACAGATTTATTATCTGTCTGAACTCATGGCAGAGTCCACTTTCTTGCCATAAGTTAATCTTTTCCACATTTTCCCTTGTTCCCACATGACTAATTCATTCAGGAACTCTTTTAAAGCTCAAGCTTTCTGTATTAAGGACTGATAACCTAGGTTATAAGGCTAGCATCCAGTTCACTTATATGCATTACTGTTGCCCTAATCTGTCCAATAAGAGCATGATCATAGGATTCTCTATCCTGATCATGTCTTAATGGGGATTCTCAGGCACTCATTATATTCTTGTCTAATCCCTTGCACCTCTTCTTGGTGCAACAACATTGCCCTTAGCAATGTGTTCTTTGTGCTCTCCAGTCATTTTAAAACTTTACCCTTTCTCTGCACAAGAAGAAATCATTATAGGGTATACTGGAGGACACTAACACAGACTCAACAACTTAGTCATATGTCTCTGTAGACTCAACGAACCTAAAGCTCTGATACCACTAATTGTAACGACCGTCTCACGAAAATAGGATTAACTAATGCAGAAGTGAATTATTTGCAGCGTAATTACTGAAAATCACTAAAAATTAAAACCATTTGCAAAGCGATCCATTCATAGGAAAACTCTTTAACCAAGAACCAAAGTGTTTCCATTTCATCTTGGATCACAAGTACACAGCCTGTACAATTCCTTTTTAAGGATTACAACATTGACTGCCCTGTTAACAAATATACACAGGCAGTATAAAACTTTGAGGCATTAAGCCAAAATTCCGATTGAATCATTTAAAACTCCGAGGACCTGAGAGTATAGAGACGACATATAGGACTACTATCTATATGACTTGATAGACAATATCTCCACCTGAGATCTCATTGCTGTCCTTGTTGTTGCTGTTGCTTCTGCTCATCTCTGTTCTAGGGATTTCCTGCCTTGCCTTCCATGCATACCTAAAAATGTTTTCCCACAGGGGTGAGACAATTGAAAATTGCCCCAGTGAGAGATATAACTCTCTGCCAAAAACATTATTATTGCAGTTTATCAAATTAAAACTGAGTAGGGGTTACTTTTACATTATCAGGTAGAATTATTCATCATAGAGCAGAATAAGATAATCTCCATTCTCAAGGAGGTCATTGCATCTACCCATGGTAGATAAGTAATTCATCTGTCTATTTTGCAGAGAATATAAAGAAACATAATTAACATTTATCTACTAAGGAATGCACAAAGAAATGCAACATCAGCCAATGAATCTCCGTATTCAATCCTTAAGCAAACATGCTATACGGCTGATTACATTTTACAATCACACTTATGCCCTGAGGAGATGAGGTATACCTCTCATACTCCAACCGACCACGGTTATGTAAAGCATCAGTATCACACATAGGTCAATGGAAGAGTCAGATTCCCATGACCTCAACTATCTCGGTCAGTACGAGATAACATGCAGGACATCTTGTGTCTCTGCTAGATAGCTTTCCAGGGTATACTGGCATCATTGCTATTAGAGTTATAGCCCATAGCATATACTCTCTTCAGGATATGGCCCGTAGCCAATGCCCGGTATTATTTTGTGGAGTCATGGCCCGTAGCCATGCTCTTATTGGGGTATGGTCCGTAACCAATCCCGTTCATAGGACATAGCCCGTAGCAATGCCTATGGGGCATAAGGATATAATTGCCCAATTACCCCCACACATTCAAAAATATGCGTTCCGAGTAAACTCGTTTCACCATTCAGCTAATTCTGACGCTGATGGATCTGTGATCAGGGCAACTGCATTATATGGTATCACTTGATTAATTAAGTACATTATCATATTCTTTTAGCATCAGCCAAGTTTCCAAACATAACTTAATAATACAAATGCTATAAAGAAAACATGTACTATTTCCATTAATCACTTCTCAGTCTTTATAAGACATGGGGATCTCAGTCCCTCATTTTAATACTGGGAATTTTCATTCCTTTGCAACTCAATGCCATAATCATATGGTTCTGGGTATTCAAACCCTTAGCTCATCATTGAGCATTATTACCACTTTTTCAGGTAATTATCACCTTCAGGTCACCTGACCAAGGTAAATATGATGCTTATTACATAAACATCTTCTCATGGCACTTAAGGCCCATTACTTCTCTTATTACCTCATACTAGGCAATAAGGTATAGCATGGCACATAAGGCCCAATAAACAATGTCAATACATAAAATGTCATAGCTCATACCTGGCTATGTTCATCATCACATCATACATGCATGGTTAGTACAGATGATAATACATCAATTTCATATCAGCACCATTCAAAACAATATATAACATCATTATTCAAGGGTAACACCACTATTCCCTTACCAGGGTTAGGGTTTCCCATTTCTCATTAATTCAGACCCGCTTGAGTTAACCAACTTTATCTTGTATTAAGGTATTTCCCCTCTTAATACATTCCATCACAGAATACTCACCCTTAGCATATAATGCATAGGCCACACATTAGAATTGTCCAGCTATCTCACATGATATGGACTTATCTTAGTTTAAGGCATAACTTTATTATAAAGTTGCCTATAAACAATCGCAATGATACACCCTCAACTAGGGTTTCACAAGGATACACCCTCAACCAGGGTTCACAATGATACACCCTCCACTAGGGTTTCACAAGGTTACACCCTCAACCAGGGTTCACAATGATACACCCTACACTAGGGTTTCACAAGATTACATCCTCAACCAGGGTTCACAATGATACACCCTCCACTAGGGTTTCACAAGGGTACACCCTCAACTAGGGTTTACTAACATCCTAATTAGTGATTTCACATGTAGACAACCTCTTATTAAGGTTATACATTGAATCAGCCTCAATTAGGGTTTACATCATGTATTGGGTCCATGCATTTGTTATGCATTAATGAGTAGTACCATTAAAGGTATCTCCCACCTAATCACATTAGGTTTTCAAAAAGGTTTGATCAATTAGACCTTCAATAACATGAGGTATCCAATTGAATTAACCAAATTGAACCACACTCAATTCTAATCAATGGAACTTCAACCAATTGGATCATCAATTCAATCATAATTTGAATCATGGCTCACCCCTCAATTGGGACTTCAATTATGGTCTGATCTCAATGGGATTAGGGTTTATAAACACCAATTAGAGCTTTGAAGTTGATCATCAATCATGCTACTAATTGTGTTTCAATTGATTGCATTGGACCTTCAACCATTGAATTCATGGAACCAATCATCAATTGGACCTATGCTCATACTTCAATTGAGTTTAATAGGTCAACCTTCAACTAATTTGACCCTCAATTGACCCTCAATTGGTCATCAATTAGGGCTTGATTCAATTGAATTAGGGTTTGTAATCGAAGATCCAACAACACTCATCAATGCAAGATTGGTTACTTTGAAACTATTGAACCATTATACAAATTGGGTATGACCTGACCCCAAACGGTCTTGAGGTCGTTTGGATGACCTCCAAACGGTCTTGAGACCGTTTGCCCATCATATCACTCAAATCCAAGCCATCCAATTAAGGTTTGGATCATTGGATTGATCACCAAATCAGCATTGCATTGTATAACAGCTTGGTACCTTTAGACCTTCAAACACCTAACCATACTCAACCCTAGACCTCCAAACGGTCTTGGCTGACCACCAAACGGTCTTGCGACCATTTGGATGAGCTCCAAACGGTCTTGAGACCGTTTGGCCCATCCAACCTTTGGATTCTAGTGAAAAATCATCATGGATTGGTCTATCGAGTTGATCAACAGATCAGCACTACATTGCAATATGATTAGTACCTTTGGACCTTCAATTGGTCAACTATACTTGACCCCAGACCTCCAAACGGTCTTGAGGTGACCCCAAACGGTCTTGAGACCGTTTGGATGATCCCCCAAACGGTCTTGAGACCGTTTGGGCTAATCAACCCAAAATGTCAAATTAGCTCATTGTGATTTCAGCACTGATTTTAATTAGGGTTAGCCCAATTGATTAGCCTTCAACTCATGACTCGTTTGGAATTAATCCATCAAATTTGGTGAGTCCTTAGATCACATCATTAGGAACAGTAATCCCAAACGTTCAATGCTTGGTCAACGCACTCAAACGGTCTTGAGACCGTTTTCCCAAAAAGTTGAATTAAATCAGATTGAAAATCAGCACTTAATCCAATTAGGTTTCCCTAATTGATTAGGCTTCAACTCACGATTACTTTGGAGTTAATCCCTCAAATTTGGAGGGTTATTAATAAACATAAATATGAACAGGAATCCCAAGAGGTCAATGCTTGGTCAACCATCTCAAATGGTCTTGATACCGCTTGCTCAACCAGGTCAAGTTAATCAGGTTGAAAATCAGCACATAATGTAATCCGATTGCCTAATTGATTGGCCTTCAACTCTCGATTCCTTTGGAGTAATCCCTCAACTTTGGAGGTTTATCAGCCTACATAATTAGGAACAAAATTCCCAAACAGTCAATGCTGTCAACCATCTCAAACGGTCTTGAAACCGTTTGCTCCCAAACAGTTTCAAACCGTTTGCCCTTAAACGGTTTGCTGAAACCGCATAGCCAATCAAATTAAAACGATTTGGAGTAGCTATCAAAATGGTTTTGCTTGGTAATTTTCTTTGGATAAGCATCTAGGATGATGTCATCATCCCCTTCCTTCGAACAACCAAGAACAACAACCGTTCTTGATGGAAATTGCAGCAAAGAAATAAGAGTGTATCAAATTGAAGAAATCAATCAACAAAGCATAGAGAATTGATGCAATAGCAATGTTTAAGGGTTTGAGTTATAAAACCCGCCTCCAATTGAGCTCCAAAGCTCCAAGCTCACGCCATTAATGGTGTATGAAGCTCTTTCAACTCCCCTAGGCTCTTCCTCAAGCTTTTGATTGCAAAATTTGGCTAGGGTTGAAGAGGAGATCGAAATAAGAAGGAATCCATAATTTATTTTCGATTTCCACCATGAAATCATGGAGAACGAAGGTCAAGGGCTTACCCACAGGTTGGGACGTGCTCCCTGCTCCTCCCTAGCTCCTTGGTCGGTTTTTCAAGCAAGGGGAAGAAGAAAATCCGAAAAAGGCCTTGGTTTGGGCTTAGAAATGGCACTTTTATAAGGAACTTGATGAGAGAGAAAATGCCTTATAATAATCCAATTAATCCCAATAAAGTGGCCGCCTCTTCCCCCTCAACTACCTTGGGTACGAGGCACCTTCCTTGCCTTTAATTATACTTCATTATCCTCAATTTAAAGAAAATCAAATTAAGCACCTTAATGCTTATAATATAATATCCCACATGTGAGTGGATATTACTTTTCTTTATAAAAAGGTGAGTGGAATTTCACCTACTTAAGATATTTTCGTTCCTTATCTTGCTAAAGGAACGTACATTTTTATTCAAAATCAACCCAAAACATTTTGGTTGAAATCCCTTCAATTATTTTTATTCATTTTTGCCCTAAATCGAATTAGGGTTTCAATTAAGCATTATTCTTGATTATTTTAATGTCAAGATTCTCTCTCCTACAACTTAATTCAAATGAGGAGTCCCTCTCATTTTATTTGCTCTACATGATGCCAAGAAACATTAAGAACCATATTGAAGTGGTAATTTGCATATTGAACCCTAGATTTTGGGTAAATTGCACATTACACCAAAACTAGGTTTTAATGCACAAGGATTGCTTTACAAGCTTAATCTTGGTGTCCAAGCTTCTGGAAACCATACCACTACATCATATTCATTCTTATGATGTCTCAACATCAGAGGAACATCTTATCATGAAACATTTGCAATTTAACCCCTCAACTTGGGTAATTTGCACTTTAGTCCAAAATAAGCAAACATTGCTTCAACATTGTTCAAACAGGACCAAAATTGAAACAAAGGTTCCTTTTGAGCCTTAATTACTTTTCACAAGATGAGATTAAGCATATAATCATATTTCTTAATAAAAACACCTAGGGTTAAAGAATAACCCAGGTCGTGATTCATTGGACGTGCAAGTTGGCTGATGATTCCATTAGACTTAAGGAAAGAAACCGAAGGGAAACATCCCTGGTTTGATGAGGATTGGTTGTCGATTGGGAAAGTTTCCAATCCCGCAGGGACTTGCCCGACCCTATATATAGGGAGGGATGAGGTGGGAACATGCACTCCTGTTTTCTATCCCAATCGTCGTGGAAGAGTGCGAGGAACGTTTTAGCACCTCCAATAAATCTGTTCATCCTGTCCTCCATCCTCGTCACCTCCGTGAAGCTCGCCAAAGTCCGACAAGCAGGAGAGGGCCCCGACGTGATTGCAGCCTGCAATTGAACCCCTGGACAACTTCGACAGTGCAAGACGAAGATTCCTGGCTTCTTGGCGTGATCGCAGATGAACAAAATCGAGGAGTCAACGCTTGAGTTGACCATGGACCAGTTGCGCTCGGTGCAAGGTTGAAGACGAAGACCTCGCGATCTTTTACGAAAGTGCCCCTCACCTCCTGCAATCATGTTGAAGTTAGTTCGGTCATTCCTATTCTTTTGATCACAAATAATGGGCGCGCGCATCCACTGCCGTTGGATCCTCAGTGGACCCACTGACCATGAATCGGGCGATCCTGGTTTTTCTGAAAATAGCAAGTAAATCGATAAAAAGGAATTATCTTGATAAAATCATATCTTTTGATAAAAAACTCAGATGCGGAAAGTTAATACATGAAAAGTGATCAAAAAAATACGAGGAATACATTAAAAATAGATTGAAGGACTAAATCTATCTCTATTTGCAAAAGAATTTAATTTTGATAAAAAGGTATTAATTTGTTGTTAGAAACCCTAATTGTTAATCAAGGATAGATTTAATATTGCAATTAGGTTAACTCAAGCATGGTTAACTTGTTTAATGATAAAGTTAGATTTTAACCTATTTTTATGATGAAATTGCAAGAATTAGGGTTTTAAACCTAATGTTGTAATCAATACCCTTAGAAACCCTAAGTGAGGAAAAAGGGAAGAAAAGATATAGTAATCCGAAAATTAGGGTTTTTGTGGACCAAACCTGTTCTTAAGGATCTTAATGGAAAATTAGACAAGATAATTAGGGTTTGATGGATATTTTGATAAAAGTAAAATAAAAGTGGTGAAAAGGAAATGAAACCCTAATTTTCAAGAATCCCTAAAATTGGAATAGAAATCCTAAGGAATAAGATGAAATTGGATAAATATTGATAAAAGGAAGTTGGAATGTTTATTTCAGGATTTCTATGCACTTTGTTTGCTTGATTGGATTTTCTCTCTCTACATAATTATGTCTCCAAATATGCTGTACAGGTATGTGGTTACGCTTATGACTAGCCGAATTAGTTTTCCGGGGATTTTGTCGATGTTTCCATCGTGGCCTGAATTAAACTATTGAATGAATTTAATTCATGCAAACTATAATGTGGATATGACTGTCACCTAAGATATGTGCCTACTAACTCAGATCCTAGTCCCCTTTGTAGCTTGATAGACCGACCTAGTATATGGCTACCTATGGGGTAGGTCCATCAGGTCATTGGATGACTTAGTACATGGCTACCAATGGGGTAGGACCATCAATTCACCTTGAGTTAGGGATTGGACTACCTTTGGGTAGGGCCATGTGACTCTATAACCCTAAGTATTGGCTACCTATAAGGTAGGGCCATGGGGGTAAGGATCTACCATGTGAGAGAGGTAGTATCCATGTCCACTGCAGGGACAACATAGAGATAGGGGATATGTAAGGATTGAGTAGTATTTCTTAAAACGTAATCTTGAATGTTAAATGATAATTGGTTGATTACATTGCTATCATAGTTGCACAATTTTTGTAATCCCCCACATGCCAGCTTTATGCTGACCGTGTATTAGTTTGTCTGCATTTTAGGTACAAACCCCAAAAGAACAAACAATAAATTGTCACATAGTGAAAAAAAGAAGTAAAGTGCAAGGAGGACTAGATAGAGTAAATTCAAGCTATGGATAGATAGATTTCCAAAGTTTTTAAAAGGTATGAAATGTTTTATTTTAATATCGGAATTCAGTTTAGATAGTAGAATTTCATAATTATCATTGATTATTTGTCGAACCTTTGATCCGGTTTATTGGGATAACGACTCTGACCTCTTGGTCTCCCTTGCATGGGGGTTACCGGGAGGCGGGGTTGTTACAATTGGTATCAGAGCATAGGTTTCTCATTTAATCTTTAATAATTATTAAATTTTACAAATTCCTTAGAACTGAGGGAGTTATTAGAGGATTTTCCGAAAGACTGAGGTGTCTAGAAAAGGATCACTTTTGGGGGCTGGCAATATTTTCCTCCGCATCGCTAGTCGGAATACGAGGACTCCTGGATTGTGTGACTGCATGGCCAATGTCTTAGGATTTGACTCAAAATAAGATACCTTTAGGACTCTTTCATCTTGATTCATCCCTTCTCAACTCAAATTCTATTAAGGATTTCAAGGATTATGATTTTCTCTCTCTTCCTCACCCTCTTGAGGTATGGGTAAGGTTGATAAGGTTTAAGGAATCCTCCACCAAAGTAATAAAAGATACATAATTAAGATGTCATCGACATAAGTAGAATTAGTTAAATATAGACTAAAGGTCTGTTTGTGTGCTTATGTAGATGGCTCGTACAAAGACTGTGGCTATCCCAGTTGTCACTAACGGTGGTGGGCCTCTCTGCAAAGAGAATGGGTCTTCTGAGAAAAGAAAGCGGAACCATGGTGTTGAAACCTCAAAGAAGAGAAAGAGACCCGAAGGAACTTCTCATGAGGCCCCCAACCCTGACCCAATACCCTTCAGCAACCTTGAGCAAGAGGATAGACCAGATTATGAGGAGCAATATGAGTACCAGGAAGTCACCCAAATGGAGGAGGACCAGTCTGGTGGTCCGGAACCGACCATGGTAGTTCACACTACAGAATGGATGGAGCAACACAAATGGCTGACTGAGGCTATCCATGCCTTAGCCCTCAGGGACATAGCAAGAGATGAGAATGGCGAGACACTGCTTGTTCGCCCTCGACTGGGAGCCACCATCTTAGACTTTGTCCAGCTGAACATCAAGAAGTTCTGGGGAGAAGATAAGTCTGAAGTGGTCGACAAGGTGGAAGCTTGGCTGCTTGTAGTCGAGAATGGATTATGTATGCTGGAAGTACAGCCAAACAAGAAGGTTCTGTTTGGTACTCACCTTTTGGAAGGTGCAACCAAGATATGATGGGAGAACCATATCACAGGAAGAGACCTAAGCGAAGAATCGATGGCGTGGACCGATTTCAAGACCATATTCACCGCCAAATCCATCCCTGCCTTATCCAAGAAGGAGAAGGAGTGAGAGTTCACCAGCATAACACACGAAAGCTCGTCAGTTGCGGACTTTGGTCACAAGTTCCGCATCCTGGAACGTTTTGGGCACATGATGGATGAAGAAAGATGGGTGGACCACTTCATAGAGCATCTTCACCCTACCGTCAAGCCTCGTGTGATGGCAAGTAAACCCAAAACCTTTGTTGAGGCTTACAACACTACTTTAGACGTGGAAAGGACAGTGATGCCTGTACAGAATCAATCCAAAGGATACATGGGTTTCACTGAAGGAGCTCAAGGTTAGAAGAACAATCACAAGAAAGGTCACAGGCGTCACCAGGCCAAAGGAAGACATGGAGGGAAAGGGAAACCCCATCAAGAGAACAACCGACCTCGATGTTGCACCTGCAGGAGATGGCACACCGGTGAGTGCTGCCACAAGAAGAGGGTCTGCTACCATTGTCAGCAAGAAGGACACTTCATCGTCAATTTCCCTCAGCCTGACCCAAGAGGACCTTTGGGGCTCAGCTTGTGGCAGCACAACCAGTAGCTGCAACACCCCCAACCAGAGCACCTCCAGCTGGAGAAAGGAGACAAGCTAGAGTGTTCGCCATCAACCATGAAGAAGCTCAGGAAAATGCTAATAGGTTGATCGAGGGTAATAACCCTTAGATGTTTTTCCTTTTAGTTTAGTAGACCATGTAATAGCTTTCTAATGGGGTATAAACTATGTAGGCTTGTTGGAAGTCATGGGATAAAATGTAAAAGCAATTTTCGATTCTGGTTCTACTAATACTTTTATTTTGAGAAATCTGGCAACTATGCTTGGTTTAGATATCAAGGATTTGGGTTATGTTCTGGATGTCACAACCTCGAGTGGTCGTATTTATACCTCTCTTTTGAAAACCCCTATTTTGCCAGTTAAGTATCTGAACCATGAGCTTCCCACTGACTTCATCCTCCTCGATATGAATGATTTTGATGTGATCATCGATATGGATTGGCTTTCCACCTACAGAGCCCAGATTGACTGTAGAGAGAAGAAGATTCTTATTAGGAAAACCGGCTATCCACACTTCACCATTCGAGAAGAAAGGATGCGACAACCAACCTTTATGTGTCCGCTTTGAAAGCAGAACGAATGCTATCCAAGGGTTGTCGAGCCTACCTAGCCATAGTTACCGTACCTGAAGTTAAGGGACGATCCCTAGAGGAGATAGAGGTGATCTGAGAGTATGCGGATGTGTTTCCGGATGATCTAGTAGGAATTCCCCCTGAGAGGGAGGTAGATTTCTCTATTGAGCTAGCTCCTGGGACTAACCCTATATCTAAGGCACCCTATAGAATGGCCCCTGCAGAGTTGCTTAAGCTAAAAACCCAGTTGCAAGAGTTGTTGGATAAAGGATTCATCCGGCCCAGTACATCACCTTGGGGAGCACCAGTTCTCTTTGTGAAAAAGAAGGATGGGTCGCTTCAGATGTGTATTGACTATCAGATGATCAACCAGGCAACCATTAAGAATAAGTATCCTTTGCCTAGAATAGATGACCTGTTTGACCAACTCAAATCAGCTCCAATCTTCTCTAAGATCGATTTGATGTCAGGATACCACCAGGTGAGAGTAAGGAGTGAGGATATACCTAAAATGGCTTTTCAAACCCACTATGGTCACTATGAGTTTGTGTTCATGCCGTTTGGATTATCCAATGCACCTAGTGTCTTCATGAACCTAATGAACAATGTGTTCCAGCCTTTCCTTGACTCTTTTGTGATAGTGTTCATAGATGACATTTTGGTGTACTCGGATGACCTAGCCCAACACTGTGATCACCTGGGTAGAGTCCTTGATATCTTGAGAAAGCATACATTTTTTAGAAAGTTCTCAAAATGTGAGTTTTGGTTAGACCGAGTCATGTTTCTTGGACACATCATCTCAGGAGGAATAATTGTTGTAGATCTAGCCAACATATCGGTAGTTCGATACTGGCCGACACCAAAGAACCCCTCCAAGATTCGTAGCTTCTTGGGGTTGGCTGGATACTACCGTCACTTCATCAAGGATTTCTCAAATATTGCTTTGCCGCTGACCATGTTAACCCGGAAGGATGTGAAGTTCGTGTGGTCTGACATATGTGAAGCTCGCTTCCAAGAATTGAAGGAGAAGATGACCACCGCCCCTGTGTTGACTCTACCTTCTAGCAATGAGGGTTTCATGATATTCACTGATGCTTCTAAGATGGGACTTGGTTGTGTATTGGAACAAAATCGACATGTGGTTGCATATGCTTCCCGATAGCTCAAGCCTAATGAGGTGAATTATCTGACACATGACCTAGAGCTAGCTGCTATTATCCATGCTTTGAAGATATGGCGGCATTTCTTGTACGATGCTACCTTTGAGATCTTCACCGACCATAAGAGCTTAAAATACATGCTGACATAGAGAGACCTAAATCTACAAAAATGAAGATGGATGGAGTATATGGAGGATTATGACTTCACCATCGCCTACCATCCTGGTAAGGCGAATGTCGTAGTAGATGCTTTGAGTCAGAAACATCTTAAGTGTGCAGCTGTTTTGTCTAGTCAGTAGAAGAGTTTAGAAGAGCTGGTGGAGTGGACTCCACAACCGCTAGAAGATCGAGTTTGTTTGGCTAATATCCAGATCCAATCTGAGTTGTTGAGTGAGATCATAACAGCACAATTGACCAGTGAAGAGCTAGACAAGATGAAAGGTTTATTGATGAAGCCACCGACTCATCTATCCGTGGGAGTAGACGGAGGAATCAGGTTTGAGAATCACATATGGGTTCCAACGGATTCATCGATAAAGGAACGTATCTTGCAAGAGGCTCATGGATCCAAATACACAGTACACCCATGAACTAATAAGATGTTCAAGGACTTGCAGAGGTTTTTCTGGTGGCCAGGAATGAAGAAAGACATTGCGGCATGTGTGGCCAGCTGTCTTATGTGCCAGATGGTGAAGGCTGAACACCAACGACCCGGTGGGATTTTACAGTCAATAGAGATTCCAGAGTGGAAATGGGAGCAGATCACCATGGATTTCGTGGTGGGTCTACACCAGACCAAGAAAGGTCATGATGCGATATGGGTCGTGGTAGATCATCTTACCAAGTTAGCACACTTCCTTGCCTTAAAGACCACTGCTATGGTTACAGACCTAGTTGAGTTGTATATCGGAGAGATAGTGAGGTTGCATGGTGTACCATGATCGATCATCTCCGATAGAGATCCCAAGTTTACTTCCAAGTGGTGGAAGCAAGTTCAAGAGGAACTTGGTACCATGTTGAAGTTTAGTACAACTTATCACCCCCAGATGGATGGTCAGTCAGAAAGGACAATCCAGACGTTAGAAGATCTATTGAGAGCTTGTGTGCTCGATTGGGGTGGCTCATGGGAGAATTACTTACCTTTAGCTGAGTTTGCCTACAACAACAGCTACCAAGCCTGTATCGGGATGCCTCTGTATGAAGCTTTGTATGGGAGACCGTGTTGGTCCCCACTTCACTGGGATGATGTGGGTGAGAGGACCCTATTGAGGTCAGATGAGCTCCAAGTGTATGCTGATAAAGTTGCTTTGATCAAGCAAAGGCTGAAGAGAGCCCATGATCGACAGAAGTCATATGCTGATGCAAAGCAGACTGATGTGCATTTCACTATTGGGGAGCATGTGTTTTTGAAAATCTGACCACTCCGAGCTATAGCTAAGAATAGAGGAAAGTTGAGTCCCTAATACGTGGGTCCATTTGAGGTGTTAGAACAAATTGGTGAAGCTTCATATCATTTGGCATTACCTTTGGCATTACCCCCTCAGTATAGCATGATGCATGATGTGTTTCACGTGTCGAACCTGAAGCGATATGTGTAAGATCTAAGCGATGTGTTGAGCATTAAACCTATTGAGCTTCAAGGGAACCTAACTTATCTTGAGACACCTTTGCGGATTCTAGATACCAAGGTGAAAGATCTTAGATGCAAGAAAATAGAGATGGTAAAGGTTCTTTGGAGGTACCATGGAGAGGATGAGGCCACATGGGATCTCAAGGCGGACATGGAGAAAGAATACCCTAAATTATTTGATTGATTATTTGAATTTTATGGGCAAAATTCCTATAAGGAGGGGAGGATGTTATAACCTAAATTTCTGAAGAATGTAGTAAATGAAGTAATTCTCTTTTAATGAATAAATGAAATCTATTTCTTTGATTTGTGATGGATTTCATGTGGAATAGGCTTGATTGATTGATAATGGGCCATGTTGGCCATTGAGCCCAATTAAAAAGAATAGGAAATTGATTTGATTAAATTAAAGGGAAATATGAGAAATAGACAATTAAAAGAGGATAAAGGCAAATAGACATTACCCAATATGGGAGTTCGTGCCTCTAGGTTTTCTTGAGGTCCAAGGGACCCAAAATAATAAGATAATAGCAAACGGAAAAGAAATACCAATTAATTTTGATTAGTTAAAGGATAAATTTAGAGTGAAGGAAGCCTACTCATCCATTGTATTTTGTTTCCCAAATTTCGTACATAACTAGATAATGTAAAGAAAAACATTCCATTAAAATTTGAGGCAAAAAAGATTTAGGGTTGGGGAGATATCACTTTCTCAAGAAATCTCCAAATTAAGGCATTAATTTGACAAATACAAAAAAAGGGTATTTTCTTTTGTTTGATCGCGTGCAATGAAGGATGTTGGATCTTGATCCAACGTGGGATGGTCATCGTCCAAGTCCCACTGGGACTGTGATTCCACATTTTATAGAGGGACTTCCCCTCTTGGATTCCTCACGATTCACTGGATGTGCAAGTTGGCTGATGATTCCGTTGGACTCAAGGAAAGAAACCGAAGGGAAACATCCTTGGTTTGACGAGGATTGGTTGCCGATTGGGAAAGTTCCCAATCCGACAGGGACTTGCCCGACCCTAAATATAGGGATGGATGAAGAGGGAACCAACACTTCTGTTTGCTATCCCAATCACTGCGGAAGAGTGCGAGGAACATTTTAGCATGTCCAATTAATCCGTTCGTCCTATCCTCCTTCCTCGTCACCTCCGTGAAGCTCGTCGGAGTCCAGCAAGTAGGAGAGGGCCCCGACATGATTGCAGCCTACAATTGAACACCTAGACAACTTCGATAGAGGAATACGAAGCTTCCTAGCTTCTTGGCGTGATCACAGACAAACGAAATCGAGGAGTCAACGCTTGAGTTGACCATAGACCTGTTGCGCTCGGTGCAAGGTTGAAGATGAAGACCTCATGGTCTTTTACCAAAGTACCCCTCACCTCCTACAATCACGTTGAGGTTAGTTCGGTCATTCCTATTCTTTTGATCGCAAATAATGGGCATGCGCATCCACGACTGTTGGATCCTCAGTGGACCCGCGGACCATGGATCGGGCGATCCTGGTTTTTCTGAAAATAGCAAGTAAATCGATAAAAAGGAATTATCTTGATAAAATCGTATCTTTTGATAGAAAACTCAGATGCAGAAAGTTAATACATGAAAACTAAACAAAAAAATACGAGGAATACATTAAAAATAGTTTGAAGGCCTAAATCTGTCTCTTTCTGCAAAAGTATTTAATTTTGATTAAAGGTGTTAATTTGTGGTTAGAAACCCTAATTGTTAATATAGGATAGATTTAATATTTCAATTAGGTTAATTCAAGCATGGTTAACTTTTTTAATGATAAAGTTAGATATTAACCTGTTTTGATGATGAAATTGCAAGAATTAGAGTTTTAAACCTAATGTTGTAATTAATACCCTTAAAAACCCTAAGTGAGGAAAAAGGGAAGAAAAGTTATAGTAATCCAAAAATTATATTTTTTGTGGACCAAACCTGATCTTGAGGATCTTAATGGAAAATAAGACAACATAATTAGGGTTTGATGGATATTTTGATAAAAGTAAAATAAAAGTGGTAAAAAGGAAATGAAACCCTAATTTTTAAGAAACCCTAAAATTGGAATAGAAATCCTAAGGCATAAGATGAAATTGGATAAATATTGATAAAAGGAAGTTGGAATGTTTATTTTAGGATTTCTACACACTTTTCTTGCTTGATTGGATTTTCTCTCTCTACATAATTCTATCTCCAAACCTGCGGTACAGGTATGTGGTTACACTTATGACTACTCAAATTAGTTTTCTGGGGATTTTGTCGATGTTTCCGTCGTGGCTTGAATTAAACTATTCAATGAATTTAATTCATGCAAACTATAATGTGGATATGACTATCACCTAAGATATGCGCCTACTAACTCAGATCCTAGTCCCCTCTGTAGCTTGATAGACTGACCTAGTATATGGCTACCTATGGGGTAGGTCCATCAGGTCATTGGATGACTTAGTACATGGGTACCAATGGGGTAGGACCATCAAGTCACCTTGAGTCAGGGATTGGACTACCTTTGGGTAGGGCCATGCGACTCTATAACCCTAAGTATTGGCTACTTGTAAGGTAGGGCCATGGGGGTAAGGATCTACCATGTGAGAGAGGTAGTATCCATGTCCACTGTAGGGACAGCAAAAAGATAGGGGATAGGTAAGGATTGAGTAGTATTGCTTAAAACGTAATCTTGAATGTTAAATGATAATTGGTTGATTACATTGCTATAATAGTTTCACAATTTGTGTAATCCCCCACATGCCAGCTTTATGCTGACCGTGTATTTATTTGTCAGCATTTTTGGTACAAACCCCAAAAGAACAAACATTAAATTGTCACATTGCGAAAATAAGAAGTAAAGTGCAAGGAGGATTAGATAGAGTACATTCAAGCTGTGGATAGATAGATTTACAAAGTTTTTAAAAGGTATGCAAAGTTTTATTTTAATACCAAAATTCAGTTTAGATAGTAGAATTTCATAATTATCATTGCTTATTTGTCGAACCTTTGATCCAGTTTATTGGGATAACGGCTCTGACCTTTTGGTCTCCCTTGAGTGGGGGTTACTGGGAGGTGGGGTCGTTACTCCATTGCTCCTCAAAAATAGATCGAATGACCCTTTTTGCTTCCATGTTCGACGAATCCAAGCCTACAGGTGGGTGAAGAAAGGTTGTTTTCCTAGGACATACACCATAACGGTGAACTCCCAGATGTCCTTCATCCGACCGAACTCATCTTCTTTTAGTTCGACGTGCACTTCACCCTCTACCACTTTTGATTTTGGGTAAGTCATCTCCTTTCCCTTCTCTGTGGATGGTTTCTTCAGAACTTGGCTCCAAGCCAACTGCCGATGTCCACCACTACTGGGATTCTCAGCCGCAGTAGGCTCACTCATCTTTCCTTGATTTGTCACACGTTGGGAATCCTCTCCACTCCCAGTTGTGCCCACCACTATTGTAGCGGTTCCTTCATACATGATTGCATGGCTAGGGTTCCCTCCGCCTACACCCGCCGCCATAACGACAACCTCTCCTCTCGACTCACTCATGGTGTCCGTGGGGTTGGTGGTTTCGCTGAGTGGGGTGGTGGTGGTTGGGTGGATGACGGGAGAGGGAATCCCTCCCGCCATGGTCCTCGCTCCAGGGTGGATCGCCCAACTAGTCAACATAGCACGGCCTGGAGGGAAGACGACATTTTTTTATAAATGTATGGGATAAAGAGAGGCATTCTCTCCCCCTCTCCCATGCTCGTGACGGAGGCCGAATGTCTGGGAGGGTGATAAACCAAGGCGGCAGTTGGGATTCGAACCTAGGTTCCTTCATGAGGAGACACAGTGCTTGACCACTTGAGCCACTCCTTGTCGGCTTTTTATATATGTATGTATGTATGTATGTATTTAGAGAGAGAATACGAATATCAAATTATATATTTTCAGAAGTATAATATATAATAATACTACTAATATGTGGGTATATATTTGTAGATAGACTTATTTGTGTGTTGATACAAAATGACTTAGGTTTCAAGTGTTATTTATTTACTTGATAGATATACATGTGTTGGTATGTATGCCCCGTGAGCCAATCATGGGATGATTGGTGGGATACATTAAGATTGATTTGATAAAAATCAAAGGCAAGCTTCCAATTCTTTTAGGTTAGGTCATATGAGATAGTGATAGAACAAATTGAATGTCTAGAGAATGACAATACTCAATGACGTATGCCTTCAGGTTGAGGACCTGAACGATGAGATCATACGGATGCTAAGAGTTTGTACATTCTCATTATGTCCCTAGTCAGATGTCATTATGGAAGGTAGATAGACAGTAATGACACAAAAGACTAGATTGTGGTGTTAATTGATGACAAAATCTCATTAGTCATGATATATAGATATCAAACCAAACACATAGGTACTTGTTAGAGAACAAGTGTACCAGACAGACCCACCGTGAGTTTGACACATGGAATCATGACATGGTAGTCACAGTCAGTACTCACAGTGATGGTGGTGAGTGTGATTCTTTGACCTAAAATCACTACACTCAACACATGTCGTTGGGCACACTTTGACATCATCAAACACAGTCCTGAAACATGGGTTGTTATAAAGGTGATGATTGGGTGGCTTTGACACATGGGGCTTTTGAGGGGTGAGTGATAGATATGGGATTTGTCCCTCCTAAGGGAGTTTGATATCCAAGGCCACATGATGAGTAGGATTGAAATAGGGGTGCACACGCATGTGTGAATCAGTATGTGATATTGATGTCATACATATCTCTTCCAATCTTCTCTGAGATCAAGAAAGTTAATGAACGTTGACAGGATGACTGTTCCATGCCTCGAGTTCATTCGGGATATCAGTGACAAAGGAATTATACATTCGCTGTAACACCATTCACGGATTGAAGGATTGAAAGTTGTTCTCCAACTTTCTACTTTCACTTGGGTAGCACTGATGTGTGACTAGGCACCGCTCTTTGCTTGTGAAGTCATCAGTGTTATGGACTTTCACTGCCAACGTGAAATGGACCTGTAGGGTCACACACATAGGATTTAACATGGAATAGGAGTTTTGTCCAGAAACAATGTTTAGATTGATTACTAAAGGAGTTTAGTAGTTCAATTAAACACTCAATTAATTGATAGCTCAATATCATAATGTTCAAGGTGTTGGACATATTGATTGGAGTATCGGATTGATTGAAACCGAATTGACTGATTCTGCACAATATGCACTCCCAACCGATTGGCTCATGAGATGAATCGATCGGCTCATCTTGGTGAACCGATCGGCTCAAGTGTTGAGTCGATCGACTCATGTCTAGGGTGAAACGATTGCTTCAAGTGTGAAACGATCGATTCAACTGGTGCAACCGAGCAAGTTGGGAAAGTCGGATTGGTGAGAATTTTCCTTTCATTTCACTTGCCCAATTTGGTTTGGAAAAGGATTGGTGTTTGATACCAATTAGAAACAAAAGAAGGAAAGTCAATCGAGAACTGGTCAGGACCACGAACCGACCGGTTCAGAAAGTGAACCGACCATTTCATGGGTCCCAACCGATCTGTTGAGTGTCAACCGACCGGCTCAGATCCCCAACCGACCATTTTAGAAATGAAACGATCGGTTCCGGTTGCGAGTTGGTTGTTTTTGTTGGGTTTTAGGGGAGACAGAGAAGGCAGAGGAAACAAAAATTTCTCCCCCAACTCATACCGAGGAAACGCGTCAACGTCTATATAATAGGAAAGGATGGTTTGCAGAATCATACCTTGTCCCGAGGCTTGCTCGGCGATAATACCTCGCGCAATGCGCGGTCTTCAACTTCGGACTTCGACGATGTCTGTGCAGCTCCTGGTCGCACCGGGACTCACAACTCCTACTCGAACCGGACTGTCGGATGACAGTTGTCCTCCTAAGCGGCAGTGTCCTCCCGCCTCTGTAGTAGTCCACACAGACCACCTGGAACTCCACTCTCCTTGTCCCACAAGGAAGTGGAAGGAGTCGCACCCTCCTGTTGACGTACTAGTCGCCAACACGCTCTCCTGCCTCCTGTTGCAACTGCAGTTGTCCTTCCCTTGCTGCACCTCCCTTTTGCGGGAAGCACTTGCTCGGGCTCTTTCACGGTTACCAAAACCAGAGAGAACGACAACTTGCAGAGCAACTGGTTGCACTGAGCTGTATCTTTAGAAGCCCCCTATACCCCTATATATATAGGAGAGTCATGGGACAGGGTTCTCCATCCCGGGCAATGCGAGACTAATGCAGGAGTAGAAGGGTTCGAGAATTTTCCACAAAAAAGCAACCGATTCGCAACCTGAAATGATCGGTTCACAACTGAACCGATCGGTTCGGCCATTGAGCCGATCGGTTGGACCTGAGCCGATCGTTTGGGGCACTCCAACCGATCGGTTGGTGCCCTGAACCGATCGGTTCATGGTCCTAATCCGGCTCAAAAAGACTTTCCTTGTTTCTTTCCCAATTGGTATCGAATACCAATATTATTCCCAATCGAATTGGGCAATTTGAAACCAAAGGAAAATTCTTGCCGACATGACTTTCCCAACTGGTCGGTTGCACCAGTTGAGCCGATCGGTTCAACCCTTGAACCGGTCGTTTCAACCTGGGCATGAGCCGATCGGCCTGGACACTCCAGCCGACCGGTTCAGCAACCTCAGCCGACCAGTTCATCACATGAATCGATCGGTTGGGAGCACATGTTGGGCAAAATCAGTCAATTGTGATTTCAATCAATCCGATACTCCAATCAATGCGTCCAACACCTTGAACCATACAATATTGAGCTATCGACTGATTGAGTGTTTAATTGAACTACTAAACTCCTTTAGTAATCAATCTAAACATTGCTTTGTGGATAAAACTCCTCTTCCAGGTTAAATCCTATGTGTGTGACCCTGTAGGCCCATTTCACATTGGCAGTGAAAGTCCATAACACTTATGACTTCACAAGCAAAGAGCGGTGCCTAGTCACACATCAGTGCTACCCAAGTGAAAGTAGAAAGTTGGAGAACAACTTTCATCCTACAATCCGTGAATGGTGTTACAGCGAATGTATAATTCCTTTGTCACTGATATCCCGAATGAACTCGAGGCATGGAACAGTCATCCTATCAACGTTCATTCACTTCCTTGATCTCAGAGTAGACTGGAAGAGATATGTATGACATCAGTATCATATACTGATTCACACATGCGTGCACGCCTTTCTCAGTCCTACTCATCAAGTGGCCATGGATATCAAACTCCCTCAGGAGGGACAAATCCCATATCTATCACTCACCCCTCAAAAGCCCCATGTGTCAAAGCCACCCAATCATCACCTTTATAACAACCCATGTTTCAGGACTGCGTTTGATGATGTCAAAGTGTGCCCAATGACATGTGTTGAGTGTAGTGATTTGAGGTCTAAGAATCACACTCACCACCATCACTGTGAGTACTGACTGTGACTACCATCTCATGGTTCCATGTGTCAAACTCACGGTGGGTCTGTCCGATACCTTGTTCTCTAACAAGTACCTATGTGTTTGGTTTAATATCTCTATATCATGACTAATGAGATTCTGTGATCAACCAACACCACAATCTAGTCTTGTGTGTCATTGTTGTCTATCTACCTTCCACAATGACATCCGACTAGGGACATAACAAGAATGTACAAAATCTTTGCATCCGTATGATCTCATCGTTCAGGTCATGAACCTGAAGGCATACGTCATTGAGTACTGTCATTCTCTAGACATTCAATCTGTTCTATCACTATCTCATATGACTGAACCAGAAAGAATTGGAAGCTTGCCTTTGATGTTTATCAAATCAATCTTAATGTATCCCACCAATTATCACATGATTGGCTCTCAGGGCATACATACCAATAGACTCCCACTTGCACTGCGAGCCAATCACCTATGAATCATATTCATAGTGATCTTCAAACATGTCCCACATGTTACTGTGCTGTAGTGCCAACATAGTGAGTAATGGTAACACCGTTCCAAAGTCTGTATAAATTGCATGTCTCTCATCTCTTCACTGTACGTCACACGTATGAGATGGAGTTGCCGTAATATGCGATCTAGTATTCCTTTGCTAACCTTTAGCCACATTGCATGATCAAGGATTCCAGACTTGTCATCAATGGGCAGAATATAAGTTCATCTTATGAACTTCCAGATCCATATAATATCTACTACTATTCTCGACATTTCCCTTTTCAAATGGCTTTATTGGAACACTTTCAATTATCAACAAACATTCTCTTTTATACATTTTGCGATTAATTTTCTGTCCTTTCGGAAGTTCGCATCAATGTAACTCTTTACATTAAACTCTTCCTTATCTCCATAGAACTAGTACTTCACAAGCACTTATCAAGTTCTCATGGTATTCCAGTAACCCTTACTGGAAACAGACAGACATCCACTCGTCATGTCCTACATACGAGTTATCAGGATGAGCACATCATATTGCCATGTCCTACATACAAGATGATGAATGAATTTTATTCTTTCCATGTCATACATGCAAGATAATGGGATGATTACATACATGATAGATCCATATCTACTCTTGGTGTTCCCATTCTTCATAAGAATTGGACACTTGGCCTTGGGATACTAACTCCATGTAACATGGACAAGTTTTCTCCCACTGAATCTGTGCATACTGAACACTTCAGTACAGATTGCCAATGTATGCTTTCTCTTTCCAGGTCAAGAGATTTTCGAGAACTATCTCTATAGATCTCTATTCCTATCACATAGGAAACATCTTTATCTTCCTTAAAGATAATTTCCACTTTTGGATTTCCATTCTAGAACGTTTCCATTTCACATCAACATGTGGAATGTGAACACGCTCCCACTAAATCACAGATCCCTTCTTTATCTTTGACATATCAGTCAAACCCTTTGACTATATCATCAAAGTAAAGATCCAATTTTGAGTTGCTTGTACTCAATCAATCACATTGATTAGTCCATTGTAACTTATAGACTTCATTTGCATTAGTGGATTCATAAACCTTATAGGTTGTGTCACGTACACATCCTGTTTTTATTCCTCATTGGAATGCGGTTTTAGTATCCATATGCCAAATGTCTTAGTCATTAAGTTGCAATCAACAAGCATCATCCTTGTCAAAATGTTATCCATGTGTCTTAACACTTAAGACTTATTTTCACTTATGGATATGATCCAATGAGTGCTACCATCAAGGTCATACCTTATGGTTCACATGGAAGTCATTTAGGATGTAATGATTTTAAACCATAACTCAAGATTCGGTTCCTCATATTCATCTTGATAGTTGACTCATCACATGAACAACTCATCACATAGATAATTGAGGTGTATCTGTTAAAGATATAAGAACTCACAACCCTTGTGATTCTTAATTTCTTTTATTAGTGTGGGGTATTCTTTTATTAAGAAGAATTCAGTTATTTGATAATCATTCTCTAACTCCTTAGAGTATGATTCCTTCTTGATTCAGACATCATCATGCCTTAATCATGAGTTCACTATGATACATTATCATAAACACTCATAAGGATCTCAAACATTTGGTCCAAGTATTTCATTCATTGATCTCATCAAGAATTAATACTTTACCAAATTTGTACTTCAATGATAATCTTGAACATTTCAAGACATTCATATTGGTATTTCTCTAAACACCATTTGAAGTATTAGCATTTATTCCAATAGGTATGTAAATACATCACATGTATTATACCTAATAGGATAATCACTCTTCCACTACTTTAGTGAAGATTGATTAATCATGTCCAAGATATTCATGTCCCTTACTGGTTCTCTAACCAAAAGAGTCTAGTTTTATCCATCACATGGAAATTAGAAATGAATTTCTCATGATTAATGCTAATCAAATTGTTTGAGTTATCTATAACTTTTAGGTATCATCTTATCTTATGCATATCAAATATCACAACATAAATAAGGCATTGCCACAAAGATCATATCTTTAAGATTGAAAACACAACTTTATTAATTGCCATCATTGTCATACAATATGCAAAAATAAAGTGTTTCTATCTATTGGCAAGTATGAAATAGCAGTTCATAACTGTATTACATGCCTTATTGGATGAAAATAAACTAAAGTATTCCTATCTATAAAGGCAACACTTGCCCCAAGTAAGAATGCTTTACACTTTACATCTTGATATCATATATCTCAAAAAGTGTTACAAGTTTATTTACATGATACCTTCAAGTAGAGGCTTCAGTCGCCTCCTTCTTCTTTTGTTCTTCCAGGTAGAGAGGACAATTCTTTTTCCAATGTCCTGGCTTTTGACAATGGTGGCAATTTCCTTTCTTGGTCATGCCTCCCTTGGCCTTGAGAGCTGAAGATGGCTTGGACTCCTGGCTAGCTTCAGAACCTTTCTTAGCTTTGCCCTTGCCCTTGCGCTTGGACTTGCCTTTCTTGCTCGTGATCACCATCACGGACTTAGGCTTGTCCTTCTTCATCTGTAACTCGGCTGTCCTCAACATGCCCAACAACTCTGAAAGTGGCCTATCAAAGTTGTTCATGTTGTAGTTCATCACAAACTGACTGTAAGATTCTGGCAACGATTGCAGTATCACGTCAGTAGCCAACTCTTGGCTCAGTGGAAATCCCAGTCTCTACAGGTTCTCCACATACCCAATCATCTTGAGTGTGTGAGGACCAACTGGATCTCCTTCTGTCATGACGCACTTGAACAACGCCCTAGAAACATTGTACCTCTCTTGCCGTGCCTGATCTTCATACATGTTCCTGAGATGCAGAATGATCTCTATGACACCCATGTTCTCATGTTGCCTCTGCAACTCATGGTTCATTGAACATAGCATCAAGCACTTTGCATCAATGGCATCATCAGAATGCTTCTTGTAAGCATCCCTTTCTGTCCTTGGTGCATTAGGAGCGGGTTCCTCTGGAATTGGAGTATCCAAGACATAGAGCTTACGCTCTTGAGTGAGAACAATTCTCAATGTCCGATACCAGTCATGGAAGTTTGTCCCATTTAGCTTGTCCTTGTCAAGGACCGATCGCAAAGAAAAGTTGTTGTTGTTTGTTGCCATTTGAACTACAAAAGGAAAATATGCAATTTTAGTCCAAAACTCATTTTTGACTTATTTGATTGATTTGAAAGTTTGACGATATAATTAGGCCTTTAATTAATTATCGCTCCCACTATTTTACTTCAAATTGATAGCCCTCACCATCAATTTGGAAGATTGCAGTGTACAACCTTCTAGTGGGCAAGATCCTGAAATCCTCTAAGCCATGGACCAGCTAGGGCTGTCACCCACAACATAGATCTCTCAGGTAGGCAAATTTTGCCAATTGCATCATATGCAACTCTTGATAAGATGTCATATACAACTCCTTGCAATGATCATCTCTATGCCTTAAGGTACTAGATCCCATCTAGATCACCTTGTTAAGTCCGACCCAAAGCAAACACGATGAACATGCACCCTGCTAGGGCAGACCCACACATTCATCCTTCACGCTTCCACACGGTAGACGGTGCACCACGCTAGGGCGTGCCCACACTTGGTCGAACAAGCTTTTCACGTGTGTCGCATTTGGAAGGCATCTAAAACTTAATATTTTAATGAGGGATTTGGTTTTATATACATATACATATCCAATCACCACAATACATAGTACGTATCATATACATGCTATATCCCACAGAAAACATGCACAAACGATAAAAAGCGATGATTATGGCCATCCTGATGTGATTCCTCGAGCCAAGAGGAATCACGGTCATCTAGGTCTACATCACATGCAACCTGTACGAGATGAACTTTGTGCCTTGCCATCCGAGTTGATCAACTCATCACATGAATGATATGTACTCTCCAGCCGGTCATCTGGGTGCCACCATCCGATCGGTTGGCTCCTCCAACCGATCGGTTCGCCTGGTCGTCGTGCATCTCGTCATTACCGCCACCCGCTCGTCTCGCTCCTCGAACCGGTCATCAACCGATCGGTTCACTCCTTGAACCGACCGTCTGGAAGGTCAACCAATCGGTTCACTCCTTGAACCGACCGTCTGAGCTGTCGTCTTGATGTCCGCCGATCTTTGACATAACAGGAAATAAAATCCTATTCTATTTATTACTTTGCTTTAAAAGGGAAACCCCGATTTACATTCAGGGGGAGCAAAGGTAGAAAAGAATCTCGAATTATTTCGAGTTACATCGAGAGTAAGAGAGGGAAGATCAGTGCGCAGACCGAGATGCAAGAAACCACAAACAACCACACACAGATAGGGGTTTATAGGCCATAATCATGCTACACACATCCACCACAAAACTCGTTTAAGGGCGACGCGTATCGAGTGCATTAATAATACATATCATATATGTAATTAGGGATTTGTGGATTTAGGATTGGACATGCATAAAGCCGATATTATTCGCATCGCATGCAATAAATAAAGGCGACAAACCAAAATCGATCACATCGATATTCCTAAAACATAGAGCAGTTGACGTGGCTCTGATACCACTGTTGGGTTTTAGGGGAGACAGAGAAGGTAGCGGAAACAAAAATTTCTCCCCCAACTCATACCGAGGAAACACGTCAACGTCTATATAATAGGAAAGGATGGTTTGCGGAATCATACCTTGTCCCGAGGCTTGCTCGGCGACAATACCTCGCGCAATGTGCGGTCTTCAACTCCGGACTTCGACGGTGTCTGTGCAGCTCCTGGTCGCACCGGGACTGACAACTCCTACTCGAACCGGACTGTCGGATGACAGTTGTCCTCCTAAGCAGCAGTGTCCTCCCGCCTCTGTAGTAGTCCACACGGACCACCTGGAACTTTGCTCTCCTTGTCCCACAAGGAAGTGGAAGGAGTCGCACCCTCCTGTTGATGTACTAGTCGCCAACACGCTCTCCTGCCTCTTGTTGCAACTGCAGTTGTCCTTCCCTTGCTACACCTCCCTTTTGCGGGAAGCACTTGCTCGGGCTCTCTCACGATTACCAAAAACAGAGAGAACGACAACTTGCAGAGCAACTGGTTGCACTGAGTTGTATCTTGAGAAGCCCCCAATACCCCTATATATAGGAGAGTCATGGGACAGGGTTCTCCTTCCCGGGCAATGTGGGACTAATGCAGGAGTAGAAGGGTTCGAGAATTTTCCACAAAAAAGCAATCGGTTCACAACCTGAAATGATCGGTTCACAACTGAACCGATCGGTTCGACCATTGAGCCAATCGGTTGGACCTGAGCCGATCGTTTGGGGCACTCCAACCAATCGGTTGGTGCCCTGAACCGATCGGTTCATGGTCCTAATCCGGCTCAAAAAGACTTTCCTTATTTCTTTCCCAATTGGTATCGAATACCAATATTATTCCCATTCAAATTGGGCAATTTGAAACCAAAGGAAAATTCTTGCCGACATGACTTTCCCAACTGGTCGGTTGCACCAGTTGAGCCGATCGGTTCAACCCTTGAACCGGTCGTTTCAACCTGGGCATGAGCCGATCGGCCTGGACACTCCAGCCGACCGGTTCAGCAACCTCTGCCGACCGGTTCATCACATGAACCGATCGGTTGGGAGCACAGGTTGGGCAAAATCAGTCAATTGCGATTTCAATCAATCCGATACTCCAATCAATGCGTCCAACACCTTGAACCATACAATATTGAGCTATCGACTGATTGAGTGTTTAATTGAACTACTAAACTCCTTTAGTAATCAATCTAAACATTGCTTTGTGGACAAAACTCCTCTTCCAGGTTAAATCCTATGTGTGTGACCCTGCAGGTCCATTTCACGTTGGCAGTGAAAGTCCATAACACTTATGACTTCACAAGCAAAGAGCGGTGCCTAGTCACACATCAGTGCTACCCAAGTGAAAGTAGAAAGTTGGAGAACAACTTTCATCCTACAATCCGTGAATGGTGTTACAGCGAATGTATAATTCCTTTGTCACTGATATCCCGAATGAACTCGAGGCGTGGAACAGTCATCCTGTCGACATTCATTCACTTCCTTGATCTCAGAGTAGACTGGAAGAGATATGTATGACATCAGTATCATATACTGATTCACACATGCGTGCACACCTTTCTCAATCCTACTTATCAAGTGGTCATGGATATCAAACTCCCTCAGGAGGGACAAATCCCATATCTATCACTCACCCCTCAAAAGCCCCATGTGTCAAAGCCACCCAATCATCACCTTTATAACAACCCATGTTCATGACTGCATTTGATGATGTCAAAGTGTGCCCAACGACATGTGTTGAGTGTAGTGATTTGAGGTCTAAGAATCACACTCACCACCATCACTGTGAGTACTGACTGTGACTACCATCTCATGGTTCCATGTGTCAAACTCACGGTGGGTCTGTCCGATACCTTGTTCTCTAACAAGTACCTATGTGTTTGGTTTGATATCTCTATATCATGACTAATGAGATTCTGTCATCAACCAACACCACAATCTAGTCTTGTGTGTCATTGTTGTCTATCTACCTTCCACAATGACATCCGACTAGGGACATAACAAGAATGTACAAACTCTTAGCATCCGTATGATCTCATCGTTCAGGTCATGAACCTAAAGGCATACGTCATTGAGTACTGTCATTCTCTAGACATTCAATCTATTCTATCACTATCTCATATGACTGAACCAGAAAGAATTAGAAGCTTGCCTTTGATGTTTATCAAATCAATCTTAATGTATCCCACCAATTATCACATGATTGGCTCTCAGGGCATACATACCAACAATTTTTGTGGAAAATCTCGAACCCTTCTACTCCTGCTTTTAGTCACGCATTGCCCGAGATGGAGAACCCTGTCCCATGACCCTCATATATATATATGGGTATTGGCGGCTTCTCAAAGAACAACTCAGTGCAACCAGTTGCTCTGCAAAGTTGTCGTTCTCTGGTTTTGGTAACCGAGAAAGCCCGAGCAAGTGCTACCCGCAAAGGGAGGCGCAACAAGGGAAAGACAAATGTAATTGCAACTGGAGGCATGAGAGTGTGTTGGCGACTAGTACATCAATAGGAGGGTGCGACTCCTTCCAATTCCTTGTGGGACAAGGAGATTGGAGTTCCAGGTGGTCCGTGTGGACTACTTCAGAGGCGGGAGGTTTCTACCGCTCAGGAGGACAACTGTCAACCCCGACAGTCCCGGTGAGAGGAGGAGTCGTCAGTCCCGGTGCGACCAGGAGCTGCACAGACACCGTCCAAGACCGGAGGTGAAGACCACGCAAGCCGCGAGGTATTGTCGCCGAGCAAGCCTGGAGACAAGGTATAATTCCACAAACCATCCTTTCCTATTATATAGACGTTGACGTGTTTCCTTGTTCTGGGTTTGGGGGGGGGGAATTTTTTTTGTTTCCACTGCCTTCTCTGCCTCCCCTAAAAACCCAACAGTGGTATCAGAGCCACGTCAACTGCTCTATATTTTAGGAATATCGATATGATTGATTTTGGTTTGTCGCCTTTATTTATTGCATACGATGCGAATAAAATTGGCTTTATGCATGTCCAATCCTAAATCCACAAATCCCAATTACATATATGATATGTATTATTAATGCACTCAATACGCATCACCCTTAAATGAGTTTTGTGGTAGATGTGTAGCATGATTATGGCCTATAAACCCCTATATCTGTGTGTGGTTGTATGTGGTTGCTTGCATCTCGGTCTGCGCAGCGATATTCCTTCTCCTATTCCTGATGTAACTCAAAATAATTTGAGAATTCTTTTCCTACCTTTGCTCCCCCCAAATGTAACTCGGGGTTTCACAATTAAATTGTAAATAGGATAGATTTTATTTCCTGTTATGTCAAAGAATGGAGGACATTCTGACGACAGCTGAGACGATCGGTTCAAGGCGTGAACCGATCGGTTGATATTCCAGACGATCGGTTCAAGGAGTGAACCGATCAGTTGATGACCGGTTCGAGGAGCGAGACGAGCGGGTGGCGGCCATGATGAGATGCACGACGACCAGACGAACCGATCGGTTGGAGGAGCCAACCGATCGGCTGGTGGCACCCAAACAACCGGGCCAGAACGAGCAAGTCAACCATGTAATGAGTAGATCTACTCCGAAGGCAAAGCATAGAGTTCATCTTGTACAGGTTGCATGTGATGTAGACCTAGATGACCGTGATTCCTCTTGGCTCGAGGAATCACATTAGGATGGCCATAATCATCGCTTTTATCGTTTGTGCATGTTTTCTGTGGGATATAACATGTATATGATACATACTATGTATTGTGGTGATTGGATATGTATATGTATATAAAACCAAATCCCTCATTAAATATTAATTTTTAGATGCCTTCCAAATGTGACACACGTGAAAAGCTTGATCGACCAAGTGTGGGCACGCCCTAGCGTGGTGCACCGTCTATCTCGTGGAAGCTTGAAGGATGAATGTGTGGGTCTGCCCTAGCAGGGTGCATATTCATCGTGTTGGCTTTGGGTCGTACTTAACAAGGTGACCTAGATAGGATCTAGCGCCTTGAGGCATGGAGATGATCATGGCAAGGAGTTGCATATGACATCTTATCAAGAGTTGCATATGATGCAATTGGCAAGTGTTGCCTACCTGAGAGATCTAAGTTATGGGTGACAGCCCAAGCTGGTCCATGACTTAGAGGATTTCAAGATCTTTCCCACTAGGAGGTTGTACGCTGCAATCTTCTGAATTTATGGTGAGGGCTATCAATTTGAACTAAAATAGTGGGAGCGATAATTAATTAAAGGCCTAATTTTATCGTCAACTTTTCAAATCAATCAAACAAGTCAAAAAGAGTTTTGGACTAAAATTGCATATATTTCCTTTTGTTAAAATAAATGGTTAATCAACAAATCACTTTATTTGCAATCAGTCTTTGAGACCAACAAATTAAATGGGAATAATTCCACAATTGGTTAGGATGATGAGAAGTGTTCTCAATCAAAGAGCAAAAGCTCTAAGTCCTAGTTATACAAAGACCAGATGAACTCGATCCCACCATATAAATGGCTGAAAGTATGCTTATGGAAGCATACCGAGGAAGAAATTGATGAGGAGTGCTTAATGTTGTGTTCTCTGAACTATGAGTTGCAGAGACAACATGAGACATATGATGCCTCCAAGACACTGTCCTAGTATATCATGACAGAACGAGATCCAGTAAGGTATTCACACACTCAATGTAATTCACTACTACAGAAATAGCATTCAATGTCACTTTTCTGGGCGTCGGTTATTAAGAAAAACCGACGCCTAACATATAAGGCATCGGTTGTTTAAGAAAACCGACGTCTATATTCGAAGACCAGCCAGACGCGGGTACCGCTTTGTATTAAGCGTCGGTTGTTTATAAAAACCGACGCTTAAAGTCGCCCGTGAAATCCATATTTCGATAAAAAAAAATAGTGTCATTGTCAGCGTCAGTTATATACCTAGAAAACCGACGCCTATGTGTGATGAAAATTTGTGCGGAAAATGTCACTTTCAGCGTCGGTTATCCTTGTATAACCGACGCTAAAGGTGGTTCCCGCCAAACATTTTCATGAAAATATCGTCCAATTGGACGTCGGTTGTTGCAAACAACCGACGCTAAAGATGTTTAGGCGTCGGTTGTTGTAAACAACCGACGCTATTTGGGAACTTCATAATCCTCGATCGCCCAACTCTTCCCCTTTCTTCTGTTTCATTGCGAGCGATTTCTTCTCTGCTGTCGCCCGACTCTCTGCTCCTTCTTCTCCACGACAGCGCCGTCGTGCTGCCACTGCTACTCCGGCGCCCCCTTCTCCGGTGCCCCCTTCTCCTTCTCCTCCGCCGCCGCACCCCCTTCTCCTTCTCCTCCGCCTGGCCGCTGCCTGCCTGCCGCCGCCTGGCCGCTGCCTGCCTGCCGCTGCCTGGCCGCCTGCCTGCCTGCCGCCGCTGACGCTCCCTGCTCGTCGGAGTCACTGCCGCTGGTTCTGGAGCTCGCCGGCCGCCGCCCACGTACTCAACCAGCTCGACCTCACCCTACTCTGCTTGCCCAGGTACCTGCCGACCTACCCAGGCGCGAAATTGGTTCTTTATGTGCCGACCTAATCTGCTTGCCTAATCTGCTTGCGCGAAATTGGCTCCCTACTCTGCTTGCTTAATGTGCCTAATCTGCTTTAAGTGGTCCTAATATCATAACATGATAGTTTTATAATCATGGCTAAACATAATATGAACTAGATCTTTTTATGTCATTAAATCAATGAACTTAGGAATTGGGGGTTAAAGAATAACCCTAATGATAACAGGACAATAAGGAAACCTAAACTCTAGATTAGGACTTGAGTAGCGTTTAATGTTATTATATGATTTGTGGCACTTTAGGAAGTATATTGATTTCTTGATTTATTATTTAATAATGCTCTGTTGATTAGGATTAACCATGTTTCCTGTACTTTATAGACATTTATTATATATAAGAATGACAACACATGTATTTGTTGGCCTAGAAACCCGTCCAAGATTGACTCATTAGGAGTAAATCTTGGATAGTCCCCGGTTTGGGACTGTTCTTGAACACCTAATCTCACTTAGGATGTAAGTGTATAATGTGTATTGGGTTTTCGAGAAAATTTAGGTAGCATTTCCCTGTTTGTTCTCTAAGTACATATGTACTTAGAGAACAGCGGGGAAATGCTGCCGAAATTTTCTTGAAAACCCAATACACATTATACACTTACTAGTGAGATTAGGTGTTCAAGGATGGTATAGGTGGTACACATTTATTATATATAAGAATGACATCAAATGTGTTTGTTGGCCTAGAAACCCGTCCAAGATTGACTCATTAGGAGTAAATCTTGGATAGTCCCCGGTTTGGGACTATTCTTGAACACCTAATCTCACTTAGGATGTAAGTGTATAATGTGTATTGGGTTTTCGAGAAAATTTTGGTAGCATTTCCCAGTTTGTTTTCTAAGTACATATGTACTTAGAGAACAATGGGGAAATGCTGCCGAAATTTTCTTGAAAACCCAATACACATTATACACTTACTAGTGAGATTAGGTGTTCAAGGATGGGATAGGTGGTACACATTTATTATATATAAGAATGACATCAAATGTGTTTGTTGGCCTAGAAACCCGTCCAAGATTGACTCATTAGGAGTAAATCTTGGATAGTCCCCGGTTTGGGACTGTTCTTGAACACCTAATCTCACTTAGGATGTAAGTGTATAATGTGTATTGGGTTTTCGAGAAAATTTCGGTAGCATTTCCCCGTTTGTTCTCTAAGTACATATGTACTTAGAGAACAGCGGGGAAATTCTGCCGAAATTTTCTTGAAAACCCAATACACATTATACACTTACTAGTGAGATTAGGTGTTCAAGGATGGGATAGGTGGTACACATTTATTATATATAAGAATGACATCACATTATACACTTCGGATGTAAGTGTATACCCTAATCTTTTCCTAATATATACTTGTTTCCTAATATATACTTGTTTTCTCTGATCATAGAATGGATAGATCATGGATGTCCATTCGTAATCGTTGCACCCCAGAGTTTATATCTGGTCTTGATCAGTTTATTAGATTTGTCGAGGAACATAGGAAAAAACCTACAGATAGGTTCTACTGTCCATGTAGGCATTGCGGTAACAACTTGAAAGTCAACACTGGTGAGGAAATCAAAAGTCATGTCATGTGCAACGGGATTGTACAAGGCTATACAGAATGGCACTGGCATGGAGAGATTTCAAAATCGAAACCAGTAGATGTCGATAGTAGTGCTTGGGTGGAAGAAGAAATTGCCTCCGATGACGTAAATGTGAACGAACCAGTTCCAGCAGACATCGTTGATGCGATGATGGATAGTTGTAGGGTAGAGCACACCGATCCACCTCCTATCTTTAGAAACATTGTGCATGATGCTGAGATACCGTTATACACAGGCTGTGCTAAGTTTACGAAGCTTAGCGCTGTGTTGAGATTGTATAAGTTGAAAGCTAACAATAGATGGAGCGACAAAAGCTTCACTTCATTGTTGACTTTGTTGAAAGAAATGCTTCCTGAAGGAAACGAGCTGCCAATCTCAACATACCAGGTGAAAATGTTGTGCCCAATGGGAATGGAGGCCAAGAAGATACATGCATGCCCGAATGATTGTGTATTATTTCAAAAGGACTATGTAGATTTGAAAGATTGTCCAAAATGTGGTGCGTCACGGTATAAATTGACGACTTCGGGGGAGTCCAAAACTGGTTCTCCTGCCAAGGTGTTGTGGTATCTACCTATAATATCACGGTTTCAATGCTTGTTTGCAAATCCAAAAGATGCGATGAATTTGAGGTGGCATGCAGATGTTAAGAAAAATAATGATGGGATCCTGCGACATGCGTCTGATTCCCCACAGTGGAAGAAGATTGATCTATTGTACCCCAAATTTGGTGAAGAAGATAGGAATCTAAGACTTGGGCTTTGTACAGATGGGATGAATCCGTACGGGACATTGAGCAGCCAACATAGCACTTGGCCAGTCATGCTTCTTATATACAATCTTCCTCCCTGGATGTGTATGAAAAATAAGTATGTTATGTTGTCATTGTTGATATCGGGCCCTAAACAACCCGGAAATGATATCGATGTTTATCTTGAACCTTTGATTGATGACTTAAAGAAACTTTGGGCTGAAGGTGTGATGACCTATGATGCTTCAGCAAGAGAGACATTTCGTTTGCACGCTATGTTGTTTTGCACTATTAATGACTTTCCAGCATATGGGAATTTGTATGTATATAGTGTCAAAGGAGCTAAAGCGTGTCCTATATGTGAAGAAAACACTGATTCAATAAGACTAAAACATGGCGGCAAGACTGTATATCTTGGTCATCGAAGGTTTCTTTCAAAATTCCATCCGTATCGTAGGAAGCGCAAAGTATTCAATGGATGGAATGATGAACGGAGTGCACCTAAACCTATACCAGGGGATGTTGTTTATGAAAGAGTAAAATTCCGCTCTTTAAATGTAATTGGGTTGATAACACCAAAGGAGTTATAGTGGATGAATTGGGTTTCACTTTGGTGAACTTTGAAAAGATTGGCGAGAAGGGTGAACCATTCATATTGTCATCACAGGCGAAACAAATATTCTATATCGATGATCCTGCGAATGATAAATGGTCGGTTGTTCTTCATGGTAAAAGACAATTCATTGAAGATCCTATAGATGAAGAAGAGTACTATGATAAGTATGATGACTCCAGTCCATTCTCAGTTGGGTTGCCAACTCCACAAAATATTGAAGCTAATGATGACTTATATGTGCGCGGAGATCACAATGAAGGATTGTTAATTGATAAAAGATCACAATTTTAGAGACATGTATGTTTATACAAATGCTAAATATTTGTCTTTTTCTAGTTAATACAAATGCTAAATGTTTGCCTTTTTCTAGTTAATACAAATGCTAAATGTTTGCCTTATTAATGACATTTTTAGATGGCTGACCATGATGAGCATGATGTCCATGATGAGCATGAAGTCCATGATGAGCATGCTGTCCATGATGAGCATGGCGAGGATACCAATGTAAGTTCTAAAAACATATCCTGTATTTCTATAAAATTCATTATCTTCTAGTTATGTCATATATCCTATATTTCTATATTGGGCTAATTTAGTGTGTTTATTTTTGTCAAATTTTAGGTTGATGATGTACCTGTACCCACTGAAGCACTGGAGCAACTTGATGCGCAACACCAAACACTTAATAAGAAAAGGGGCATCACTCTGTTGAAGAAGTTATTAGCGTTAAGTGGTAGTGGATCGAAATTGGTGGTGGAGTTTGATAATGGAGGAAATGCAATCGGAGTGAACCGCAATAATTTTGTAAACTATCTTGGGTGTACCAGTCGGAGCCATTGTGGTGTTAAGTATGATAATTGGCATAAAGTTCCTCAAGGGAAAAAAGACTTGATATGGAAGGATTTATGCGTGAGTTATTATTATTTGCAATTCTATTTTGTAGATTACAAATTCTATTATTTGCAATTCTATTTTGGATACTAGTTAATAACATTTCTATTTTACAGAATCTGTTTGCATTGGATGAGAAGTTGCATCGTAAAAGTATGATGCAACGCGCTGGAAAGATGCTTAGGAATTATAGGACAAATCTGAACAAAGAATACATAAAAGAGGGTGATAAGAAGAAGAAATCAGCCCTTGAACAATGGAGCTTCTTGGACAAAGAAGATTGGGACAATTTTGTTGCTTCAAGAAAATCTGAAGAATTCAAGGTATTAGGCGTCACTCCCAATTTAATTAATATACATTGTATTCACCTATTCAAGATTAACATTTAGTGCTACTAACCAAATCATTAATGTGCATACTAACTAGGCCCTCAGTGACGCACAAAAAGCAAGGCGTGCACTGAATGTGCATGACCACACTATGGGTCCAAAAGGCTATGCAAGCGTTTGCCAAAGACTACATGCGGAGTCTGCGGCTACTCAGCAGTCTGCTGCTACTCAGGAGTCTGCTCCTACTCAGGAGTCTGCCACACCCATGCCTCGCCATGATATCTGGATAGCTGGCAGGCAAAACAAGAAGGGTGAAATAAAGAAGCCTGTAACTGCTGAGGCGGCTGCAAAAATGGTAAAATACAACTCTTAGAGAAATCGTTTGAATATTGATTATTTGTGGTGTTAACTTACCAATTTCTATTTATGCTGATTAGCGGGAGCTGCACGAGCAGAGGAAACAAGGCACGTTCATCCCTCAGGGCACAAGGGATGAATTGACAGTTGCTCTGGGTAACCCAGAGCATCCTGGACGTGTTAGAGGTGCCGGCGCTGGTGTTGGCATCAAAGCATTCTTTGGGCCATCCCAGCGCAAACCCAGAGTGGGACTTTCTCAAGAAGAGGTAACCTATTCTTCTTTTTGAATGTTACTGCAAAAGGAAATTCATTAATAAGAAGCTAATGTTTCTTTTATCCATGTATAGGAGAATAAGAGAGTTGAGGATTTAGTTGCTAAGAAGGTCAACGATGTAGTTGCTGAGAAGGTCAAGGAAGAATTGCTGCGGTGGCAGGCATCTCAGGCTTCCAATCAGCCTATGGCGACCCACTCTTCTCCTGATGCACAGACTGCGAGTAATCCTGGAGACCCATCGCCTAGCACGTCTGCTGTAAGTATTGTTTATGACATTGTAGCTAGTCTTTTCAAGATGATATGTTTTCAAGATTATATGTATATATGTATAACATTCTTTACGTAAATTTGTAGGCATTGAAGCCATGCCGCTTAAGAATACAAGACTATGTTGTTGCAGAGGCGCAAGCTTACCCGTCCCTTCCTGGGGAAAGGTTTCACGAGACTCCAATGCCACAGGGCTATGTTCGTGTGGGCCCATTACGTGTGTTACCCGATTGGAGGGAAGTTGCGTTGCCATATGCCCACCCAGATATTGATACACTTGGTGAGGCAGAAGGCGGGGTCATATTGTGGCCCAAAGCAGATGTCGTCTACACGACTAAACTTGTAAGATAAATTTACATTGATTTAGACTGTTAATGTGTATATATGATGTCAAATGATCTGAAATTATATATACAGGTTAAAAAGAAGACACCAGGAGCACCTAGGCCTCCACCTCCACTTCCCGCATTACCAACTTGGGTTCCAACTGACCTAACATACCCGTTAGGTCCTACTTGTAGGGGAATGGCATGTTGGCTACGGGCACATAATATACATTGCCCTATAATAGTTTCTTTAGATGCAGATTATGCAGGTCGATCATACGATAGCTCTTTATTTATACAAGATATTATTGAGCTGTTTATGTATGATTGGCTGAAAACATCAATGATAGAGACATGGATAAGGTGAGATCTTGTTTATACATCCATATACCTTGTGTAAGATCCGGTGATCTGGTTTCTTATATATTAATGCATACGCCTATATGTTTTGCAGCTACTTAGTCGAAGATCATTGCAAACAATTTGCATTTGATCATGTGGGATTTTTGATTCCATCATTGATTAGTTTGGTAGCTAAAGACCCTGATAATGTTCAACAATACTGTATAGATGCTTTTACAATTTTTGGTCAGCAAAAGAAGACGATAATAATAGCTCCATTCAATGTCAAGTAAGTTTACTTTATTTATAATTTGGACTTAAGAAAATTCCATTTTTATTTTGCATTTTGAGTTATTAATTGTTAACTTCTTACTTCTAGCGGTAGACATTGGGAGTTACTAGTTATTGTCCCCGGGACATTCACTGTTTATTATCTAGATCCTACGGGTAGTACATTGAACACTAAAATTGGACACGTAATGAGAATGCCATTATTCTGGTGAGAAATATTTCATTTTTATATCCGTTAACATCTTTTATTACATTACTATTTACTTATGCAATTTATTGTGTTATATTAACATGTAGGGGTTTAGATGCATTCAAAAAGGCTGGAGGAACGGTCCCAAGGAAAAAGAACCAGCCAATAAATTGGCAGAACGTACAAGTAAGTTCCCGACTCGAATATATATATTATTGATGTGAATTGTGCTCAGTTGTATTATTTTGTATGTTTCAATTTATAGTGTGCTACACAAGACAATGGCTGGGCATGCACATACTATGTGATGCGATTTATGCAGATGATTATCAAATATGCCGCATTGGACATCGATACCATACATGAGGTATTATATATAGTCTCATTAGTTAGTATGAAATATATCAATCTTATCTTATTTTTATATTATTACTTATATATATACATCATTCTCTTTGCAGGTGTTTAAAACTGACCACACTATAGGTAAACGCTTAAAAAATATACATGCTCCATATACGATGGAAGCATTAAATGAAGTAAGAGAAGAATGGGCAAAAGCCATACAAGCAGTGGCAACTGTAAGATATAATTGGGATGTTGATAGCGATAATGAATGATACTTTGTAAATGAATATTTCTGAATGTTAATACATGTATTTGAATGTTTCTATATGTGTGAATGTGAGAATTGAATTGATGTCTGAATGTATGTACTTGTGTAGAATTTTCCTTGTGACTTTTGTAGGTTTGCGGCCTGTTTGTAGGCTGATATCAATGGATGTCGTAAACCTGCAGTTCAGAAAACTGAACTGCATGTTCTCATCCTACTGACCAGCCACAGCAGGCCTGCAAACTGATATGAAAAAAAAAATATAAATAGGCGTCGGTTATTTATAGAAAACTGTCAGCAAAGACATACAACGTCGGTTATTTGATAAAAACCGACGCCTAATAGTACAAACAACCCGACCGTGCAGGATAGCACGGCCGTGGTGGAAAAGGCGTCGGTAATTCATATAAAACCGACGCCTATAGTACTAAACACGACCGTTCAGGGAAGCACGGCCGTGTCGTCTTGAAGTATAGGCGTCGGTGTTTTAGTATATAACCGACGCCAAAAGTGTTCGCGCCACAGAAAATGGCGTCATCTAGGGCACTTTATGCGTCGGTTATCTACTAAAACACCGATGCTATATTCTATATAGGCGTCGGTTGTTTAGTAAATAACCGACGCACAAAGTGCCCTAGATGACGCCATTTTCTGTGGCGCGAACACTTTTGGCGGCGGTTATTTACTAAACAACCGACGCCTATAGAATAAATAGGCGTCGGTTAAAAAACCGACGCCGAAGTGTTCGACCTTTAGCGGTGCCCACATAGGCGTCGGTCCGAAACCGACGCCAAATGGGGTTAAACGACCGACGCCAAAGGCCGTTTCTGTAGTAGTGATTGGGTATGTGGAAAGACCTGACTAAGAAGGATTCCCTCTGAGCCAAGAGCTGGCTATTGGTATGATACTGCAAATGTTGCGAGAATTATATAGTTCGTGATAAACTACAACATGAACAACTTTGACAAGCGTTGATAAAGTTGTTGGACATGTTGATGACAGTAGAGGCAAAGATGAAGAAATAAAAACCATAATCTTTGATGTGATCAAAGAAAAGGTAATTCTTAAGGGCAAGGACAAGGGCAAATCAAAGATGTGTTCTGATGCTAGCCAGCAATCCAAGCTGTCTTCAGCCTCAAGGCACATGGGGAAAGGGTGTATGAGGTATTTCCCTCTATATCTGGAAGAACAAAAGAAGAAGAAGGAGGCGGCAACCATCTCTACCTAAGGTATCATGAAATGAACCACTTCTTTATCTGAGGTATATGATACCAAGATATGGATCTATCATATATGATATGCAATATCTGCAAAGAAGTGATGGCCTTTGTGAAAGGACAAAGAAAGAAGTACCCATCATTGGAGCAAGTGTTTTTGCCATAGATAGGAGTATCTTTCAGTTTATTTCAACCTAAAAGGCACAAAATAGAGTTGAGAACTGCTATTTCATATATTGCCAATAGATAGAAACACTTTATTTTTGCATATTGTATGACAATGGTGGCAATTAATAAAGTTGATGTTTCAATCTTAAAGATATGATCTTTGTGGAAATGCCTTGTTTATCTTGTGATACATGGTATGCATAAGATAAAATGATACCTAAAAGTTATAGATAACTCAAACAATCTAATTAGCATCAATCATGAGAAATTCATTTCTAGTTTCCATGTGATGGATAAATCTAGACTCTTTTGGTTAGAGAACCAGTAAGAGACATGAATATCTTGGACATGATTAGTCAATCTTCACTAAAGGTAGTGGGAGAATGATTATCCTGTTAGGTATGATACATGTGATGTATTTACATACCTATTGGAACGAATGCTAATACTTCAAATGGTGTTTAGAAAAATACCAATATGAATATCTTGAAGTGTTCAAGATTATCATAGATGAAGTGCAAATTTGGTAAAGTGTTAATTCTTGATGAGATCAATGAATGAAATACTTGGACCAAAATGTTTGAGATCCTTATGAGTGATTATGATAGTGTATCATAGTGAACTCATGATTAAGGCATGGTGATGTCTAAATCAAGAAGGAATCATACTCTAAGGAGTTAGATAATGATTATCAAATAACTGAATTCTTCTTAATAAAAGAATACCCCATACTAATAAAGGACATTAAGAATCACAAAGAGTTGTGAGTTCTTATATCCTTGACAGATACACCTCATTTATCTATGTGATGAGTTGTTCATGTGATGAGTCAACTATCTAGATCAATATGAGGAACCGAATTTGGAGTTATGGTTTATGACCATTACATCCTAAATGACATCCATGTCAGCCATAAGGTATTACCTTGATGGTAGCACTCATTGGATGAAATCCATAAGTGCAAATGAATCTTAAAGGTTAAGATACATGGATAACATTTTGAGAAGGATGATGCTTGATGATTGCAACTTAATGACTAAGACATTTGGCATAGGGATACTAAAACCACATTCCTATGAGGAATAAAATAAGGATGTGTACGTGACACAACCTATAAGGTTTATGAATCCACTAATGCAAATGAAGTCTATAAGTTACAATGGACTAATCAATGTGATTGATTGAGTACAAGCAACTCAGAATTGGATCTTTACTTTGATGATATAGTCAAAGGGTTTGACTGATATGTCAAAGATAAAGAAGGGATCTGTGATTTAGTGGGAGCGTGTTCACATTCCACATGTTGATGTGAAATGGAAATGTTCTAAAATGGAAATCCAAAAGTGGAAATTATCTTTAAGGAAGATAGAGATGTTTCCTATGTGATAGGAATAGAGATCTATAGAGATAGTTCTCGAAAATCTCTTGACCTGAGAAGAGAAAGCATACATTGGCAATCTGTACTGAAGGGTTCAGTATGCACAGATTCAGTGGGAGAAAACTTGTCCATGTTGTATGTAGTGAGTATCTCAAGGCCAAGTGTCCAATTCTTATGAAGAATGGGAACACTAAGAATAGATATGGATCTATCATGTATGTAATCATCCCATCATCTTGCATGTCAAGAACAAAATGCATTCATCATCTTGTATGTAGGACATGACAATATGATGTGCTCATCCTGATAACTCGTATGTGGGACATGACTAGTGGATGTATGTCTGCTTCCAGTAAGGGTTACTGGAAAACCATAAGAACTTGGTAAGTACTTGTGAAGTACTAGTTCTATGGAGATAAGGAAGAGTTCGATGTAAAGAGTTACATTGATGCGAACTTCCGAAAGGATAGAAAATTAATCGCAATATATATATAAGATATATAAAAGTGAAAGTTTGTTGATAATTGGAAATGTTCCAATAAATCCGTTTAAAAGGAAATGTCGAGTATCCGTATGTTAGAGAACAGCAGTGGATACTATATGGATCTGGAAGTTCATGATATGAACTTATAGATATTTCGGTCATTGATGAAAAGTATGGAATCCTTGATCATGCAATGTGGCTAAAGGTTAGCAAAGGAATACTAGATCACATATTATGACAACACCATCTCATACGTGTGACGTACAACGAAGAGATGCGAGACATGCAATTTATACTGAATTTGGAAAAGTGTTGCCATTACTCACTATGTTGGCACTAGAGCACAGTAACATGTGGGGCATGTTTGAAGATCACTATGAATATGATTCAAGGGTGATTGGCTCGCAGTGCAAGTGGGAGTCTGTTAGTATGTATGCCCTGAGAGCCAATCATGGGATGATTGGTGGGATACATTAAGATTGATTTGATAAACATCAAAGGCAAGCTTCCAATTCTTTCTATTCCAGTCATATGAGATAGTGATAGAACAGATTGAATGTCTAGAGAATGAAAGTACTCAATGACGTATGCCTTCAGGTTGAGGACCTGAATGATGAGATCCTATAGATGCTAAGAGTTTGTACATTCTCATTATGTCCCTAGTTGGATGTCATTGTGGAAGGTAGATAGACAGCAATGACACACAACACTAGATTGTGGTGTTGGTTGATGACAGAATCTCATTAGTCATGATATAGAGATATCAAACCAAACACATGGGTACTTGTTAGAGAACAAGTGTACCGGACAGACCCACCGTGAGTTTGACACATGGAACCATGACATGGTAGTCACAGTTAGTACTCACAGTGATGGTGGTGAGTGTGATTTTTTGACCTGAAATCACTACACTCAACACATGTCGTTGGGCACAATTTGACATCATCAAATGCAGTCTTGAAACATGGGTTGTTATAAAGGTGATGATTGGGTGGCTTTGACACATGGGGCTTTTGAGGGGTGAGTGATAGATATGGGATTTGTCCCTCCTTAGGGAGTTTGATATCCAAGGCCACTTGATGAGTAGGATTTAAATAGGTGTGCGCACACATGTGTGAATCAGTATGTGATATTGATGTCATACATATCTCTTCCAATCTGCTCTGAGATCAAGAAAGTGAATGAACGTTGACAAGATGACTGTTCCATGCCTCGAGTTCATTCGGGATATCAGTGACAAAGGAATTATACATTCACTGTAACACCATTCACGGATTGTAGGATTGAAAGTTGTTCTCCAACTTTCTACTTTCACTTGGGTAGCACTGATGTGTGACTAGGCACCGCTCTTTGCTTGTGAAGTCATAAGTGTTATGGACTTTCACTGCCAACGTGAAATGGACCTGTAGGGTCACACACATAGGATTTAACCTGGAAGAGGAGTTTTGTCCACAAACAATGTTTAGATTGATTATTAAAGGAGTTTAGTAGTTCAATTAAACACTCAATTAATTGATAGCTCAATATCATAATGTTCAAGGTGTTGGACATATTGATTGGAGTATCAGATTGATTAAAACCGCAATTAACTGATTCTGCACAATCTGCACTCCCAACCGATCGGCTCATGAGATGAACCGATCGGCTCAGCTTGGTGAACCGATCGGCTCAAGTGTTGAGTCGATCGGCTCATATCCAGGGTGAAATGATTACTTCAAGTGTTGAAACGATCGATTCAACTGGTGCAACCAAGCAAGTTGGGAAAGTCGGATTGGTGAGAATTTTCCTTTTGTTTCACTTGCCCAATTTGGTTTGGAAAAGGATTGGTATTTGATACCAATTAGAAACAAAAGAAGGAAAGTCAATCGGGAACTGGTCAGGACCACGAACTGACTGGTTCAGAAAGTGAACCGACCGTTTCATGGGTCCCAACCGATCGGTTGAGTGTCAACCGACCGGATCCCCAACCGACCATTTCAGAAATGAAACGATCGGTTCAGGTTGCGAGTTGGTTGTTTTTGTGGAAAATCTCAAACCCTTCTACTCCTGCTTTTAGTCCCGCATTTCCCGGGATGGAGAACCCTATCCCATGACCCTCCTATATATAGGGGTATTGGGGGCTTCTCAAAGAACAAGTGCTACCCGCAAAGGGAGGCGCAACAAGGGAAAGACAACTGCAGTTGCAACTGGAGGCAGGAGAGTGTTTTGGCGACTAGTACGTCAACAGGAGGGTGTGACTCCTTCCAATTCCTTGTGAGACAAGGAGATTGGAGTTCCAGGTGGTCCGTGTGGACTACTTCAGAGGCGGGAGGTTTCTGCCGCTCAGGAGGACAAATGTCAGCCTCGACAGTCCTGGTGACAGGAGGAGTCGTCAGTCCCGATGCGACCAGAAGCTGCACAGACACCGTCCAAGACCGGAGGTGAATACCACACAAGTCATGAGGTATTGTCGCCGAGCAAGCCTCGGGACAAGGTATGATTCCACAAACCATCCTTTCCTATTATATAGACGTTGACGCATTTCCTTGTTTCGGGTTTGCGGGAGAATTTTTTTTTGTTTCCACTGCCTTCTCTGCCTCCCCTAAAAACCCAACAACATGTTCATATATACCTATGCTAAGTCACGATATATATGTAACTAGTCAACAATATTAACTAGTTCATCACCTATCACCATTGTTAAAAAAAAACCTATTACCATTTAAAAAAAACTTAGTAAACAATATTAACTAGTTCATAACCTATTACCATTGTTATAAAAAACTTATTCTAATTTTCTAATTGTCTATTGTGATGTTCACATGCTGACTTCACTTGGATTCCAAACATGCCAGTCTAACTCAGTTCAAATTGGTCCAATTCAAAAACAATCTTATTACATGCTCATAGAATTTTTATTGCTAGTAACATTTGTATAAATGATAATACATGTACACTTAAATAAATCTGGATAAACATAAAATAGTAGGTCCTAAAAAAGTCTAGCAGTAGATTATAATCATACATACTTTTGTATATTATTATTTCATATTGCTGTATCTTTTTGGTGACCGATTGAACCCACCCCAAGAGAGCCCGACATAAACATTTGAGGCATGAGAGGCTATGCTCCGGTCTCCCCCTTTCGTGCCAAATCAGCGTGGATTGTCGTTCACAAAGTGTCTTCCATGAGGTTTGAAACCAAGTCTTTCATTCGGACATACCGAGCTCTTACCACCCAGACTACTCTAGTTGGACATATAATTACTTTTGTATATTATTATTTCATATTGGTGTATGAATTACATATAATATCTTTAATCCTCTTTGTGAGCATAATTACTACAAAAATTACATTATTTTGTGGTCACAAAACTATATAGTTCACCAACAATGGACACAAATCTACATTGTGATACTTTATGTATCATTGACATATACTATATGTACTACTTTGTATATAAGTATACAATATGAAAAAAATATTTTGTACCATGCAAGATAACAATGTGATAATTGTATGAAAATTAAATTTTACCACAACTATTGAGTGATGTGTTGTGTGATGTTCCAATATACATTGTGTATCTCATTTGTATACAATGAGTACCACACACATTTTGCGCATGTGTAGGTGTAAAAGTGGGTGAATGTTAGTTGTTAGGAATCATTCTCATTTACTTACAAACATGAATTTTATTGAATAAGGTAATAAATTCTTATTTTCAAATGTGATATACTATCTAGGCATATATCTTGTATAATCTTTTAAATGGTTGACGAAATAGAATAAACTTCAATTTTTAGTAGTCTCTTAGAAAATGGTTATTCAATATCAAAATTTTCATTCTTATAGACTTGAATATCAATTAAATAATTGACATATAATAAGAGACTTTTCCAAACATTCCTCTCAATTTCCTTAAAATTGTAGAATACCCCTCTCCTTCCCTTAATTTCCGCCACCCCCTCTCACTTATATATGATTCCAATATACCCCTACTAGTCTCTTCCCATCAGCTACTATGATGGAATAAATAATTCTTTATTTTTGCTACTATGTTTACACTCTTTCACTCTCACACCTTCCATTCAATATAATTAGTGATGAAAAAATAGTCGTATCCAATCAGAACGATTTTAGACTTTGAGTATGTTCAAATTTTGGATTATGTTGGATCATGTCACATTTCATTTAAGTTGAATCTTTATAAGGTGTGTCTAGTTTAGGTAAGGTCGGGTCTAGTGTATTGTTTGTCACAATATAAATTTAGTTTTTTGGTATATCAATGATAAATACCTTTTATGATGTTCAATTTACTTCAAGTAGGGTTGGGTCTATATGGTTTTGATTTCTTTGGGAAGAATTTTTACACTCATCTTTGGGCCAGTTTGGGTTCAAATTATACACATTTGGGTCAAGACTAGATATAGTGAAATATGTCCCACTATCATGCATGAATGAATTTTTATTTATATTATTAAAGTGTACTATATGTAGCACTCTTTCATACCTTAATCAATATTCTTAGCCATGAAAACAAAGTGTAATCCAATAGGAATAATTTCATGCTTATATTTGTTTGTTTGAATTTTGCATTATATTCTGTGGGGTGAAATTTAGTTTTTGTCAATTATGGTTTGGTCATTAAAGTTCAAGTCAAATCTCATTTTGTCTAGTTTAGGGTGAGTTTTGGGTTTGCTACTTTCTTTTTCTACTATGAACAAAATAATATTTTTAAAATGTTTAGGTTTATTTGGGTAGGGGGTGTGTCTATACGGGCTATATATGTTCCAAACAGACATGACGATTGTGCTAGGATCCATTTGGATTCAAGGTGCACATTCAGGTTTCTCCATAGTTAGCAAAACCTAATAGTGTAAAATGTTCAACTATAAACTAGGATTTTAATTTGTTTTAAAAATATTGTTGTTTCTTTAAATTTATATGATAATTTTTATATCTTAATAAATCTTTTGTATGAAAAGTTTCAAGATTATTAATACAGGGTATGAGAATAGTAAGAAATGATACAACGGAAATTGTGTATAATGATTTTTAAAAGTAATTTATGTGTTTCCATCCACTATTTCATTGTATTTCAAAATGCCTCAACCATGTGTGAATTGACTTTTTTAAACAAAAGATTCTTTAATATTTTTATCTTAAAACAACATTGTATTTATCATGTAGAGTCCCACTATTTAATAACCAATGGTCTGCCTTAAATGTCCTTAAAAATTGACTACCTTAACTACATTGGAAATTCATTTGACTTGATTGCATCGGAAAAGTGAGCGTGTTAATTACATTGGAAATAAAATATCTGAGAAGCAAAAATTACTAAACATTTTAAATTAACCTTGTAGTACTTTTCCATCCAGACTCACTAGTCATTTTGTGATTCAAGATCCTCAATTTTGTGTGAACTAGGAACTTGCATGCCATTATTGATGAGCAGGAAATAGGCTAGTGATAACATCCAATTTTGTGGATATTTTGTGCTCAATTTATCCATTAATTTCCTTCCATCATAGAAACTTACTTTAACATTCTCACTTCTTTTCATGTTTACCATTTGTATCTTAATTCATGATTAACTACACATTTCCATACAAGAAATTCATCAATGATGGTTTTAAGTTTGGACATGATTTTCATCAGTTTCCCATATTTGATGGATACCCTACATCCATCTTTGTCATCCCATATGGGCCATCGAGTTAAGAGTCCACCAATCTGACCTTCCATCTATTCTCATGATTAATGGCCTCAAGGGAGTACTTGACTGTCCATCCATCAGAAGGCAAAGGACATAGCATCCATAAGTTCCCGCTACCAAAGGCCAAACACATGTCGACATCTAATGGTTGGACTGGGAGCCACCTACCAAAGGCTTGCATCTTCTGATGGATCTCCTAAAAACCTACCTTCCAAAGGCTAACTTAGATATGTCTTCTAATGATTACACTGAGAGGCATAAACTAAATATATCCACCTGCTTCGCCTTCTAATAAATCGCTTGGAGGCCTACCACCAGAAGGATTGATAGGCTTGCATCTTCAGATGGCATGCCTACGCCACCACCTACACATACAAACACTACACACATCAATGAATCAGAGTTAAGAACATTCTTATGAGACTTGAGGTGCAAGTGAAGCCTCTTTACCAGTGCCTCAATCGTTGTATTGAATACTATAAATGGCACTCCCACTTCTCTGGAGAAGGGGTTCATGCATCTTAGGATTGAAGCCAAAATTCTTTTCTAGTTCTTTTGTGCCATTGACCTTCATCCTCTCCATCAGTTTGTGCATCCCGAGGATGAGAGTGCAAGGGTTGGTGAACCTCAATCATCATCAATCAGTGCTTGAATCCTTCTATAAGGGAAGGAGTAAGATAGAGCCAACCATCTTCACCGTCGTCGCTGGATTCTGAGAGAAGGTCTATATCAACCTTGATTTGTTTTGGGGTTGTTATTGGTGTATTTTTTCACCTTATTCTCATAATCTATTAATCCTATTCTATCTCCATCTGATTTTCCATCTTCATGTCTCACCATACTTGTAATTCTGTCGTATCACTCTCCCCTTTGAGTGGCTAGTTACCTAACTTGGGTTGGGAGTTTCCACTAAGGCTCTTTCAACATGTAAATATTTATATCTATCAAATAATGATCTTAGAAATGTTTATCTCTATACCCTTATTCTTAATGCTTCACATGCTTGATTAGCTACAATATTTTTTTCTTGAGTGTTAATCCCTCGAAAGAGTAGTATTAACCAATATCTAAGTTTTATGGAGTTGCACGAATACATGAGAATGTGGGAATGCTTAAGCTAATGATCATATCATTTTACTTTGATCATTTATTTTCCATCGAGATAGAGAGAGAGACAACCTTATAATGTAGATCTTTCCAAAGCTCAAAAGAGAAGGTAATAGACACTTATAATGATTTCTTGTAAACTTGCTAAGGGAATAAGATGGATGCGAGTATTGATTGTTGGTGAGACAACTTAGATGGTGAAACCCAATCTAAGTTTCCTTCCATTCTTGTTTTCTTATCCTTTATCAGTCTTGCTCTTTTATTTTATCTTTCATTTTATTCTACTTATTTGTCTCTTTCATGTTGAAGGACAAATGTTCCATAAGGATCACACACCTTACTTTACCTTTCCATTGGTGTAACAAATCCAATGCTTAAAGGATATTGACATGAACCAACCTTGTCCATGTGATCAAACATGATTTACTACATTAGGCACCGTTATTATAGTTGTGGGTGCCTAAGTATCGAGTTACAAATTTAAAATTTTTATTACTCTAGATCCACTACTTTTTGGACGTGTGATTTTAGTCGATCAACTAGTTGTGTGCTTGTATTTCTTGGCTTTATTTACCTTCAAAATGGATCCTTCACTACTACAGAAACAATGTTCAATGTCACTTTTCGATGTGTCGGTTTATTAGTAAAATCGACACTGGTCACATTAAATGTCAGCTAATAAGGACATCCGACGTCTATATTTGAAGACCAGCCAGACACGGGTATTACTTTTCATTCAATGTCGGTTGAAGAAAAGCAACCAACGCCTAAAGTAGCTCGTGAAATCCAATTTTTTCGAGCAAAAAAAAATTGTGCCAAAGTATCAGATACAACGTCAGTGTTTTACCTAATAACTGACACTAAATGAAGATAAAATTTGCACCAAAAGTTCCAATATGTGTATCGGTTGTTTTAGCATAACCGACGTTATAAGGGTGCGCGCGCCATCCCCGCCAAAAAAATTAGGGTAAAGGAATGTCCAATTGGATTTCGGTTTGCTACTATCAATCGACACTTAAGGTTTTAGGTGTCAGTTTTGTAGATAACCGACGCCTTTGACAAACTTAATAGACCTACGATCACCTGACTCTTCCCCTTTCTTCTATTTCATCGATCCTCTCCTGCTGCTCACCTAAAATCACCTGACGATGCCCCCGCCCGCCCGCAGATAACCTGCTACTCCCTGCCGCTACTGCTGGTGCGTCTCTGCTCACTACCACTGTGTCCTCCTTCTCCTGCTGCTGGTGCTGCTCTGCTCAATGACCTCCACCACCGCCGCCTACAACTCTGCTCGCCACCTCCTTCTCTGCTCATCATCGTTGCTCTCACACCGCCACTGCCACTCTTCTCCACACTGCTAGGTAGCCCTCTTCTTCTTCCTTCATGCCCCTCTTTTCTTCCTTCTCCCTTCAGACCCCTCTTCTTCTTCCTCCTGCTCCCTCTCCTTACCAAATGGATTAAAGCAAGGCCACGACCGTGTGGGATGGCCACAGCCGTGGCTGTGTTGGCCGACCATGACTGTGCTGGCCAGCACGACCGTGGTAGGGCAACACAGCCACGACTGTGTGGGTTGGCCACGGTCGTGGCCAGCCCACACGGCCGTGGCCTTGCTTTTATCCATTTGGTAAAGAGGGAGAAGGAAGAAGAAGATACATTTGCAATTGAATACTAATGCTTGACCTAATTCTGTAAATTTTGATGCATGTTGAATTAAGATATTAAAACCCTAATACACATTTCACCATAATCTTGAATTAACTATATTGCTGAAATATTGTGATGAATCTATGTAAGATATTAAAACCATAATGTTAAATCTTTGATTTTGTAGTGATGTGTCACCCAACATCTACATGAATCCCTATTGTATGATGTAGATTGATGATAATGCATGAGCTAGTTTGAAATTTTGAAATCAATTATGAATGTCTCCATCCCTAGGTTATACTAATTTATGTGTAATCTTTATCTTGATGATGAACATGCATGGACACTCGAAATGTTGAAATCAATGTTATAGAATTACAACACATGTATTTGTTGTCCTAGAAACCCGTCCAAGATTTACTCATTAGGAGTAAATCTTGGATAGTCCCCAGTTTGGGACTATTCTTCAACACCTAATCTCACTTAGGATGTAAGTGTATAATGTGTATTTGGTTTTTAAGAAAATTCCGGTAGAATTTCCCCATTTGTTCTCTAAGTACATCTGTACTTGGAGAACAGCGGGGAAATGCTGCCGAAATGTTCTTGAAAACCCAATACACATTATACACTTACTAGTGAGATTAGGTGTTCAAGAATGGGATAGGTGGTACACATTTATTATATATAAGAATGATAGCACATGTATTTGTTGGCCTAGAAACCCATCCAAGATTTACTCATTAGGATTAAATCTTGGATAGTTCCCAGTTTGGGACTGTTCTTGAACACCTAATCTCACTTAGGATGTAACTGTATAATGTGTATTTGGTTTTTCAAGAAAATTTTGGCAACATTTCCCTACTTAGAGAACATCGGGGAAATGCTGCCAAAATTTTCTTGAAAACCCAATACACATTATACACTTACTAGTGAGATTAGGTGTTCAAGAATGGGATAGGTGGTACACATTTATTATATATAAGAATGACAACACATGTATTTGTTGTCCTAATGTTTTAACCATGCAAAAACTCTAATCCTAGACCCTAATCTTGTTGTAATATATATGTGTTTTCTCTTTGATCATAGAATGGATATATCATGGATGTCCATTCGCAATCGTTGCACCCCAGAGTTTATTTCTGGTCTTGACCAATTTATTAGATTTGCCGAGGAACATAGGAAACAACCTGGAGATAGGTTCTACTGTCCATGTAGGCATTGCGGAAACAACTTGAAAGTCAGCACTGATGACGAAATCAAAAGACATGTCATGTGCAACAGGATTATACAAGGCTATGCAGAATGGCACTGGCATGGAGAGATTTCAAACCCGAAACCAGTGGATGTCGATAGAAGTGCTTGTGTGGAAGAAGAAATTGCCTCCGATGATGTAGATGTGAATGAACCAGTTCTAGTAGACATCATTGATGCGATGTTGGATAATTGTGGGGTAGAGCACACCGATCCACCTCCCATTTTTAGAAACATTGTGCATGATGCTGAGATATCATTATACATAGGTTATACTAAGTTTATGAAGCTTAGCGCTGTGTTGAGATTGTATAAGCTGAAAGCTAACAATAGATGGAGCGACAAAAGCTTCACGTCATTGTTGTCTTTTTTGAAAGAAATGCTTCCTGAAGGAAACGAGCTGCCAATCTCAACATACCAGGTAAAGAAATTGTTGTGCCCAATGGGAATGGATGCCAAGAAGATACACGCGTGTCTGAATGATTGTGTATTATTTAAAAAGGACTATGTGGATTTGAAAGATTGTCCAAAATGTGGTGCATCACTGTATAAATTGATGACTTCGGGGGAGTCCAAAACTGGTTCTCCTGCCAAGGTGATGTGGTATATACCTATAATATCATGATTTCAACGCTTGTTTTCCAATCCGATAGATGTAAATAATTTGAGGTGGCATGCAGATGTTAAGAAAAATAATGTTGGGATCCTACGACTTGCGTTTGATTCCCCACAGTGGAAGAAGATTGATCTATTGTACCCTAAATTTGGTGAAGAAGTCAGGAATCTAAGACTTGGACTTTGTACAGATGGGATGAATCCATACGGGACATTGAGCAGCCAACATAGCACTTGGCCAATCATGCTTGTTATATACAATCTTCCTCCCTGGCTATGTTTGAAAAATAAGTACGTAATGCTGTCATTTTTTATATCAGGCCCTAAACAACCTGGAAATGATATCAATGTTTATCTTGAACCTCTGATTGATGACTTAAAGAAACTCTGGGGTGAAGGTGTGATGACCTATGATGCTTCATGAAGAGAGACATTTCATTTGCATGCTATGTTGTTTTGCATTATTAATGACTTTCCAACATATGTGAATTTGTCTAGATATAGTTTCAAAGGAGCTAAATCATGTCCTATATGTGAAGAGAACACTGATTCAACAAGACTAAAACATGGCGGTAAGACTGTATATCTCGGTCATTGAAGGTTTCTTACAAAATTCCATCCGTGTCGTAGGAAGAACAAAACATTCAATGGATTGAATGAGGAATGGAGTGCACCTAAACCTATACCAGGGGAGGTTGTTTATGAAAGAGTAAAAGACATTGTCAATGAATTTGGTAAGAGATCACAATGTACTATGGCCACACAGAGTGACAAATCTTTATTCAATAAGAAGTCAATATTTTAGGATCTTCCTTATTGGAGTTCTTTGACAGTCAAGCATTGTATCACTGTCATGCACGTTGAGAAAAATGTCTGTGATAGTGTCATTGGTACTTTGTTGAATATAGTAGGTAAGACTAAAGATGGGCTAAAATCCAGACTGGACCTACGTGAAATGGGAATAAGGTCAGAATTAACAAAATTACGTGAAATGGGAAATCGAAGATCATACTTACCTCCCGCTTGTTACACATTGTTTAGAAAGGAGAAAGCTTTTTGTGAATGTTTGGTAAATGTTAAGGTGGCATAGGGTTACTCATCCAACATCCGTAGATTGGTATCAATGAAAGATCTGAAGTTGATAGGTCTTAAATCTCATGATTGTCACACTCTAATGCAACAAATATTGCCTATGGCAATTAGATCTATATTGCTGAAGCATGTAAGGTTTGCAATCACCAGACTTTGTTTCTTTTTCAACAGTCTGTGCAGTAACGTTATTGACCCGGATACTCTCGATAATTTGCAAAGAGAAGTGGTTGTTACCCTATGTCAGCTTGAGATGTATTTTCCTCTGTCTTTCTTTGATATCATGGTACATCTTGTTGTCCAATTGACTAGGGAAGTGAAAATGTTAGGACCAATTTTCTTGCATTGGATGTATCCCTTTGAACGATACATGAGCCTTTTTAAAAGTGATGTTCCAAACCGTTATCGGCCTGAAGGGAGTATTATTGAGGGTTATGTGGAGAGAGAGGTTATGGATTTTTGCAATGACTTTCTCAGTGGTAATGACACTCTTGGTAATGACAAGAATATTGAGGAGCAATTTGGCAAAGGAATTTTGGGATCACGGGTGAAAGTAATCAGCTGTGAGTAGTTGGAACAAGGTCACTTGAATATTTTACACAACATGGACAAAGTGACTGTTTATATCGAGGAACATACCAATTGCATCAAGAGACAATATCCTTGAGCCAATACAATGTGACTTGCTAGAGAGCATAACAAGACATTTATTAAGTGGTTCGAAGATAAAGTCTTGCATCAACTATCTCAAACACCAGATGATATTACTGAAACTATCAAATGCCTCACCTTTAAACCAAAATTGAATGTTATGTCTTATGAAGGGTATGACATTAATGGATTCACATATTACACAAAGCACCAAGATGATAAGAGTGTCGTCCAAAACAGTGGGGTCACCCTTCAAGCGTCGACTATGTTTTTTGCAAGTGCAAAGGATAAGAGTCCACGTGAAGCTAAAATGTCATATTACGGTGTCATTGAAGACACATGGGAATGTGACTACATAGATTTCAGAATTCCGCTCTTCAAATGTAATTGGGTTGATAACACCAAAGGAGTTATAGTGGATGAATTGGGTTTCACTTTAGTGAACTTTGAAAAGATTGGCGAGAAGGGTGAACCATTCATATTGGCATCACAGGAGAAACAAGTATTTTTTATCGATGATCCTACAAATGATAAATAGTCAGTTGTTCTTCATGGTAAAAGACAGTTAATTGAAGATCCTATAGATGAAGAAGAGTACTATGATAAGTATGATGACTCCAGTCCATTCTCAGTTGGGTTGCCAACACCAGAAAATATTGAAGCTAATGATGACTTGTATGTGCGCGGAGATCACAATTCAGGACTGTTAATTGATAAAAATCGCAATATTATAGGCATGCTTATATTTTTTTATATGTTTTATTTTTCTGAATGTGAACTTTACAATGTGAATTACTTTACAATGTGAATGTGAACTTTACAATGTGAATTTTACAATGTGAATTACTTTACAATGTGAATGTGAACTTTACAATGTGAGATTTACAATGTGAATTACTTTACATTGTGAACTTTACAATGTTAATTACTTTACAATGTGAATGCGAACTTTACAATGTGAATATTACAATGTGAATTACTTTACAATGTGAATGTGAACTTTACAATATGAGCTTTACAATATGAATTACTTTACAATGTGAACTTTACAATGTGAATGTGAACTTTCAGATGGCTGAGCATTCTCCTAATGATTGTGAGGGTGAGGACATCAATGCGCCACCTCACAATGTATGTTTTAAATATATATATCATATATTTATATCTATATGTCCATTTCTAGTTATATCCTAAAAGTGTGTTTATTTTGTCAAATTTTAGGTTGATGATGCAAATGTAACCTCTGAAGCACTTGAGGCACTTGATGAGTAGCACCAAAAAGTTGACAAGAGAAGGAGCATCACTATGATGAAGAAGTTAATAGCGCAAAGGGACAATGGACCCAAACTTGTTGTGGATTTTGATAATGCTGGAAATGCAATTTGAGTGAATTGCAATTTGTTTGTTTCATATCTTGGGTATGTTACTCGTAGCCATTGCGGTTGTAAGATAGATTCTTGGCATAAAGTTCCTAAGGGGAAGAAATACGTAATATGGAAGGATTTATGCGTGAGTTATTATTAATTTGCAATTCTATTTGTTAGATTACTAATTTTTTTGATACTAGTTAATACCAAGTCTATTTTGCAGAGTATATTTGAATTGGATGAAAAGCTGCATCATAAATGTGTGATGCAATGTTGTGGGAGAGTCCTAAGGAACTATAGCACAAATATCACCTGAGAATACATAAAAGAAGGTGACAAGAGGAAGAAGACAACCATAGAACAATGGAACTTCCTAGACCAAGAAGAATGGGACGCATTTGTTGCTTCAAGACAAACTGATGAATTCAAGGTATTAGGCGTCACCCCCAATTTAATTAATATATGTTGTATTCACCTATTCAAGATTAATATTTAGTGTTACTAACCAAATCATTAATGTGCATACTAACTAGGCCCTCATTGAGGCACAAAAATCAAGGTGTGCACTGAATGTGCATGGCCACACAATGGGTTCAAAGGGGTATGCAGGCATTCGCCAAAGACTATAGTCTGAGGCTACTGCTCAGTATGCTGCTACTTAGGAGTCCTCTACTATAGGTAGCACACATCTGCCTCGCCATGATGTCTGGATAGCTGGGAGGCAAAATAAGAAGGGAGAAGTAAGGAAGCTCGTAACTACTGAGGCGGCATAAAAATGGTAAAATACAACTGTTACAGCAATCATTCGAATATTGATTAGTTGTGGTGTTTACTTAATTACAAATTTTTGTTTTGGCGATTAGCAGGAGCTGCACGAGCTGAGGAAACAAGGCAAGTTCATCCCTGAGGGCACACGAGATGAATTGAAAGTTGCTCTGGGTAACCCAGAGCATCCTGGACGTGTTAGGGCTGCAGGCGCTGGTGTGGGCATCAAAGTGTTCTTTGGGCCATCCCAGTGCAAACATGTCCCAAAAGTAGGACTTTCACAAGAATAGGTAACCTATTCTTTCTTTATAATGTTACAGTAAAAGAGAATTCAATAATCATAAGCTAACGTTTCTTTTATCCATGTATAGGTAGATAAGCTAGTTAATAGGAAACTCGAAGAAACACTGAGCAAGTGGTAGGCATCTCAGATTGCCACTCAGCAGATAGTACCTATGGCATCCCACTCTACTCCTACTACAGAGGTTGGGAGTAATCCTGTAGACCCACCACCTAGAACATCCACTGTAAGTATTTTTATGACATAATAACTTGTCTTTTCAAGATGATCTGTTTTCAAGATGATATGTTTATATGTATATAACATTCTTTATACAAAAATTTGTAGGGGTTGAAGCCATGCCGTCTAAAAAATAAAGAATTTGTTGTTGTAGAGGCGTCGACTTACCCATCCCTACCAGGGGAAATGTTTCATAGGTCTCCATTACCAGCTGGTTGGGTTCGTGTGAGCCCACTATGTATATTACCCAACTGGATGGATCTTCCATTGCCATATGCCCACCCAGATTGTGAAACGCTTGGTGAGGTAGAAGGCGGAGTGATATTGTGGCCAAAAGCGGATGTCCTCTATATTGATACTGTATGGTAAATTTACATTACGTTAAATTGTTAGTGTGTGTATATGATGTCATTTGATATGAAATTATATATATATATACAGGTTAAAAAGAAGACACCCACAACATCTAGGCCTCCACCTCCACCTCCTACATTACCAAGTTGGGTTCCATAGGACCTACTTGTCCCGTTAGGTCCTAACTGTAGGAGTATGGCAATATGGTTAGGCGAACATTATATAAATTGCCCTATAACTCTTTCTATAGATGTGGATGCTGCAGGTCAATCATACGAAAGCAACCTATTTATACAAGATATTTTGGAGTTGTTTCAATATGATTGGGTGAATACATCTATGATAGAGCTATGGATAAGGTGAGATCTTCTTTATACATCCATATACCTTGTGTAGGATGTGGTGATCTGATTTCCTATTTATTAATGCATGCGTAATACATGTTTTGCAACTACTTAGACAAGATATGTGTAGATTTTTCATTCAAACATGTAGGATTTTTGATTCCATCTTTGATTAGTCTAGTAGCTAAAGACCCTCCGTCAGTTCAACAATACTGATGTGATGCTTTTACAAATTTTGCTCAAAATAAGAAGACGGTGATAATATCTCCATTCAATGTGGAGTAAGTTTACTTTGCTTATAATTTGGACTTAAGAAAATTACATTTTTATTGTGGATTTTGAGTTATTAATTTTTAACTTTTTTACCTCTGGAGGTACGCATTGGGAGTTACTAGTTATTGTCCCCAAGACATTCACTGTCTATTATCTATATCCTAAGTGGACTAAATTGAATTCAAAATATGGACACATAATGAAAATGGCATTATTCCAGTGAGAAATATTTCATTTTCATATCTGTTAACATATGTTATTACATTACTATTTATTTATGCAATGTACTATGTTACATAAACATGTAGGGGTTTAGATGAGTTCAAAAGGCTGGAGTAAAGTCCCCAGGAAAAAGAACCAGCAAATAATTTGGAAAAATGTGGAAGTTCCCGACTGCAATGTATATGTTATTTATGTGAACAATGCTTAATTAGTTGTATTTTTTAATATTTTGTATGTTTCAATTTATAGTGTGCTACACAAGACAATGGATGGGCATGTGCATACTATGTGATGTGATTTATGTATATGATTATCAAATATGCCGCAGTGGACATCGATACCATTCCTGAGGTATTATATATAGTCTCATTAGATAATATGAAATATGTCAATCTTATTTATATATTATTAATATATTATATATATACATCATTCTCTTTGCAGGTGTTTAAAACTGACTACAATATAGGAAAGAACTTACCAGATGTACATGCTCCCTATACAATGGAAGAATTAAGTGATGTAAGAGAAGAATGGGCAACAACCATACAAGTAGTGGGGGTTTGAACATATAATTGGGATGTTCATAGCGAATAATGACTAAAGAGTGATATTTTGTAAATGAATTTCTGAATTATAATATGTGTGAATGTTTCTACATGTCTGAATGTTTCTACATGTGTCTGAGTGAAAATGAATGAAACTGTTGGTTGCTATATGAATGTTTCTACATGTGTGAATGTGAAAATGAATGGAACTACAGATTGCTACATGAATGTTTCTACATGTGTGAAAATCGAATGGAACTACAAGTTGCTAAATGTGTGAACATTTATGTTGTTAATTTTGTAGGTTTGTGGCCTGTTGTTTCCTGATATCAATGGATGTCGTAAAACCTACAGTTCATAACTGAACTGCACGTTTCTCATCCTGCGACCAGCCACAACAGGTCTGCAGACTGACAGAAAAAAACATAAAATAGGTGTCGGTTATTTGTATAAAACCAATGACAAATGGTTATAGTGTCGGTTGCCCTACTAGTAATCGACGTCGATTTCCCTAATGAGGCCAGACACCATGGCCGTGGTGGCCAACACAGTCGTGGAAGCGGGCCATACACCACGGCCGTGCTGGCCAGCACGACCGTGGCAGCAGACCAGACACCACGGCTGTGCTGGCACAGTCGCGATAGCAGGTGAGAGGGTGTTGGTTATCACTAATAAACCGACACTGATAGTGCCCCAGATGGCGCCCTTTCTGTGGAGCGAAGGTATATGGCATCGGTTTCAAAGCTAATAACCAATGCCTATACCCCCCTGCTGGCGCATTTTCAGTGGCGCGTGAAGGGTTGTGGCGTCGGTTTGAGAACCAACGCATAACAGTTGTTCTTTTAGCGGCACCCACATAGGTGTCGCTTAAAAACCGACACTAAAGGCCTTACATAACCAACACTAAAGGTCGATTATGTACTAGTGCTTTTTAAACAATTCAATACACATTGAGAAATGTTGTGAGTGAAAACTTTTATGTGAATTTTTTCTCTCCCTTTAGTTGTGTACTTCTAACTACAATTGTTTGCACCCTTTTCCCGCATAATGATGAATACATCTAACTCATCTTCTGTACCCTTATACATGTTGCTATTCATGCTTGTAGGAATTCTTTGACTTACTTTCTAGTAGTATCTGAGAGCCAACGAATAGTTCAAGATTGTCATCTTCCTAGCACTAGGAGGCAATACTTGATATGCAGGGTGATTGAATCTAATAGCAAAATCACATGAAATCTTGTGCATAGAAGTGATGAATTTTTCTTCAATTATTTGATTGATGCTCCTTTACTCACATGGCCTTCTAAACCTTGATTCTCAATTGATCAGATTATTTATTTTCTTTTCTTATGAATATTTTTTAAAATAATAATAAGAATTTGAATTGTTTCCAAATTTAGTGAAGAAAAAATTCACATGTCTAGTTACTTATTTCCTCAATTAATATAAACATATATTATTTTTGTAATATGAACCCTATATGCATGTAATTGTAGGAATGGATATTTTTAGGCAATAAAAATTTGTGATGTTTCACTTTAAATGTTGGAAATAGAAGATGAGTTTTGACTTTCTTATTTCGGTTACTTTCAGTTGTGACACCATCTGAGGAACATAAACCACCTTTTCATCTAATTTCTAATAATTGTGATTCCCTTATGGATACATATAATGTTCCTTCTTCGCATCCTATTAAAGTATGGATTATCCTTGTAAAGGTGGGACCCCATATACTCCTTTTGATGAGCTTTATGAAATCTACAAGAATATGCCTTTTGTACTTGAGATTTTGCAAGCATTGGATGACAAGTATGGAAAGAAACACTTTGGGATTGAACAATTTCTTATGGTTCAAAGATATTATATAAAACTGGTGTTCAACAAGCTTATTCCATTCCATGTTTTATAGTACCAAAATCTGGTGTGTTTTTCACACACTTGGATCTTTCGATATTTATAAGGACCTAGTCTAACACACTCACTTAGACCAATAACACTTCACCCAAAAGCACAAGGGGTCATGTTATAGTATAAGAAAGAGGAAAATAAGGGTCGATCCATAGGGAGAGGGGGCACTAGAGCTTATTTAGGGTGAGCTACATTCCTAAAGTAGAGATTACTATTTTTAGGGTTTAATCTTGATTTTGGTTTATTACACTAAGATGCAAGTAACTGAATAAGAAAGGAAGTAAGACAACCAAGATAAGTGAAAACCCAAGTTTAACCAAAACAAGAAATTCTAAGTAACAACAAAAGAAACAAATTAAGCAAGACAATAAAACTACAATAGACTAGGAAATAAGGTACTAAAGTAATTAAAGACCTAAACTATGACTATTTAGAATATGCAAGAGAAAAAATTCACTAACTACCCTAGAAAAGATAGACTAACAAGAATTGTGCAATTGACTAAGGATAAATTAAAGCATTCAACTAAACTAACACGAACAAGCGAGAGAGAAAGATGGGTTTTAAACAAGTTATGGGAAGGGTGGGCCATTTGGGGAAATGTCACATGAATCCAAGTCAAGGGGTGATATGACATGCAAATCCTATCTTTTCATTCTAGATTGTCAAACCAAACAAGAAGATAACCGCTATTTGAGTTACCCTAAGATGCTAGTTGTCCATGAGTGGTATGGAGTGTATGTAGTAGAACTACATCCTTACACACCCCATACAACATTATGAGGCTCAATTGAACTAGGGCTTAGGTGTAATTATTATACAACTAGTGATGGAGAACCCATCAAGGAAGAAGAAGACCAGAGGAGAAAATGAAAATTGGTTATATTAATTCATATTCAACTACCTTGGTTAATCCCTCAAGGCCGATATATATAATGAAAGACATGAAACCCTAGACCTAACTTAATTGCATATGTCCCCCAAGAAAATATGAAATAAAAAATACAACTTTAAAAATTGCAACTATGTGCATGTAACTAGATAAGTTGCACATACATCCCTACATATAAAAATAACACAAATAAATCTAATTAAATGATTTCATCATGTGTCAACTCCCCCTAGGTTTGAAAAATGAGCCACTAGTGAGTTAGGTTCGGGCCCAAAAGACCTTGCCACATGGTTGTTGAAGGAATGTCATGAAACACATGCTTAAGCACGAAACGTCATGTGGGGATCCAGCTAAAACAATGTCCTGACATGCTAAATGAGTAGGTGTTGTAGAATCCATAATGAGTGACATGCCTATTGTACTGCCAAAGTAGACCAAGCACAAAATGGGCCACCTACAAGGGAGAAACATCACAATATATGACATCCTTATAAACTTCATGATATGATATGTGGACCAAACAATGACATATCACATTGAGCTTAGTTTTGTCAAACCAGCACATGCGATAAGGCTGAGGAAGTGGCTCGGTCTATAGGTGGAGTGCATCCACTAAGGTTGTAGAGACTAGATTGGTGGTGCAACCACCATCAATAGTAAGAGTACATATGCGGACCTGCACTCAACATAAGAGGAAAAAAAAGATGAGTGAATCAAATTAGGATCAAAACCCCTATTGGCAAGGAGAAGTATGGAGGTTTACTTAGGCCATTAATTGTCATTGCTAGGGTCACTGGCGAGGAAATCATCCTCATACTTGATGTCGTCCTCTTTGGTACATGTAATAGTATCATGATGCGATTGGGAAATTGTGATGAATGATGCACATAATCTTGGCATGTGAAACATTGAAGCGTGCTCTGCACCATGGGTTGTTTTGATGACGATGTTGGTGTCATACTAGAGGTCATGAATCCCAGCTTTATTAGTGGTAGGAGAGCATGAAAAGTTGGTGTGATTGTCAATGAAAGTCATCATCTTAGCTCGTCCTCAATTTTTCTTGCAACTTGTACTGCATCTTGAAGCCTATTAAAGATGGATATAACTAACCTCTTTACAATTTTTTCATTGAGCCCTCGAGAAAAATTAGTGATCAATATGGCTTCATCACTTTGGACACCAGAATGATGCAATAGATCATAAAATTTGTGTGTGTAATCGAATTGGACGTAGAAGCGTTGACAATAATCAAAAGGTATGAAATGTTCTTTGACGACATATTGTAGGACAACCACACCTTAGGTAAGTGTGGAAGAAATTTCCACAATGCAAGGGCTCCACCTTTCAGCTTAGCTGTTGCAAAAATTCACTTATGTGCGCCCATTAGTTGATCATGTAGTTGGAAGTTTTTCTCAATGTTATGGAACCAATCGTGGAGTATGTCAGGGCGACAATCTCCATAGTAAACAGTGGCATGCAATTCAATTGCATGCTCTGTATAGTACCCATAAGGTTTGTGTTGTTAGGTAGTGGTAATGATGTTTAGATCCTAAATATCTTGAATATGCTGATCTTGCAATTGTTATACAGTATGTAGGCGTGCATCAATATTAGTCTGAGTTTGCACCATCATGTTAAGTTTTTGATTTAGCATGGATAGTTGTTCTGTAAAAGTTGCTAATTGCTTGTTTGTGTAGATCATATAATTTCTAAACTCATCCTTGGTAACAATGTTTCATTTATAGAATAGATGAAGGGGAAAATATGGGTCAAAGGAGAACAAGACAAATCAATAGAGAAATGGGAACTCTGTTGGGCATTAGTTTACATGTAAAGGGAAAGGGAACTTTGTTGGGTGGCCATTGAGCATGAATGAGAGGGACACTTTGGGGTCTTGTGATCTGGTTTTGTAGTGAGAGAGAGGGTCTTGTGATCTAGTTTCTATGGTAGTGAGGGAATAAGAGGGGTGTGTGGATCTGGGTAGGCAGTGGTGGGGTGATGGGCTGGGGTGATTATTTGGATGGAGAGTTGTATCAACGGATGGGCTTGTGAGGCATAGGGTTGGGGTGGGGTAGGTGCTGGTGGGTGAGTATGTTGTGTGTAGAATAAGGGATTGGGGTTGTGGGTTGCTTTCTAAGATCACTAGAGAGGGTGATCGACAGAGGTCTAGGTGGGATTCTGGGTGAGCAGGGTGATGATGTGAAATCGGTTGTTGAGTATGTCACATGATGGATGGTGTCATTATAAAGATGCTTGATGGTGGTTGGGAGGATGGACTCAGATGTTTGACATATGTTCCTATGTGGGGAAGGTGACTATGTGGAGAAGTCAAGTCAGGAGGTGACAAAGGTAAGGGCCTAGTTCTTGTTGAACCCATGATGGTGGATGAATAAGGGAACAAATGACAATTGATGATTATAGGATGACTGGTTCTGGTGATGGGTGTGTGATCGGCCGAAGCAAGTGAATAAAAAAGGGAGTGGATGTTGGAGAGGAATGGATTTGAGGAGACCTATGAGACTAGGATCTGCTACGATCGACATATGTGGTGTGCTAGGATTAGTAACTCGTAAGTGGTGGAGTGGGACACTGACGGGAGATTCACACAGGAAGTGACTACCGTGAATGGAGGATGATGGGTTGGCTGTAGGTGTTGCATGATGATCAGGTGTTAGTATGAAGTGGGAAAGGATGATTCAGAGCGGTGGAAGTGGAAGGAGGTAGGAAAACATATTTTTTAATGAGCACAGTTGGTACATTTGCTTGGGAAGGCAATAATACGAGGAAGAATATAGAGGAACCATACCCTAAAAGATTAGGCTTTGTCTCTGATACCACTTGATGGGGAACCCATCACGGAAGAAGAATAATAGAGAAGAAAATGACAACTCAATATATTAATTCATATTCAACTGGTTGGGACAATCCCCCAAGGCCGATATGTATATTGAAGGACATGAAACCCTATTCCTGACTTAAATGCATATGTCTCATAAAAAAATATGAAATTAAAAATAAATCTTTTAAAATTACTACTTGATATAGTGTTGGAATAAAATTCATGCAGGAGATTTTGTGTTGAGAACCACACTAGTGACCCCTCTTTGACCTTACTTTTATTTCATCATCTTCTTACTTCTCTACCTCATAAAAGGATGCCAAAAGTGCACTTATTCAGCCTTTGTCACCTCCAAACTTTGGGGTGGCCACATCTATATCTCCCCTCTTCACTCTCAACACCATATGCCCTAGACACACCAATGACAAAGAGAAATAAAAGAGAAAAAAATGCAAAAAAGAAAATAAAATAAAAGATGAGTGCTCCTATATAATAGCACTCTAATATGTTATCACTACCCTTTCTTCTATTTTTACACCCATTGACCAAGGAAACATCAAACCTAGCCCTCTTCACCCTTTTTCATAGCCATGTGGGTCACATATTTTGGTTTGAAGTATGAAGAGTGAAATAGCAATCGTAGTCATCATTAATTATCACCATCATGAAACGATCTACCTAGAGCTACATGAAATTCATATGTATTGATTGTGTGTTCTATACCCTATATTTGAAGTTTGTATGCTCAGTGCTCTTTTCATGACTGGTTTGTGAAAGTGGAGAGGAGAGAGGTGTAACACAAGTACAGAGTCACCTTCAAGATATTTAGTTAATCGTTATATGTTGCAATGCATTAATTATTCTTATTTATTGAAAGAAACTGAAGAAAGATTAAGTTGGAGCATACTTGAGGAAAAGTATGTTTTAATTATGGGGTGGTAATGCATCCCTATTTTAGGGTACCATATTGTGTCTTTTTGTATATTAATCACATCTAGACATTATCAAAATGCAAGTTATTCCCCTAATATGTCATTTCACTTCAAATGCACTTATGTCTGCTTTTTGTGTGTTTTTCAGGCATTTTCATATGCATTGTATGTAAAGGGGAGATAAGGAGAGGATCCTTGGGTTTCTACACCCAGTGATATGATCTTGATCTTCCCCAGACATCCCTTGAATAGGCAAAAATTGGTCTAAGGCAAAAAGCAACCATTTGGATAAGTTAAGAGAAAAGATAAGCAGTTGGGCCCATAAAATGGGTTATGGTATCTTGCCACGACCATGGTAAAATTACTCAAGTGATAGGAGAAATTCAAGCTACAACAATGCAACCACCATAGTTGTGGCCATCAAAATGGCCTAGAAAGTTAGAGAAACCTCGCCTGTTTGAGCCACCACAATCGTGGCAAAGAGCATCCACAATGATAAGAATTTCAACCACCACAGTCATGGCCGTCAATATGACTATGGTGCTTCAAATCCACCTTACTCATGGCAATCGCCACAAATGTGGCATGTAGCATCGACAATGGCCAACCCCCAGCAGAACGCCCTTAGCCATTCCCTCCACCACACTCGCGTTCCATGGCACGCCTGTGCCACCACTCACCCAACACAACCATGGTACCCACCATGACCATGGCCACTGACCCTCTAAGGTACCCGTTCAACCTATCACTCTAGCCTTATCCTCCTCACCCGTGCCCATCTGCCATGACTAGGATGACCTCCACCCACAACGGCCGTGGTGGTGACTACCCAACCACAACAATTTTTTCGGCTACATTTCCAATAACACCCCCACTTAACATAGTGCTTCCCCACCACCTATATATACTAGGGTGGTGGCTATAGCATGAAGGTTAGCCACTCCTAAAACCCCCCTAACAATCACTTCTACCTTAGCTCTCACCTACTAAAATCCATCACCCACTCCATTTCCACCTTCCACTACCTCAAAACCCTAGTTTTCTAGGGTTTCCACCACAACACTTCATATTTCCATGCCATCTACCTACCTTGGAGGGAGTTGATTGAGCTACAACAGCTAGGAGGTGAAGAAAGGAGGATCTTCCATGAGATTCAATGGCTAGCTTCTTCATTCTCCTTTTGCTTTTGCTATTCTTTTTATCATGTGTAGCTCAGCACCCTTGGTGGGTTGTTTGGGGGATTAAATGAAACTTTGCTACCATATTGGAGGAATATAACTTGTAATGAACACCATTTCATTTTATGATGATTGTCTCTTGCTTATATCTTGTTTCCCATTATTCTACTTGTGATTTATTCTTCTAAACATGGATTTCTTATTGTTTGATGCTTGAAAACACCTAGATTCTTGGGGAAAATGAATTGTACGTTGCTATCTTAGGAATTGCTCCTAGGTTCAACAAGTGGATCCCTGGATAGCACCCTTCCTATATTCAAATCTCTTCTCCTACAACTAGGTGTGAGATCTAAGTATCCAGTGTAAGAGTGATTAGTGTGATTACCTAGAGTATTCTAAAGGCAATATGGCAAGTAAATTGAGGTAAATGATCTGCATCTCTACTCTCCCTTCCTACCCTTAGTTCCCAATTACCCCAATAACACTTACCCTATAAACCTAGACCTGCGTAGCTATTGCAAGATGACGTCCACTTAATTAGATGTATTTTTGTTATTTTTATATGCAAGGATGTAAGTGCAATTTATCTAGTTACATGAACTTAGTTCACACCACATGAGTGAGCAACATGAAATTCCTACTTTTATCATGTGATTCCACAATCCCTATACGTTTGTAGCTTACTCAAATCAAAATTCAACAAAAACATACATAAACATGAGAGAAGTGATTCACGTATAGGAAGTCAAAAATTAATACCTTTAATCAACATGACATAGTAATGTAACATGCACTTGTCTTGTATCAAGATTTTCAGTTCAAGCTGATTAGATGTCGGGGAGCGAAGGGGTGTGTGGGGGAACCGCCGGCGGCGGCGATGTGAGAGTGAAGGGACACGACACTAGTGGAAATAGCGGCGACCAAACCGGAGGAAGAGAGGAGTGCGAGCAAGGTGGAACTAGGAGGAAGGAGTGAGACAAGGTTGGTTCAGACAGAAGACCTAAAGGAGGTGGGGTTAGGGTTTCTGTCCTCCTAACCGGCCTGGAGTTCTGCTTTGCTGGGATGCGAGGCAACCACGAAGGGGAACAAGGAACAGAATATGAAACACATCTGGATACAAAGTAGGAACTGTCTCGCACAAACCAAGAGAATTAGGAACATACAGTGGCTGAAACCAACATGGAAGAGTAAGGGTCACAAAGACAAACCTATTGTGCTGCAGTGGCTGGTGCTTCTCAATCGAGAGGACTACAGACCGAAGGGAACTTATTTCTTGAAAAACATTTTAAGAACCAACTGGAGGACAATGCTATAGAACTAAAGATGTCTGATGGCATTCTTGACATAACCATCGAGAAGACGGCAGAGGAGAACCTCGCCAAACCATGGAAATATGTTGTGGTCACCCGACTTCTGGGCCTAGACATTGGGTATATGATGATGCGAGAATGAATTAAAACTCTCTGGAATCTGAAAGGTAGATTCAATACGTTCAAACTCGACAAGGGACACTATGTTGTACAGTTATCATGTAGAGAAGTTTACGACATGGCCATGAACGGCAGATCGTGGAAAATATTTAGCAGCTACCTAGCTGTTTGGGATTGGTCTCCCTCCTTCAAGTCTACAGATGGGATGTTGAAATATATTGTCACATGGGTCCGAGTCCTCGATCTCCTGCTACACTTGAATGTTCCTACTCTACTGGAATACATCAGCTTGGCTCTTGGCTGGTTGATTAAGATCGATGAGCACACTGCCAACTGAATGAGGAGCAAGTTTGTGAGGTTAGCCATCAAAGTGGATACATCGACATCCCTGCACTCGTCCATACAAATTAATGGAGTCGAATACTCGATGGAATGCGAGGTCACCCCAAATTCGTGCTCGGTCTGTGAGAAACACAGACACAAAGACTAGTACTACAGACTGAATCAGGAGACCAATTGGTCAGAACTTGAAGCACATCAGGAAAAAGATCATATCAGTAATGAAGACGGGTGGCACCAACAATGAGGAAGAAATAGCAGACAAAGAAGAACCCCAAGACAAGCGAAGCACATAGAATCTAGGCAACAAACCAGGGCTACCACTAATGCCAATAGATTTGATAATCTCAAAGGATTTAAAGATCAGAAGCAAACAAAAGATACACAGTGAGGCACCGAGGCAGAGCGTCAAAACCATAGTTAACACCATAACAACAAGGAGAAAACAACCAAGGAATGGCACACTAAAAGAAACACAAAGACTGCTGATAAGAAAAGAGAGAAGGTAAAGGAAGCAGCAGAACAAGAAGCTAACAGGAGGAATGTGGAAGAACAAGGAAGAATAGAAGACCATAAACACAGAGCGGTACAACCAGAGGTTTATGAGGTCATTTTAGTGATGGATGAGGAGAATACTAAACACAATACAAATACGAGGAACAACATGAGAGAGAGTGATGAGATGGAGGGCACACAAGCAGCAAAAGAAACCACTGAAGCTTCTATAGCCAGAAATACAAAGGACACACATATAAACTATTAGGAAGCCACAATGGAAGAACTACTTCAGCATCCACACACCACTGAAATGTAGATGCAAAGGGTAGCACACATCACAGCTCAAAATGATCCCCCAAATCCACATAATAGAAAAATAAGAGTTCCTCTATAGAACATGCGCAAGACTAGAGCCCCTCTGCCACCTTACGAGAACAAGATAAAAAGCACTCGCACTCACCAGCAGATTAAGATCCAAGAAATGGCCGACACACGCAACATGATTGCAGACAAGAACCAAGATGCTCCTGAGGGTACTGATCAACTTTCAACCCCCCTACCATCCCCAATGTTGTTGACATCATTTGTTAGAACACTAGATAAATAGCAAGCTAGCCTCGCCAAAGAGCTCTCAAGGAACTGATGAATGTTTATAGAACTAAGTTAGTCTCCATCTTAGAGCCCAAAATCAGTGCGGATGCGGCCATTAAAACCAACAAAAGCATGGGTTTCACGGACTCCTATCGAGTTGAGGCGAGAGGTTTCTCAGGGGGGATTTGGTTCTGTTGGAGGGTTGATCAATGCAAGGTTGAGATCATTTCATGCCATAAGCAATTAATTTCTTGCATGATTAACAATGAATGTTATGCTACCTTTGTATAGGCTAGCCCTCAAATAACCACTAGACAACTTCTGTGGAAACATATTATCTGTATGGGCAGCCAGTTCTCTAAACCATGGATGGTACTCGGTGACTTCAACACATACAATAAAATGGAGGCGACAACCTTCCAAAATACTCTGATGGAATCAGATCTCAACAACATCGACTTCTCGGGGTCAAGGTACACCTTCCGACATGGTCTTCTACATAAAAGACTCGACAGAGTCACTGCCAATAGCCATTTCATTCACATATACCCAAATACAATTGTCGACCACCTTCCTAGGATGGGATCTGACCACTATCCCCTACTCATTCACTTTCATTCTCCCAGCAAGCAGAACCTCAGGTTTATCACTCGGGCCTCTTGGCAAGAGTGTGAGGGCTTCCATGAGATGTTGCAATCGGCCTGGGACCCTAATGTGCCTTTCGACATCACCCTCACTAAAGCTAAGCAATGCATCATGGAGTGGGATGCAATAACTAGGAAGGAGAAACGTAGATGGAAAGACAAGCTACTATCTTATATAGAAGACTTGCAAGCTGAACTTGCTATTCAGTACAATGAGATATCTGACTCCCTATGCATGAGCTTCCAAAATGAGTTGAACAACATTTTGAAGGAAGAGGAGGAGGATCTACACCATAGATGTTACCTCAACTGGATAGTGACCGGAGACCGTAGCACACAATTCTTCCATAACTATGTCAATCAATGTCGATGAAGAAACACCATCACAGCCCTCAAGGACAGTATTGATCAATAGATCACCGAGGAGGATGAACTTATACATCTGGTTACCAAACACTTTGAAATCGTCCTCACAGCTCCAAGTGGTGATGCTCCCCATGACCCCTCGGCGATCCTCGACGAGTTTGAGGGGCTGAATGTAGATGATAAGGCTAGGTTAGGTAGCACCCCATCCCACAAAGAGATCTGGGAGGTGGTGCGATCCCTATATCCCACCAAAGCAGCCAAACCCGATGGCATGAATGACACTTTCCTTCTGAAGAATTGGGAGACAGCCGACTCCAGCATCTGCAACACAGTCGAACATGCTTTCTCCTCTGGGCATGTACCTGATGAGTTGTACAATTCCACCCTCATTCTTATTCGGAAAATCCACTCCCCACAGAAGTGTGAGAACCTCCGTCTAATTTCCTTAAACAATATCACCTTGAAGATCATATCTAAGATCGTCATGGAGAGTATCAAACCTTTCATTGCCCGATGGATGTCTGACAATCAAAGTAGCTTCATCCCTGGAAGAAGAATCACCGATAATATCACGCTCGTCCAGGAAGTAATATATCACACAAGGATGAAGAGAGGGGCCAAGATCATGGCCATAAAGGTTGATTTGACTAAAGCCTATGACCAGATGAGTTGGGAGTTCATCCAGGACACTATTAGTAGGCTCAACCTTCCACAGAATATTACCGATTACATAATGACATTAATCACGGGGGGTACGATTTGCATTGCTTAGAACGTCAAGAACTCGTCCCCCTTTCACGCGTCGAGGGGGCTCCGACAGGGGGACCCATTGTTGCCCTATTTATTCATCCTTTTCCTTGAGAGGTTGTCCCAAGTGATACATCAACGTGTAGATGAAGGAATCTGGCTTCATTCTAAACTTGGATCTATCGGCTCCATGATTTCTCACGTTTGCTTTGCAGATGATTTGATTCTTTTCGCACAAGCAAGCATGGTACAAATCAAGCAAATTCTAAAGTGCTTCAAATCTTATGAGATCACTTTTGGGAAGTCTGTATTTGTTTCCAAGACACGAGTCTTCTTCTCCAAGAGTGTTGATTACAGTCTGGCTAGGAAAATCAGCAAAACGAGCGGGTTCCAGTGTACCAAGGACTTGGGGAGATATCTTGGGGTGTTGACCATCCATGGTCGTATAGACAAGACCACATACAGCCACATTCTCGACAGAGTCAACAACAAGTTATCTACATTGGCAGTGAGATACCATTCTCTGGAAGGCAAAATCACTCTAGCAAAATCAACCTTGGAGACCATTCCCACAAATACAATGCAAATGGATGCCCTCCTCCTCCACCACTACGATAGAATTGAAGGGACGATCCGGCGATTCATTTGGGGGGGGGCAAACACAAAGAACACCCAATGGCTCTGGTGGCTTGGGGCAAGATTCTCTGTGACAAACGTGATGGTTGCCTCGGTCTGAAGGCCATGAGGGACTAGAATCTGGCATTGGTCTATAAGCACAATTGGGATCTAATCATTGGGAGGCAATCTATGTGGAACACCACTATGAGGGAATGCCTTAAGAAATGTAGGGGCTCTGATGCAAAGGGTCTCTCAAAGCTTGGACAAAAGACACTGGTAGGTCAAGCTTTCATTACTGAAAACTCATACATGGTCCCGATGGATGGGCAAGACACTAGTTTCTGGACTGATAGTTGGTGTAGAAATGGACCTATACTGAAGGATTATGTGCTCAAACCCATCCCAAATGACTTACTCAATCTCAAGGTAGCTAGTGTAGCTATTGGGGAAGATGACTGGGACATTGATTTTCTCCATGAGTGGATCCTTGAAACCCTCATGCAGTCAATCACATACCTAAAACCTCCAACTGCGGGAGACGGGAAGGACATATGTGTGCGGCTTCACACGCATAATGGTGAGTATACAACCAACTCAGCCTATCGCAAGTTGAGGGAAGGTAAAGGGATTAAGACCCCTGGGAGCTGGAGTAGGATCTGGAAGATCCCTTTATCAACAAAGATCCAATCCTTTGCTTGGCTCATGTTACATGATGCTATTCTCACAAATAGTAAGTAGGTGAAACGTCAAATGGCATCGTCTAGCCTCTGTCCTAGGTGCACTGCTGATGAGGCGACCTTAGTCCATGCATTGTAGGACTGCATGCCAGCCAGACAAATCTAGACCACCATCTTTGGTGATAGCAGCCAACCACAATTCTTCAGAGCTATTGACAGTAATGCTTAGATCCAAGACAACCTCAAGCAAGATGAGGAGGAAGTATGCAGATTCTTCATTGCATGTTGGCACATCTGGAACGCTAGAAACAAGCATCTCTTTGACATCTACCCACCACACCTAGACTAGTTGATCAGATGGATTAGAAGAGACGTCGACTTGTACATCGATCTACAGCGTTAGGGAGAGACCTCCGAAAAGCAGAAGACCATCAAAAAATGGCCCCGACACCATCAAACTCAATGTCGACACTGTTGTCAAGAAGGAGGTGGTTGTTGTTGTGATGGTAGCAAGGAATAGCTCCATGAAATGGATTGGAGGTGCTTCTAACAATATCCACACTAATGACGTCACTGAGGTAGAACTTGAGGCCATCAGCCTCGCGATTGAACTCGCTACTAATAACAAGCTACCCAAAATCATGGTTCAGTCAGATTCCCTTAAGGTCGTTAGCATGATTCATCAAGCTCTAGAGACCAACCCCAGATATGCCAAGAAAATTCATCGCATCTGAAGGAAGATGAAACCTGAATGGGAGGTAGGGTATGAGGGGAGAGAGACTAATATGGAAGCTGACATGTTAGCCAAGTATCAACAAAAAACATCCAAGGGTACTCCGAGGATGGACAACTCCCCACCGAGATCCTTGATCTCTTACTTAATGATATGTGTAATGGTAGTAGCACTACCATGTTTAGTTCTTAATGCTAAATTAGTGAGTGTAATTTGCTTAATTTGGCTCACAAGGGGAGGACGAGATGAATAAGATTGCTTCCTGACTTCTTTTAAAAAAAAGATTTTCAGTTCAAAAAGTGGAGATTAAGTCAAAACAAGATTTTAGGTAAGAAGTTCCAAATTTTGGCAACATTGGCCAAAATGGTGTCAATCTGCAATCAATAACATCCAAACATACTTTTAGGGAAAATACAACATAATTTAAGAAAATCCTAACTAAAAAACACAAAATTACCAGAGATGTACATGAAATTCAATGCATGGTAAAAAGGAGATCCATTGCATAAGAAAACGACGAGAGTCTCGTGGTGCTCGGGGAAAGATGGCATGGGCGACGTAGGGGTAACCCTAAAAGATGAAAAAAGGTCGGCCGGCGGCGGAAAGGATGGAAGGAAGAGTCTGGTGTTGAAGGATGTAGGGACATAGCACCTGGAAAAAGAAACATGGTTGAATATTACTTATAGGAATATGCGAGGAGCGTCCTTAGATCTCGAAGAAGAACCTATATCGGTGGCGGATACCAACATCATGATCATGGACATGGGTATGCCTTACAAGGATGACGGAAACCCTTTTCTTCCTGATGACCCTTCATAGAGGAAAACATTAAACTTCAAGCAAGCTTGCATAGGGTAAGGAAACAGCGACACAACCAACCTAGTATTCATCGACGATGAATCAGAGGAGATACTGAATCCAGAGGATATAGAACTCATTAATGTACATGGCTATCCTGAAATATATGTTGCATCGGAGGAAGAGGAGATACTCAGTAGGCCTTTCAAATACTCGGTGATAGTTAAATTGCTGGACAGATCAGTGGGGTTTCTCACCATGTCAGAAAGACTAAAACTCCATTGAAGGCCAATGAGAAGATTTGAACTCTATGAGCTCAGTGACTAATATTACGTGGTTCAGTTCTATAACAAAAAAAACCACGAGAATGTTCTAAATGGAGGTATGTGGTCCCTGTTCGGTGGTTGCCTGATGGTATGGCCTTGGGATGGATACTTTGAACTGTCCAAGGGCATACCAGATCATATAGTCACCTGGGTGCGTGTGATAGGATTACCCATCCACTACTACAATATGGAAATTTTCGATAAAATTGGGAAAGCCATGGGAAGGTTGATTAGAGCCGATAACTCTATAAACATAATGCGAAGTCGTTTTTCCAGATTGGCGATAGAACTAGATACCAATCTGCCCATTAATCCATCAATTCTGATTAATGGGAGGGAGTAAAAGTTGGAGTATGAATCTTTTCCCACATTCTATACAAGATGTGGAAGACTGGTTCATGACAAACAACACTGCAACGACCCCTCTGAAGCACTGGCCACTCCGAAAACTAGCCCTGTGGAAGAGGAGGTTGGGGTGAGATGGTTGCATGAAGAAGATAAATGGCAAGTGTACTATGGAAAGAAAATCATGACAAGCAGACCACCAAGGAAAAAATAGAAGGACCCGGGTCGCAAAGGGGAGAATCAAGACAAAGAAAACATCAACAAATACCTAATCTTGGATAATGAAGAGGATGAAGAGGCAACTGGGGGAGACACTACTTACGCGGATGTTGAAATAAACCAACATCATGAAACAAGACCAAAGGTTTGGTGAAAAAAACAACACAGGAACAAAGATACTGATGTTTCCACTAAAGGTACAGAAGAGAAGACAACATAAGATGCACCATCAAGCAACGAGAAGGTGGAACAGGTTATTACAGTAACTATCGATCAACCAAGACACACTGTAGTTACTCCTATCGGGGATGAGGTCATTATGGGGAGACCAGCAGGAGAAGTAGAGGTGAATGACAATGTCAACATTGTGGAGCCTGAGAGCTTGAAAGTCGTAGGAGACATTCCGCCCAACTCTGCAAAAACAATTAATAAAAATCCTCAATGGATGGGAGAAAGGCTAAGGAGAAGGAAGAAGCTATGACAGCGGGCAGCCCTATCAAGCAGCATCTCTATAACACTTGAGGAAGATCGAGGAGAGGAAGTGAGGAGAAAGATGGCACAGCTGCCATTACCATCCAGTAATCATCCCACTATCAATTATTTAATGACTAATACACTGTCATGGAATATTAGGGGTGCTAGCAAGAAGAGAGCTCGACACTACCTTAAAAACATGATCAGGAAGCATGCTATTAAGATTGTTGCTATCTGTGAGCCCCGTATTTCTGGTGAACAAGCAGACAAAGTTATTAGAGAAATTTGATTCTCGAGCTCACATAGAGTGGAAGTAATGGGATTTTTTGGTGGTAAATGGGTGCTTTGGAATGAAGCGGAGTGTGATATCCAAATTGTGGAAAGCAATAGGTACTTCATCCACTATCTCATTAACAACAATTACTATACCACGTTTGTATATGTGTATCTGTCTCCTATATGCCGCCCAGTTCTATGGAACCATCTTATCCAAATTAGCACCTCCATCAACAAACTGTCGATCACCCTCAGTGACTTCAACTGTATGCTGATCCCTGACGAGAAGATTGGAAGTGTTCTGTTTAACATCCGGGAGGCTACATCCTTTAATATTGCGCTCACCTAGTCGGGCCTTACTGACATATGCAGTACCGGGTACAAATTTACTTATAAGAAGGGGATCCTTCATGAACGCATTGACAGGGCCGTCGCCAATGTGCCATGGATTTGCAATTTTCCCAACTACGTGTGTGAGAACCTACCACGTATAGGCTCAGACCACAACCCCATTGCTATCCTCAGTAGACATTCTACTTATTGTAAGGCATGTTTCCAAGAAATAGCCTCTTGGCACAATCACTTTGAATTCCAGAATCTGCTTAGAAGAAGTTGGGACCCAGAAAGCCATTTCCACTCAGCTATAGACAGTGTTAAAGAACAACTCATCAACTAGGACAAAAACTTCACCAGAAAACACCATAAAAAGAAGAAAGACCTCACTAGAAAGCTTGCTCCTACCCAAAACAAAGTGTAAGCACATTATAACATGGAGACAGATAGAATTAGTATACAACTTGAGATGGAACTAGAAAATCCCATGCTTGAGGAAGAGGAGACCTGGAAACAATGAATCCATATCAATTGGCTCTGCCATGGAGATAATAACAATACATTTTACCACGCCTTTGATAATAATAGGCGGAGGATGAACATGTTGTCATCTATACAAAATAGTGAAGGGGAATGGGTCTCAAACCAAGCAGAATTGTCAAATCTGGTTCAGAAAATTTTTCGAGACATGTTCACAGCTCCGTCGAATCCTACCCTGAACAATATGGATACCATGCCGACCGTTTTCCAGAAATAAAATAACAACCAGCTAAGGCAGTTTGCAGCATCGCCCATTGAAAATGAATTCTGGTGAATTATAAAAAAATGCTAATCCATACAAAGTAGTTGGGTCGGATGGAACAAACAATTTGTTCTTCAAAAAGTAGTGGAAAATTATTAAATCTTCAATGATCAATACCTTACGAAGTATGTTGAATGGCCAACCAATTGAAGAAATCCTACGAATTGCTCTCAACTAAGACCCATCTCTTTAAACAACACCATCATGAAACTTGCTTTAAAAGTAGTAGTGGAACGGGTGAAGCATCACATACCTTCTTGGGTCACTAAGGTACAAACTAGTTTTATCCCAGGTAGGAACATTACCGATAATATGATTGTGGTCCAGGAGGTTATTCACAACATGATGTGAAGCTCCAGTGCACCCTACATGGCAATTAAAGTGGACTTGTCCAAAGCCTATGATAGGATGTCGTGGGCTTTTATTAATAATACATTGGAACACATGAACTGGCCCCGCAATATTCATCAATACATTAGAATTCATTACAGGCGGGTGAGACCAGCATTATTATAAATGGTGATTCTTTGCCTCTGTTCAAAGCTACTAGGGTCTCCGTCAGGGGGATCCCCTGTCCCCCATACCTATTTGCTCTTTGCATGGAAAGGATCACACAACTTATCAACTACTTCGTGAACACGAAAACTTGGAAACCAGTGAAGCTCTCACAGCAGGGCCCAACCATTTCCCATGTCATCTTCGCAGATTACATAGTGTTGTTTGTACATGCTTCCTTAGAATAGATAGCTACTATCAACAACTGTTTCAATATTTTCAAAGCTGCCTCTGGGCAGAAGATTTCTATTGACAAGTCAAAAATATTTTTCTCTAAGTATGTGAATCGAGCTCTGCACACTCAAATATGTTTGGCCAGTGGTATTGCTGAGATGACAGATCTGGGAAGGTACCTCGGTGTTCCTCTACTGCATAAGAAAGTCAGTAAAGAGACATACACTTATCTTACAGAGAACATTACATCGAAGGTTAATGGATGGGTGGCGAGAACCCTATCTCTTATAGGAAGAATCTATTTGGCTAAGTCTGTCCTTACTTCTATTCCTACATACACCATGCAGACAACTACTATACCTGCCTCAGTATGCAACAAACTAGATTGAAGCATACAGAAATTTATTTGGGGTGGAGGGCACAAAGATCATCCCGTCTCTCTAGTTTCTTGGAATAAAGTCACTAAAAGCCTGGACAAGGGGGGATGAGGTATTAAGTCCATGATCGACTATAATAAAGCACTTCTCTGTAAGAATACTTGGAATTTCCTCAATGCCAGACCCTCCCTGTGGTAGGAGGGGCTACAAAATAAGTATATGAGCTAAAACACTCAGAAGGGAGGCCGAGCGAATCCATTTTGGAAATCCATCCACAAAGGAGTAAACTTCGTTATCACCAACATTTCCAAAAGTATAGGAGATGGCCGGGATACCTCGGTTTGGTATGACTGTTGGGTTCCTAATCATGGGAAGCTTGAAGACATATGCATTATACCCATTAGAGAAGATATCAAGGACATGAGAGTCTCTAGCATCATCAAATTAGATAATAGTTGGGACACAGAATACCTTTCAACATATCTTCCTACACAGTGTGCGGAAAGCATCACTAGCCTACCGGCCCCTAACCATGATAATGGCAGAGATCTCTAGAGTTTGAAGCATGAGACTACAAGGAGGTTTTCTGATAGTACGGCCTATGAGCTTATCCACTCTGAAGAAGCTGAACAAACTGATGAGGTATGGGGCAATATCTGGAACACCCCAGCTCCTTCCAAAATTCAGATTTTCCTATGGTTAGCTGCACAAGAAGCCATTATGATGAATGTCAAATGACAACAATGTACCTTCACTGACTCTGCAATATGTCCTAGATGTAAAGCAGTGAGGAGTTCACACTATATGCTTTGCGTGACTGCTCGCACGTAGCCGAGGTATGGGCCCAATTCACTTTCCGAGGTGATCTGGTGATCAACTCTGGTTCAGATTTCAAAAGTTGGCTATTGAAGATGCTACATGAAGACATCAGCACCCAAACCGAATTTGCAGTGACCTGCTAGACTATTTGGAAAGCAAGGAATGCTAAAGTGTTCAACAATCTGAAATCCCCAACGAGCCACCAGATAAACTGGATCATGGAGCTACAAAATTCTATTCATAAATCTTAGGGGAACAAATCTCAAGCCCACTAGGAGGACGTGTTCCAAGAATGTGCACAAACTGTAAACGAAGAAGGAAGGACCCTATGGATGACTGATGCTTCAGTTCATGGAAACATGGCAGCTATATCAGCGATAGCCTTTGATCAGAATGGTAATTAGTGGATTGGAGGGTGTGCTAGGAAGATCAAAGTTGCCTCTGTGGTCGAAGCTGAAACCTGAGCGGTACTCCTCGCTACCGAAGCTAGTAAACTAAATGGCTACACATGGTTTACTCTAGCCACAGATAGTGAAATGATTGTGGAAATCTTGAAGGACACTGTTAATAGTGTACCCACAATCAGACATTGGGTCATGAAAATATAAGGTATTTTGGCTGAAAGTGATGATGTCATTATCAAGAAAGTCAATAGAGGAATACTCCATGTGGTGGACAACCTTGCAAAACACCACTTCAAAAATTACCAAGATGATCGAATGTACATCGATCCTCCCCTCGATCCGGTGGGTCAACCCCCCTCTTATCTCATCTGTAATGGTAGGAGTCCTACCAAATTTATTTTTCCAGTAGGTACATCTTGTAATCTTTGGATTTTCACTACACGAGGAGAGTAGGTTGAATAATATAGTCTCCTGGCTTCACCAAAAAAAAAATTCAATGCATGGTAGGAAAAGATTTTTTTTGAAAAAGTACACAAAAATGCATGAAATTGAACTACATGGTATGCATGAATGCAAGAATTACACAAAAAGTTAGGATAGACAAGTATACAAGTTAGTTGAACTATTTGATCATTAATGCAAAAATGTAGAATAATAAATATAGAGGAAAATTAAGGTAACACAAGGGCTTACCGCCCTACCACCCCAAAATTTTGAACCATGTTGTCCTCAACATGCAATAGCATTTAGAATAGTAGGGTAAATGTTGTGGAGTCATGGTAGATGAACGTCAAGAGGTGGAGTGATCAAGGTAGCCTTAGGTGAGGAGGGTAGTGCCACCATGGTCGTGTTGGAAAAAAATGACCCTTCAGGCTTGCCAACCACACAACCGTGTTGTGTAACACTACCGTTCTAGACTCCTTCCTACAGGCCTTCTACTAATTTGCAATGTTCTTGTTCTCAACTTTAAATCTTCTCTTTGGCTATCTCCTTCATGCATCCACTTTTCTCCATTGTTCCTGTACTAACATGATTCACAAACAGAACAACCATCAAGTTGTGTGTGTATTTCTTGGAAAAACGAAAAGTATGATAGGAAAGGGATTTTGAGAGTAAGAGTCTCAAACCAATGTGGGTTGCCTGCCACTAGTGCTAAGTTTTACACCTTCAATCGGGCTTGTTGTTCTTCTATCCTCAAGTGTTCATACCAAAAGTGACTCCTTTCTCTTCCAAAGTGACCCTTTCCAAAGCTTTGACTACATGGTTTTCATCCCAAGGAACATGCATGCTTCTATAACTATGGTTTGTCAACCGCTTCTCACAAAAGTTGCTATAATCCAAGTTGGTGCACAAATATTCATCACTTCATTTCTACCTCCCATCTTCGATGAACATGAATATGTCAAAATTTATCCTATTGCAGGCGACAATCATCATGTTGGTGTGTACCTTGATCTTTGCTTCGACTGTAGACAAGAAAGGTCTCCCAAAGATAATGAAATCCTTTCCATTCAATGGCTTAAAATCAATGACCAAAAAGTCGATTATGTAAGAAATGTTTAATATTTTATCCCTTGTCATGATCTGATTATTGAAAATGCCTTTAGGCATCTTCATAGATTCATCTGCCAACATTTGAACACAGCCTACTGGGTCCATTTTCTCTATGAACAATTGTGTAAAACTTTGTTATAAGACATTATACTCATGCTTCAGACCAAATCTAGAAGAGCATGCTCGATTAGTTTAATTTTTATGTAGCATTGGATGAGAGGCATACCCATGCCTGCTCTCTTTTCAGGGAAGTAGTTGCCCAGAATGATTTTGACATGTTTCATAGCTACAATTTGTTTGGGTGGAATCACCATTATTTTTCTCTTCCCAGTGAAAATATCTTTAAGCAAGGAAATCAATGTTGTGATTCTTGTCTTTCCTTGTTTCAAGGATTTCAAGAAGGTCCAAGCACAACCATGTCTAATGTCAGTGACAGGACCTTCTAAGGCGTCAAAGGAAAAGTTCCCACTTCTATCAACATCCTACACCCTAGCTTGCAGGCCTTGGGGAAGCATGAGAGTAGTTTCTATCTCAATCATGGAGCTTGGTATGTCATCAACTCTAAATGGAGTGGTACATCAGGTGTTATTAGTTCAACAAGGGATGGTGATGAGTATGTTTTTACCCATCTTTACATACTATTTTATTCACTTTTTAGGGGCTGTTGTGTTTTGATTTTCTAATTTTTAACTTTATATTTACTTAAATGTAATTATATTTTCAAAACCTTAATGTGATTTATATATTTTTCATATAGAACCATATGAACAAGACCTCACGATGCTATGCCTCAAGGGAAGGTAGGTCCCAAAAGCTTTCCATTGTCCACCTTCCAACCACCTAGTCAACAAATCAGCTTTGTCGCTCACCCAACTTGAGCCTCTCTCTACCTAGAGTCTTCCAGATTCTTCAGTTCTGACACACACTCCCAACATTCATCCTAATCTGGTGCATTCCACGTTGGTTCGCTAGAGAATCAAAACTGAAGTCCAAATTGTGTAACCCATGTGAGTCACCTATTGGACCAAGTACAGGCCAAGCAATTAGCTGCCTTCGACCATTAGTATTCAAAATTAAGGTTCCAGTGGTGAGGAATGCATCTATAAAAGGAAAAACATATCGGCCATTCTAAGGGATCTTTGATCGATGATTAGAAGCCACATTGTGCAGTGCAAACCCTAGTGAGGAGCGAGGAGGTGGTGGTCACAATGGAGAGATTGGTCTTCCTGCACTAGGTGTCATGACCTCCTCCATTGTTCCTTCTTTCTTTTTGTTATTGTCTCTCACCATGAATGAGTAGTGTTTGTGCTGGGACATGAGGACTAGCCCCAAAAGCTAGTATGTTATCCTAGCTTGTAACTAAACTCGACAATACTATTACTAAAGAAATTATCATTCTGCCTATTTCCTTGCCTTGCAAATTGATGACTTTCTTTGCATGTATGTTATAATCATGGATATGCAGGTTGTTGTGAGCATTATTAGAGCACCAGAATGATCTTTTCATCCCCCTGACGTGTCAGCAAGGGATAGTGAGGTGATTGGGCTACAATTTTCTAATGTCCCAAGGATGGTCGATCATAAGTAAGGGATTCTAGTTGGAATAAATTGTGAACTTGGTTCCTAAGGATGGTCGATTCCAAGGGAGTTTTGGCCAAGTGATGATCTATATCCTGTGGGGGTGCATCAACTAAGCCTCTATATAGAAACTGTTATAGAAGAGTTAGATATTGTTTAGGATAATTATGTAGGCTTTAGTATGAAACCCCATGCCTTGATCCTCTTTATTATCATTCATTTACTTCTCTTAGTCTTTATTTCTACTGGAAAAAATTTAGTTTAATCAATCAATCTACTTTTTGGTGTTCAATATTACTCTTGAAACTTCTAAATTTATATAATTTCTTAACAAGGTTGTCCTTTGGGTTCAAACCTAAAGTATATTGCAATAAGTCTTCCACTCATGTGGAGTGAGGAATTAGTGCACTACTTTTGGTTAAACCTAGGAGTTATTCTTTTAGGGTTTTTCTATGGGAAACACTTAGAGCCCGATCAAAAATTGGTGCCATTGTCGGGGACAATGATAGTTAAATGTTTTTAGAAGTATAAGTGTAATTAGGGATTTTCTTTTTTATGCTTGATATTATTGAAAATCTTCTCAAACTCAACACATCAACTCACGATCAATCTGCCTCTTTTTAGTTACTCCTAGCACATGCAAAGATCCAAAAGTCTCGACTCCAGTTTGCTTTTTTATTCTAAAATTAAGAATACCCTCAGGAGACTTTGCAAGGAGAAATCCATGGCAGACGCAGTAGCTTTAGAAGCACCTATCCAAACTCGAATTGAAGAGGCTATTGTTGACCATCAAGAGTTGCTCACTGCAAAAGCTAAGGAGCAGATGAAAGCCATATTCAAGACCAACCTCGATCCCACCCAAGCAACAAAATTACCAAAGAATTGTAGGATTTTTCTATCCCTAAAGGCATTGACTTAACTCATCCAATTCAACCTCGAGGCAATCTGATCAAGATCATGGCCCAGTGGGTCAGCCTACTACAAAACTCCACCCTCACAGGAAGGATTAGAGATGACTGTCAGAAACACCTCCTCAAATTCATCAAACTTTGTTGTATGATGAAGCCATATGGCACCACTAATGACACCATATGGCTATAACTCTTAAAATGTTACTTAACTGACAAATCTGGAGAATGGTGCAATGATCTTCGAGGGGACCCAATCACAACATGGGAGGTCCTAGAAAAAAAGTTTCTAGATAAATGCCACCCCCTCGATGACATATTCGATCAGGGGATAGATCAAGAGGTTCAATTAAGTGCCAGAAGAATCTCTATATGAAGCATGGGAATAATTCAACGAACTCCTATGCAAATGCCCATATCATGGCATCCCATATAATCAAATCATTGAATCTTTCTATTGGGGGGTTAACAATGAGACAAACTGTTCCTTGACTCTCCCTCTAATGGAAACTTCATGTGATATAGCTTGGACAACATGATAAAGATAGCCGACCTTGCAAGTGAGAATCAGACTCACTGGCCCATAATTTCGAGCAAGGGAATTTTTAAAGTATTTGTGATGGATAATCATTTGGAACTCAAATCTATCTCTGAGATGTTGAAAGCCCTTTCTATCAAGTAGGATAATCTCTAAAAATCCTTCAACCCATACATGAAGAAGAACCCGACACCTCAAGTACAAATTATCACACCTTCCTATGAATTCTGACATGCATTGGATCAGAAAATGACCCATTGTCCACATATGTACGCTCGTGGACATGGAAATTTTAGATTTAATTTTCCTAGCAAGAACTACCAACAATGATAGTAGTATCAGAATCCAAATCATGCCCCACCGCTACAAATAGAGGCAGTACCGGCGTAGGACCCAATGAAGACACTTCTGGAGATGATGTTGTCATACCAGACTCAACTAGACAATGCCATAGACAATAAAAAAGTATTGGAGTCTCAAATTGCTCATTTGGTAGCTAGTTAATAGCTCCTGACAGGCACGATCATTGGTCAACCCAAAATCAATCCCAAGCATCTAGAGCAATCAAAGCAGCTACATGCCATAATGACTAGGTTAGGAAACATGTACCCCACACATCTAACATCCACGCCGTCTGTACTCCTCCTAGAAGTGACGAAGGTACTTCATTTGTGGCCTCCAATCATTTGTATGACCCTTTAGTGGTTAGACCAATAGAATTCTGGACAATAGGCCCCCCTGTGACATTGTTCCATTCATACACCAACAAGAATCTAGCTATTACAACACTGGCATTCAAGCATAGAACATAAACGACACCCAAAGAACCAACACACAAACCTCATGTACCACATGCAAGCTGCCTTACACAGACCAAGCTAGATGTCCGATTCATGAAATTTAAAGATACCATGAAGAAACTCCACATTGAAATCCCATTCCTTGATGCATAAATCAAAATTCCAATGTGGTCTAAATATCTTAAGAGATTTCTATCTAGGAAGTATATGACCTAGGAATGAGATACCGTGAAACTGACACTGACTGGCTCTAACATAGTTCAAAATCAGATGCCTGAGAAGCAAAAAGATCCTGACTCATTTGGGATAGACTACTTCTTAGGAGATGACACTTTCTGGAAGAGACTTGCTGAGTTAGGTACAAGCATAGCTATCATGCCATACACTTTATGCCAACATATAGGGTTCACCGACCTCCTACCCATAGTGATAACCATTCAATTAGGATATGAATCTATTATGAAACCCTTGGGAATAATCAATGACATCCCAGTAAACTTATTCCATCACACCTGTGTCCCATTTGATTTTTTGGTAATATTAGGGCAATTGTTTCCCTCTCATTCTGGGGAGTTCATTCTTAGACACTATGAGAACCTTGGTAGATGTTGAAGTTGACAGACTTTTCCTATGACTGATAAAGAAGACAATCGAATATCAAGTCCTTGAAGATCTAAAGAAGGTGCATAATTTGATTGAAGCTTTCAAGGCAGAAGGTAATCTGGAACCAAAACAAATAGACCTCCAAGGAACCAAACAAGGTAAGAATGACTCACCCCCAAGAAAGGTATGTACACCATCTAACCATGATCTAGGACCTGTAGATTTAAAAAACATGGGTTCGGAAAACCTACTGGCATATCTCAGCGAGAAACATTTATCTTCCGTCGGGTCTGCGATGTTTAACCGGGATGCTTACTGGGAGGCAACCCAACCCTTTCATTCATTTTTATTTTATTTTGTCTTTTCATTTAATGCTTCTTTTCTTTTCACAAAATTATTTTGAAAAAAGGGAGAGAGAAGTGAGAGATGGAGAAGGCAAGGACCATTACCCTAATAAACAAATTTGACTGATGGATAGTCAGTGTGGGGCGGAAAGATCATGATCAAAATACCCATTAAACCCTCGTATCACTTGCCCATTTGACAACAAGAGATATTGAAATCTTGAGAAACAATAAGGATGCAGAAAGGGGGCTATGTGGTCCGATGAAAATACTCTTTTTATTTTTCAAAAAAGAATTTATTTCCTTCTCTTTGACAAATATGTCTTTATCTCCAACAATAAGTTTGTTTCTTGGAATTAGTATCCACTTTTATCTCAATCCTATCATCAATATTCAGTGCCATAATATCTTGATTGATACTTTCTAGGAATCAATTGACGTGCAATCCCTATGCACTAGGCACAATGCATGCATGGTTTGTAACTGTTGACTTTTTAAACATCCCTAACCTCTCTTTTTTGTAGTTATAAAAGGGGCGAGGCACATGCTTGGAAGAACCAAAATCTTCCTTTTGATGATTAGAAACAAGGTCAAACGTACTTATTAGCTCCACATCGACACTGCCAATGGCATCAATGACTAACAACATCAACAGAGGACTTTAATGTTCACGTGGCCCTTAGGGACCGATGAGATACCATCGGACCGGGATCTCAAACTCTACTTCTCCCAGGACACTTATTTCCCTTGGTAGTTCCACTATGTGCACTCATCACATCGACGAGGAACACCACCAGTCAATTTAGATCCGTTGATCAACAAGCTATATGATCAACAAGCCATTTACCTAGAGATCATGCGCTGGATAGATGCAAGTTGTGGAGAATGAAGCACACGATTGTTGCCACCCTCACCACCACCGAACAAAGACCATGACAATCGGTGGCCAAGGTGGAGTTCAGATCAAAGTGTCACCATTGGGAGTGGAACCCATTCATAGGGTTCTATTGTGTTCTCTTACATGAATAATTTTTTCCATTCCCTCCATCTCGAACCCCACCACTCTCCATATGAAGTCCCCTCCATCTCTAACTTCAATCTGCCTGAGGATGGGTAGAATTTTGAAGTTGGGGGTGGAGGGTAGGTGGTATGTTGTCTTCACCACCTCAACTCTAAGCTTTCCCTTTCTCATCCTCAAACATAATTTTTCTTTTCTCCATCTTTTATTTGCATCTGTCTTGTTTTCTATTTTCTTTTTTATTTTGTGTGAGTTGTGGCCTTTACCTAGTCAGACATTTTGATGTATGCAAAAATTGAAAATATCCCCTTTTCTTGAACTAACCCATGCAAAAGGAGATAATAAGGAACAAATATTTCTTGAATAGATCTGAGCCCTGATAACAATAATTGAGAATTCTTTCTCATTGGAAATGACGATAAGTAGAATGAGTCAGAAGGGTTGATCTGCATGTGCCTCCGATATGACTTGCAACAAAATTTATAAATGCTTCTCTACCCTACATTAACTCAATTAACTAAGATAATATGATGATCTGATTCCAATACATCAATCAAATGAAGAAGCACAATTCAACCTCTTGTTTACACTCATCTTTCACCATTTCTTATCTCTTCACCGTCCAGAAAAATAAAAAGAAATAATATATTCCCCGCTATATGCCAAACCCTAACTTCGGGTGGCATCCCTTCCATAAATATAGCTCATTTTTATTTTCATCTACATACATGGAATAAATGAATGAAGCCAATGAGCCGAAAAGAATGTGATTAAAATAACTATAAGAAAAAAATCTCAAGTAAAATAGAGGTGAGACAAATAAAATAACCAAATCCTAAATAATGTCTTGAGTCGAATAAAGGAGACATTAGGAAATCAAGTTTGTGCCAATTTCTTCCTCCCCCTTTTGTCCACATTTTCATACCCAGGAGACTTATCAAAACTCTCCCCAAAATATCCAAACAACTTGGACTTGGGCTATCTTCTATTTACATAGATAGATCAGGAGTATTATAGAGATGAAATTAGTTCTTCATAGGTTTTGGATTCTAGGGAATGGAGGAACAACCCCCACACAGGGGATATCTAAGAGTGGCTAAGTGACTCCAAAGGACTAGGGTCTCTTTATCGTGTTTGGTGGAAGGGGGGCCACAAAGTTTGCTCAGCTGGGAGAGGAAAGCCTAGATGCTAGTATCAATTGTTTGACCTCCTTTTTATTTTTCTTTACTTGGAACCAATAAAGGATAAAGTCTGGGTTAGTTTGATGAATATATTTATACCCATCTTTGCATACTATTTTATTCTCTTTTTAGGGGTTGTTGTGTTCATATTTCCTAGTTTTAGCTTTATATTTACTTAAATGTAATTAGCTCCTTTTTTGAACCTTAATGCATTTTATAAATTTTCCATTTAGAACCAGATAAAAATATATAATAATGCTTAGATAGATGATCAAGTCCTCATGATGCTATGCCTCAAGGGAATGAAGGTGCTGGAAGCTTTCCATTGTCCACCTTCAAACTACGTAGTCAACCAATCGGCTTTGTCGTTGGCTCGACTCAAGCCGCTCTCTACCCAGAGTCTTCTAGATTCTTAAGTTCAGACGTACACTCCCAACATTGAGTCTAATCCAGTTCATTCCATGTTGGTCATTAAGAGAACTAGATGCAAGTTCCAAATTATGTAACCCACATGAGTCACCTATTTGACCAAGTACAGGCTATGCAATTAGCTGCCTTCGACCACAAGTATTCAGAATTAGGGTCTTGGCATCAAGGAATGCATCTATAAAGGAGAACCCTTATCGCTCATTCTAAGGGGTCTCTGATCGGTGATTAGAAGCCACATTGTGTAGTGCAAACCCTAGTGAGGAGCAAGGAGGCGGTGACCATAGCAGAGAGATTGGTCTTCCTACACTAGGCATCATGACCTCCTCCATTGTTCCTTCTATCTTTCTAAAGTTGTAACAATGGGGACTAGCCCCAACAACATGTAGTTTTATCTTGGCTGGTATCTAAATTCAACAATACTATTGCTAAATAAAGTATCATTCTACTTTTTTCCTTGCCTTGCAAATTGACGACCTACTTTGCACATATGTAATAATCATGAACATGTAGGTTGTTGTATGTGTGATTAGAATACAAGAATGATCTTTTTATCCCCTAAGGTGTCAACAAGGGATAGGGAGGTGATTGGGCTACGATATGCTAACACCGAGAATGGTCAGTCGTAAGTGAGGGAGTCCAGTTGGAATAAACTGAGAACATAGGTGCCAAGGATGGTCAGTTTCAAGGGATTTTAGGACAAGTGGTGATCTGTATCCCATGAGGGTGCATTAGCTAAGACTCAATTTAGCAATTGTTATCGAAGAGTTAGATCTTGTTAGGAGAATTACACATAATTTAGTATCAAAACCCCATGCCTGGTCCTCTTTATTATCATTCATTTATTACTTAATCTCTATTTATATTGACAACAATTTAATTTAATCAATTGATCAACTTTTTGGTGTTAAATATTACTCTTAAAAGTTTTGCATTTATATAATTTCCTAAAATTATTGTCCTTTGGGTTCTATCCTAAAGTATACTGCAATAAGTCTTCCACCCGTATGGAGTTGGGAATTAGTGCACTACTTTTGGTTGAACCTAGGAGTTATTCCTTTAGGGTTTTTCTTGGTGCAACATTTGGAGCTCCATAAGATGGGACAACAAGTGTTATATTTTCATAGAATGGTGAGAATGAAGCTTTTTCAGTGCTCTTGGAACTTCCACACAATTATGGTACAAATTTTGGTATGTATGCCCTGAGAGCCAATCATGGGATGATTGGTGAGATACATTAAGATTGATTTGATAAACATCAAAGGCAAGCTTCTAATTATTTATGGTTCAGTCATATGAGATAATGATAGAATAGATTGAATGTCTAGAGAATGACAGTACTCAATGATGTCACTACTACAGAATACGCCTTTGGCGTCGGTTGTTTAACCCCCTTTGGCGACAGTTTTAAAGCGACGCCTATGTGGGCGCCGCTAAAGGACGAACTCTTCGGCGTCAGTTTTCTAACCGACGCCTATATGAACTATATGCGTCAGTTATATATAGTTGGCCGACGTCTATAGGGTTCGCGCCACAAAGAAGGGCACCACCTAGGACACTTTCTGCGTCGGTTAACAACTGAACAACCGACGCCCTACTCCCAGACGACACGGTTGTGCTTCGCTGCACGGCTGTGTTTAGTACTATAGGCGTCAGTTTTATACGAATAAGCGACACCTTTTCCACCACGGACATGCTATCGTGCACGGTCGGGTTGCTTGTCATATTAGGCGTCAGTTTTTATCTAATAACCGACGATGTAGGCCTTTGATGATGGTCTTTTATAAATAACCGACGCCTATACTTTAATTTTTTTTTCTTATCAGTTTGCAGGCCTGCTGTGGATGGTCACCAGGATGAGACCTGCAGTTCAGTTTTCTGAACTGCAGGTTTACGACATCCATTGATATCAGCCTACAAACAGGCCACAAACCTGCAAAATCAACAAATATTTTTTCACACAAGTAGATACATTCAGACATCAATTCAAATTCTCACATTCACACATGTAGAAACATTCAAATACATGTAGAAACATTCAGACATGTATAAACATTCAGAAATATTCATTTACAAAATATCATTCAGCATCGCTATCAGCATCCCAATTATATCTTACAATTGCCACTGCTTGTATGGATTTTGCCCATTCTTCTCTTATTTCATTTAATGCTTCCATTGTATATGGAGCATGTACATTTTTTAAGCGTTTACCTATAGTGTGGTCAGTTTTAAACACCTGCAAAGATAATGATGTATATATATAAGTAATAATATAAAAATAAGATTGATATATTTCATACTAACTAATGAGACTATATATAATACCTCATGTATGGTATTAATATCCAATGCGGCATGTCAGATAATCATCTGCATAAATCGCATCACATAGTATGCGCATGCCCAGCCATTGTCTTGTGTAGCGCACTATAAATTGAAACATACAAAATATTAAAAAATACAACTAAGCACAGTTCACATAAATAATATATACATTGGAGTCGGGAACTTACTTTTACATTCTCCCAAATTATTGGTTGGTTCTTTCTCCTTGGGACATTTCCTCCAGCATTTTTGAATGCATCTAAACCCCTACATGTTAATGTAACATAATAAATTGCATAATTAAATAGTAATGTAATAACAGATGTTAACGGATATAAAAATGAAATATTTCTCACCAGAATAATGGCATTCTCAATATGTGTCCAATTTTAGTGTTCAATGTACTTCCCGCAGGATCTAGATAATAAACAGTGAACGTCCCAGGGACAATAACTAGTAACTCCCAATGTCTACCGCTAGAGGTAAAAAAGTTAAAAATTAATAACTCAAAATGCACAATAAAAATGGAATTTTCTTAAGTCCAAATTATAAATAAAGTAAACTTACTTGACATTGAATGGAGCTATTATTATCATCTTGTTTTGCTGACCGAAAACTGTAAAAGCATCTATACAGTATTGTTGAACACTATCAGGGTCATTAGCTACCATACTAATCTATGATGGAATAAAAAATCCCACATGATCAAATGCAAATTGTTTGCATTGATCTTCGACTAAGTAGCTGCAAAACATGTATTACATATGCATTAATATATAAGAAACCAAATCACCAGATCTTACACAAGGTATATGGATGTATAAACAAGATCTCACCTTATCCATGTCTCTATCACTGATGTATTCAGCCAATCATACATAAACAGCTCAATAATATCTTGTATAAATAAAGAGCTATCGTATGATTGATCTGCATAATCTGCTTCTAAAGAAACAATTATAGGGCAATGTATATTATGTGCCCGTAGCCAACATGCCATTCCCCTACAAGCAGGACCTAATGGGTATTTTAGGTCGGTTGGAACCCAACTTGGTAATGCAGGAAGTGGAGGTGGAGGCCTAGGTGCTCCGGGTGTCTTCTTTTTAACCTATATATATAATTTCAGATCAGTTGACCTCATATATACACATTAACAATCTAAAGTAATGTAAATTTATCTTACAATTTCAGTAGTGTAGACGACATCTTCTTTGGGCCACAATATCACCCCGCCTTCTGCCTCACCAAGTGTATCAATATCTGGGTGGGCATATGGCAATGAAGCTTCCCTCCAATCGGGAAATACACATATCGAGCTCACACGAACGTAGCCCTGTGGCATTAGAGTCCCATGAAACGTTGCCCCAGGAAGGGACTGGTAAGCCTACGCCTCTGCAACAACATAGTCTTGCATTCTTAAGCGGCATGACTTCAATGCCTACAAATTTACGTAAAGAATGTTATACATATATACATATCACCTTTCGAACATATCATTTTGAAAACACTAGCTACAATGTCATAAACAATACTTACAGCAGACGTGCTAGGCTATGGGTCTCCAGGATTACTCACAGTTTGTGCATTAGGAGAAGAGTGGGTCGCCATACGCTGATTGGAAGCCTAAGATCCCTGCCACCGCACTATTTCTTCCTTGACCTTCTCAACAACTATATCATTGACCTTCTTGGCAACTATATCCTCGACTCTCTTATTCTCCTATACATGGATAAAAGAAACATTAGCTTCTTATTATTGAATTCCCTTTTGCAGTAACATTCTAAAAAAAAGAATAGGTTACCTCTTCTTGTGAAAGTCCTGCTCTGGGTTTGCGCTGGGATGGCCCAAAGAATACTTTGATGCCCACACCAGCACCTGCACCCCTAACACGTCCAGGATGCTCTGGGTTACCCAGAGCAACTGTCAATTCATCCCTTGTGCCCTGAGGGATGAACGTGCCTTGTTTCCTATGCTCGTGCAGCTCCCGCTAATCACCATCAACAGAAATTGGTAAGTTAACACTACAAATAATCAATATTCAAACGATTGCTCTAAGAGTTGTATTTTACCATTTTCGCAGCCGCCTCAGCAATTACGGGCTTTTTTATTTCACCCTTCTTGTTTTTCCTCCCAGCTATCCAGATATCATGGCGAGGGATGGGTGTGGCAGACTCCTGAGTAGGAGCAGACTCCTGAGTAGCCGCAGACTCCGCATGTAGTCTTTGGCAAATGCTTGCATAGCCCTTTGGACCCATAGTGTGGTCATGCACATTCAGTGCACGCCTTGCTTTTTGCACGTCACTGAGGGCCTAGTTAGTATGCACATTAATGATTTGGTTAGTAGCACTAAATGTTAATCTTGAATATGTGAATACAACATATATTAATTAAATTGGGAGTGACGCCTAATACCTTGAATTCTTCAGATTTTCTTGAAGCAACAAAATTGTCCCAATCTTCTTTGTCCAAGAAGTTCCACTACTCAATGGCTGACTTCTTCTTCTTATCACCATCTTTTATGTATTCTCTGTTCAGATTTGTCCTATAGTTCCTAAGCATCTTTCCAGCGCGTTGCATCATGCTTTTATGATGCATCTTCTCATCCAATGCAAACATATTTTGTAAAATAGAATTCTTATTAACTAGTATCCAAAAATAGAATTGCAAATAATAATAACTCACGCATAAATCCTTCCATATCAAGTCTTTCTTCCCCTGAGGAATTTTATGCCAATTATCATACTTAACACCACAATGGCTTCGATTGACACACCCAAGATAGTTTACAAAATTATTGCGGTTCACTCCAATTGCATTTCCTCCATTATCAAACTCCACAACCAATTTGGATCCACTACCACTCAGCGCTATTAACTTCTTCAACAGAGTGATGCCCCTTTTCTTGTTAAGTGTTTGGTGCTGCGCATCAAGTTGCTCCAGTGCTTCAGTGGGTACATGTGCATCATCAACCTAAAATTTGACAAAAATAAACCCACTGAATTAGCGCAATATAGAAATATGGGATATATGACATAACTAGAAGATAATGAATTTTATAGAAATACAGGATATGTTTTTAGAACTTACATTGGTATCCTCGCCATGCTCATCATGGACAACATGCTCATCATGGACTTCATGCTCATCATGGAAATCATTCTCATCATGGTCAGCCATCTGAAAATGTCATTAAAAAGGCAAACATTTAGCATTTGTATTAACTAGAAAAAGGCAAACATTTAGCATTTGTATTAACCAGAAAAAGGCAAACATTTAGCATTTGTATTAACTATAAAAAGGCAAACATTTAGCATTTGTATTAACTAGAAAAAGGCAAACATTTAGCATTTGTATTAACTAGCATTTGTAAAAAAATATAAACATACATGTCTCTAAAACTGTGATCTTTTATCAATTAACAATCCTTCATTGTGATCTCCGCGCACATATAAGTCATCATTAGCTTCAATATTTTGTGGAGTTGGAAACCCAACTGAGAATGGACTGGAGTCATCATACTTATCATAGTACTCTTCTTCATCTATAGGATCTTCAATGAACTGTCTTTTACCATGAAGAGCAACTGATCATTTATCATTTGTAGGATCATCGATATAGAATATTTTTTTTGCCTGTGATACCAATATGAATGGTTCACCCTTCTCGCCAATCTTTTCAAAGTTCACCAAAGTGAACCCCAATTCATCCACTATAACTCCTTTGGTGTTATCAACCCAATTACATTTAAAGAGCGGAATTCTGAAATCTATGTAGTCAAACTCCCATATGTCTTCAATGAAACCGTAATATGACATTTTAGCTTCATGTGGACTCTTATCCTTTGCACTTGAAAAATACATAGTCGACGCTTGAAGAGTGACCCTACTATTTTGGACGACACTCTTATCATATTGGCGCTTTGTGTAATATGTGAACCCATTAATGTCAAACCCTTCATAAGACATAACATTCGATTTTGGTTTAAAGGTGAGGCATTTGATAGTTTCTATAATATCATTTGGTGTTTGAGATAGTTGATGTAAGACTTTATCTTCAAACCACTTTGTAAAAGTCTTATTATGCTCTCTAGCAAGCCACATTGAACTTGCTCGAGGATGTTGTCTCTTGATGAAATTGGTATGTTCCTCGATATAAACACTCACTTCGTCCATGTTGTGTAAAATATACAAGTGAGCTTGTTCCAACTGCTCACGGATGATTACTTTCACCCGTGATCCCAAAATTCCTTTGCCCTCCTCAATATTCTTGTCATTAACAGGAGTGTTATTACCACTCAGAAAGTCATTGCAAAAATCCATAACCTCTCTCGCCACATAACCTTCAATAATACTCCCTTCAGGCCGATAACGATTTCGAACATCACCTTTAAAAATGCTCACGTATCATTCAAAGGGATACATCCAATGCAAGAAAACTGGTCCCAACATTTTAACTTCCCTAGTCAAGTGGACAACAAGATGTACCATGATATCAAAGAACGAAGGAGGGAAATACATCTCAAGCTGACATAGGGTAACAACCACTTCTCTTTGCAAATTATCGAGAGTATCAGGGTCAATAACTTTGCTGCATAGACTGTTGAAAAAGAAACAAAGTCTGGTGATTGCAAACCTTACATGCTTCAGCAATATAGATCGAATTGCCAAGGGAAATATTTGTTGCATTAGAGTGTGACAATCATGAGATTGAAGACCTATCAATTTCAGATCTTTCATTGATACCAATCTATGGATCTTGGATGAGTAACCATGTGGCACCTTAACATTTACCAAGCATTCACAAAAAGCTTTCTTCTCCTTTCTAGACAACATGTAACAAGCGGGAGATAAGTATGTTCTTTTATTACCCATTTCACGTAATTCTATTAATTCTGACCTTATTCCCATTTCACGTAGGTCCAGTCTGGATTTTATCCCATCTTTAGTCTTACTTGGTATATTTAACAGAGTACTAATGATGCTATCACAGACATTTTTCTCAATGTGCATTACATCGATACAATGCCTGACTGTCAAAGAACTCCAATAAAGAAGATCCCAAAATATTGACTTCTTCTTGAATGAAGAATTGTCACTCCGTGTGGCCATACTACATTGTGATTTCTTACCAAACTCATTGACAATGTCTTTTACTCTTTCATAAACAACATCCCCTGGTATAGGTTTAGGTGCACTCCGTTCATCATTCCATCCATTGAATGCTTTGCGCTTCCTACGATACATATGGAATTTTGAAAGAAACCTTTGATGACCAAGATATACAGTCTTGCCGTCATGTTTTAGTCTTATTGAATCAATGTTTTCTTCACATATAGGACACGCTTTAGCTCCTTTGACACTATATCCAGACAAATTCCCATATGCTGGAAAGTCATTAATAGTGAAAAACAACATAGCATGCAAACAAAATGTCTCTCTTCCTGAAGCATCATAGGTCATCACACCTTCAGCCCAAAGTTTCTTTAAGTCATCAATCAGAGGTTCAAGATAAACATCGATATCATTTCCAGGTTGTTTAGGGCCCGATATCAACAACGACAACATAACATATTTATTTTTCATACACAGCCAGGGAGGAAGATTGTATATAACAAGCATGACTGGCCAAGTGCTATGTTGGCTGCTCAATGTCCCGTACAGATTCATCCCATCTGTACAAAGCCCAAGTCTTAGATTCCTATCTTCTTCACCAAATTTGGGGTACAATAGATCAATCTTCTTCCACTGTGGGGAATCAGACGCATGTCGTAGGATCCCATCATTATTTTTCTTAACATCTGCATGCCACCTCAAATTCTTTGCATCTTTCGGATTTGCAAACAAGCGTTGATATCGTGATATTATAGGTAGATACCACAACACCTTGGCAGGAGAACTAGTTTTGGACAATCTTTCAAATCTACATAGTCCTTTTGAAATAATACACAATCATTCAGGCATGCGTGTATCTTCTTGGCCTCCATTCCCATTGGGTACAACATTTTCTTTACCCGGTATGTTGAGATTGGCAGCTCGTTTCCTTCAGGAAGCATTTCTTTTAACAAAGTCAACAATTCAGTGAAGCTTTTGTCGCTCCATCTATTGTTAGATTTCAACTTATACAATCTCAACACAGCGCTAAGCTTCATAAACTTAGCACAACCTGTATATCACGGTATCTCTGCATCATGCACAATGTTTCTAAAGATAGGAGGTGGATCGGTGTGCTCTACCCTACAACTATCCAGCATCGCATCAACGATGTCTACTGGAACTGGTTCGTTCACATCTATGCCATCGGAGGCAATTTCTTCTTCCACCCAAGCACTGCTATCGACATCTACTGGTTTCGAGTTTGAAATCTCTCCATGCCAGTGCCATTCTGTATAGCCTTGTATAGACCAGATATAAACTCTGGGGTGCAGCGATTGTGAATGGACATCCATGATCTATCCATTCTATGATCAAAGAGAAAACACATATATATTAGGACAAGATTAGGGTATACACTTACATCCTATCCAAGATTTACTCCTATTATCTACAATGAAGCCGGACTACATACAAACAGTATATAATTTAGTGATTGTTCATTCTAATTTATACCAATGTACAAGTAATATAAAGAACAATGATTGTTCACTTTCTAGGCCAACAAACACATGTGATGTCATTCTTATATATAATAAATGTGTACCACCTATCCCATCCTTGAACACCTAATCTCACTAGTAAGTGTATAATGTGTATTGGGTTTTCAAGAAAATTTTGGCAGCATTTCCCCGCTGTTCTCTAAGTACATATGTACTTAGAGAACAAACGGGGAAATGCTACTAAAATTTTCTCGAAAACCCAATACACATTATACACTTACATCATAAGTGAGATTAGGTGTTCAAGAACAGTCCCAAACCGGGGACTATCCAAGATTTACTCCTAATGAGTAAATCTTGGACGGGTTTCTAGGCCAACAAACACATGTGATGTCATTCTTATATATAATAAATGTGTACCACCTATCCCATCCTTGAACACCTAATCTCACTAGTAAGTGTATAATGTGTATTGGGTTTTCAAGAAAATTTTGGCAGCATTTCCCCACTGTTCTCTAAGTACATATGTACTTAGAGAACAAATGGGGAAATGCTACTAAAATTTTCTCGAAAATCCAATACACATTATACACTTACATCCTAAGTGAGATTAGGTGTTCAAGAATAGTCCCAAACCGGGGACTATCCAAGACTTACTCCTAATGAGTAAATCTTGGACGGGTTTCTAGGCCAACAAACACAATAATAGATATGTACATGTTAGGGTTTCATCACAATTAATGTTAGGGTTTCATCACAATTGATGTTAGGGTTTAATCAAATCAAATTAGGATTCTACAATTGACAAGTTTAAATCTTATTTCAACATGCATCAAAATTTACTAAATTAGGCCAAACATTACGATTAGAAGCACAAATATATGACAAATATATGCAAGCAAAAGATTTGTTCATATCCTAGGATTTACATAAAGCATTACATAAAAATTTGTTCATATCCTTACCAACAGCAAGCACGGCCGTGGCTGTGTTGGCCTACCACGGCCGTGCTGGACAACATGGCCGTGGTAGGCCATCATAGCCACGGCCGTGCTTGCTGTTGGTAAGGAGCTAGGGAGAAGGAAGCAAAGAGGCTAGCCTACCTGGAGCTAGCATGGAGAAGAGCGGCGGCGAGCGGCGGCAGCAGTGGCGGCAAGCAGGCGAAGAAGTAGAGGGGCGGGCGGCGGGCAGAAGCAACTGACGGCCTGAGAAGCAGCAGGCGCCGGTCGGAGAAGAAGCAAGAGAAGAAGCAGTACCGGCGGGCGGCGGGCAGCGGCGCCGGCGAGCAGAAGAGCACCAGAGCAGCGGCGGCAAGCAGAAGCAACTGACGACGGGCGATTTTGGGAGAACGACAGCGAGCAGCAGCACAGAAGAGAAGTCGCGATGAAACAGGAAGAAAGGGGGAAGATCCGGGTGTGATCGGGTCTATTAAGTTCGTCAACGGCGTCGGTTATCTACAAAACCGACGCCTATAATGCTTTAGCGTCGGTTAATAGTAAAACATCGACGCCCAACTAGACAACCTTTACCCTAAATTATTTGGCGGGAACCATTATCAGCGTCGGTTATCGAAGGATAACCGACACTAAAAGTGGGACTTTTCGTGCAAATTTTCATTTTCAATAGGCGTCGGTGAATAGTTAAAAAACCGACGTTGTAGGTGACTTAAAATGTTTTCACTCGAAAATTGGATTTCGCAGGCGATTTTTGGCGTCGGTCTTTTGTAACTAGCCGACACTGAATACAAAGCGGTACTCATGTCTGGCTGGTCTTCGAATATAGACATCGGTTTGCATAAATAACCGACGTTTAATATTATAGGAGTCGGTTTTCCTTAATAACCGACGCCCAAAAAAGCGACACTGAATGCTATTTCTGTAGTAGTGTGTATGCTTTCAAGTTGAGGACCTGAACAATGAGATTATAGAGATGCTAAGAGTTTGTACATTCTTATTATGTCCCTAGTCGGATGTCATTATGGAAGGTAGATAGACAACAATGACACACAAGACTAGATTGTGGTGTTGGTTGATGACAGAATCTCATTAGTCATGATATGGAGATATCAAACCAAACACATAGGTACTTGTTAGAGAACAAGTGTACCAGACAGACCCACCATGAGTTTGACACATGGAACCATGACATGGTAGTCACAGTCAGTTCTTACTGTGATGGTGGTGAGTGTGATTATTTGACCTAAAATCACTACACTCAACACATGTCGTTGGGTACACTTTGACATCATCAAACGCAATCCTAAAACATGGGTTGTTATAAAGGTGATGATTGGGTGGCTTTGACACATGGGGATTTTGAGGGGTGAGTGATAGATATGGGATTTGTCCCTCCTGAGGGAGTTTGATATCCATGGCCACTTGATGAGTAGGATTGAGATAGGAGTGCACATGCATGTGTGAATCAATATGTGATATTGATGTCATACATATCTCCTCCAGTCTACTCTGAGATTAAGAAAGTGAATGAACGTTGACAGGATGACTGTTCCATGCCTTGAGTTCATTCGAGATATCAGAGATAAAGAAATTATACATTCGTTGTAACACCATTTATGGATTGTAGGATTGAAAGTTGTTCTCCAAATTTCCTTTTCACTTGGGTAGCACTGATGTGCGACTAGGCACCACTCTTTTCTTGTGAAGTCATAAGTGTTATGGACTTTCACTACCAATGTGAAATGGACCTATAGGGTCACACATACATGATTTAACATAGAAGAGGAGTTTATCCACAAACGATGTTTATATTGATTTCTAAAGGAGTTTAGTAGTTCTATTAAACACTCAATCATTTAATAGCTCAATATCTTAGTGTTCAAGGTGTTGGACTGATTGATTAGATTATCAGATTGATTGAAACTGCAATTGACTAATTCAGCACATTCTTCACTCCCAATCGATCGGCTCATATGATGAACCGATCGGCTCAGCTTGGTGAACTGATCGGTTCATGTGATGAATCGATCAGCTCAGGATAGGTTGAGATGACCGGTTCAAGGGTTGAACCGATCGAATAAACTGGTCCAAACGAGCAAGTTGGGTAAGTCAGGTTGGTGAGAAATTTCCTTTCGTTACACTTGTCCAATTTGATTGGAACAAGGATTGGTATTTGGATCAATTCGAAACAAAAGAGGAAAAGTCAATCGAGAACTGATCAGGACCATGAACTGATTGGCTCAGAAGTGAACCGATCGGCTCATGCATTCCAACCAACCGGTTCAGGTGTGAACCGATCGGCTCAGGTCCCCAACCGATCTGTTCATGCTTGAAACGATCGGTTCAGCTGGCGCAGTTGGTTGTTTTGTGGAAATCTTGAATCCTTCTACTCCTGTTTTAATCCCGCATTTCCCAGGGTAGACAACCCTATCCCATGACCTTCCTATATATATAGGGGTATTGAGGGCTTCTTAACAACAACTACTCAGAACACCAGTTGCTCTGTAAAGTTGTCATTCTCTCTATTTGTGGTAAGCGAGAGAGCCCGAGCAAGTGCTACCCGATAAGGGAGGCACAGTAAGGGAAAGACAAGTATAGAAAGGCAACTGGTTGAAGCAGAGTGTGTCGGTGACTAGTACACCAACAGGAGGGTACGACTTCTTCTGATTCCTTGTATGACAAGGAGATCGGACTTCTAGGTGGTCCGTGTGGACTACTTCAGAGGCGGGAGACTTCTGCCGCTTGGAGGACAGTTGTCAATCCCGACAGTCCCGATGAGACCAGGAGCTGCACAGACACCGTCCAAGACCGGAGGTCAAGACTGTGCAAGCCGTGAGGTAACGTCTCCGAGCAAGCCTCGGGACAAGGTATATCTCTACAAACCATCTTTCCTATTGTATAGACGTTGATGCGATTCCTTCGTTCTGGGTTTGGGGAGAAATTTTTTGTTTCTGCTGCCTTCTGTGTCTCCCCTAAAACCCAATAGTGGTATCAGAGCCATGTCAACGGCTCTATACTTTAGGATTATCGATGTGATCAATTTTTTTGTCACATTTATTTATTGCATACGATGCGAATAAAATTGGCTTTATGCATGTCCAATCCTAAATCCACAAATCCCAATATACATATATGATATGTAATATGAATGCACTCGATACGCTTTGCCCTTAAATGAGTTTTGTGGTGGATGTATAGCGTGGTTATGTCCAATAAACCCTATGTCTGTGTATTGTTGAATGTGGTTGCTTGCATCTTGATCTGCACAACAATTCCCTACCTCCTTATTCCTAATGTAACTCGATATAACTTGAGATTTCTTTCTTACCTTTTCTCCCCCCAAATGTAACTCGGGGTTTCTCAATTCAAATGTAAATAGGATAGAACTTTTATTTCCTATTATGTCAAAGAATGACGGACAACCTGACGATGACTGAGATGATCAGGTCAAGGCGTGAACCGATTGGTTGGCGTTCCAGATGAACAGTTCGAGGAGAAAGATGAGCGGGTGGTGACCTGAGGAGATGCACGACGACCAGTGAACCGGTCGGTTGGAGGGGCCAATCAATTAGCTGGTGACACCCAATCGACTGGCCTGATGGTGAGTTGATCAATCATGGAGATGAGTTGATCAAACCCAGAACGACAGAGCACAAAGTTCATCTTGTACAGGTTGCATGAGATGTAGACCTAGATGACTGTGATTCCTCTTGGCTCGAGTAATCACATTAGGATGGCCATAATCATCGCTTTTATCGTTTCACATGTTTTATGTGGGATATATCATGTATATGATACATACTATATATTGTGGTGATTGGATATGTATATGTACCTATAAAAACCAAATCCCTCATTAAATATTAAAGTTTTAGATGCCTTCCTAATGTGACACATGTGAAAAGCTTGATCGACCAAGTGTGGGCATTCCCTAGCATGGTGCATCGTCTATCTCATAGAAGTGTGAAGGATGGATGTGTGGGTCTGATCTAGCAGGGTGCATATTCATCGTGTTGGCTTTAGGTCAGACTTAACAAGGTGACCTAGATAGGATCTAGCACCTTGAGGCATGGCGGTGATCATGGCAAGGAGTTGCATACACTACTACAGATTCGGCCTTTGGCGTCAGTTATTTAAACCCTTTTTGCGATGGTTTCCAAGTGACGCCTATGTGGGCGCCACTAAAAGTTGAACACTTTCGGAGTCAGTTCGCACCACTGAAAATGCGCCAGCAGGGCCCCATCAGCATCAGTTTTCTACTAATAAACGACGCCATCTCATTTATCGCCATAATGGCGTCGGTTTTCTACTAATAACCGACACCATATCACCTGCCACCACGGCCGTGCTGTCCAGCACGGTCGTGTTGGCTAGGATGTCTGGAAACATTAGGTGGCGGTTTTATGCTATTAACCGACGTTGTAAACCTTTGTTGTCGGTTTTCGACAAATAACCGACGCCTATGGTTTGATTTTTTTTTTATCAATTTGCAGGCCTATTGTGGCTGGTCACAGGATGAGAACCTATAGTTCAGTGCAACTGAACTGTAGGTTTACAACATCCATTGATATCAACCAACAAACATGCCACAAACCTACAAAATCAATAAATATTCTTTTCACACATTCACACATAGGTAGATACATTCAGACATCAATTCAATTTTCACATTCACACATGTAGAAACATTCAAATACATGTAGAAACATTCATACATGTAGAAACACATGTATAAACATTCATTTACAAAATATCATTCATCATCGCTATCAGCATCCCAATTATATCTTACAGTCCCCACTACTTGTATGGCTCTTTCCCATTCTTCTCTTACATCATTTAATATTTCCATCGTATATGGAGCATGTACATCTTTTAAGGATTTACCTATAGTGGGGTTAGTTTTAAACACCTGCAAAGAGAATGATGTATATATATAAGTAATAATATATAAATAAGATTGATATATTTCATACTATCTAATGAGACTATATATAATACCTTAGGTATGGTATTGATTTCATCTGCATGTTTGACAATCATGTCCATAAACTGCATCACATAGTATGTGCATACCCAACCATTGTCTTATGTAGCACACTATATAATGGATACAAAATATTAAAAAATACAAATAAGCACAGTTCACATAAATAACATATGCATTGGAGTCGGGAACTTACTTTCACGTTTTCCCAAATTATTGGCTGGTTCTTTTTACTGGGGACCTTTCCTCCAGCCTGTTTGAATGCATCTAAACCCCTACATGTTAATGTAAAACATTAAATTGCATAATTAAATGGTAATGTAATAAAAAATGTTAACGTATATAAAAATGAAATATTTCTCACCAGAATAATGTCATTCTCATTACGTGTCCAAGTTTTGGATTCAATGTACTCCCTGTAGGATCTAGATAATAGACAATGAACGTCCCAGGGGGAATAACTAATAACTCCCAATGCTTAGTGCTAGAGGTAAAAAAGTTAAAAATTAATAACTCAAAATCCACAATAAAAATGTAATTTTCTTAAGTCCAAATTATAAGAAAAGTAAACTTACTTCACATTGAATGGAGCTATTATTATCGTCTTCTTTTTTTGACCAAAAATTGTAAAAGCATCACAACAGTATTATTGAACACTATCAGGGTCTTTAGCTACCAGACTAATCAATGATGGAATAAAAAATCTCACATGTTCAAATCCAAATTGTTTACATTGAATTTCGACTAAGTAGCTGCAAAACATGTATTACGTATGCATTAATATATAAGAAACCAGATCACTGGATCCTACACAAGGTATATGGATGTATAAACAAGATCTCACCTTACCCATGCCTCTATCATTGATGTATTCAGCAAATCATAGTTAAACAACTCAATAATATCTTGTATAAATAGAGAGCTTTCGTATGATTGACCTGCATAATCCACTTCTAAAGAAACAACTATAGGACAATGTATATTATGTGCGTGTGGCCATACTGCCATTCCCTTACAAGCAAGACCTAATGGGAATTTTAGGTCAGTTGGAACCCAACTTGGTAATGCAGGAAGTGGAGGTGGAGGCCTCGATTCTCCGGGTGTCTTCTTTTTAACTTGTATATATAATTTCAGATCAATTGACCTCATATATACACATTAACAATTTAATGTAATGTAAATTTATTTTACAATTTTAGTAGTGTAGACGACATCTGCTTTGGGCCACAATATCACCCCGCCTTCTGCCTCACCAAGTGTATCAATATCTGGGTGGGCATATGGCAATGCAGCTTCCCTCCAATCGGGGATTACATGTATCGGTCTCACACGAATTTAACCCTGTGGTATTGGAGTCTCATGAATCGTTGCCCAGGAAGGGAGGGGTAAGTCTGTGCCTCTACAACAACATAATCTTCAATTTTTAAGCGACATGGCTTCAACGTCTACAAATTTACGTAAAGAATGTTATACATATATACATATCATCTTGAAAAGACTAGATACTATGTCATAAACAATACTTACAACAGACGTGCTAGGTGGTGGGTCTACAAGATTACTCTCAACATGTGCGTCAAGAGAAGAGCGGGTCACCATAGGCTGATTGGAAGCCTGAGATGCCTGCCACCGCAGTATTTCTTCCATGACCTTCTTAACAACTATATCCTCAACTCTCTTATTCTCCTATACATGGATAAAAGAAACATTAGCTTCTTATTATTGAATTCCCTTTAGCAGTAACATTCTAAAAAAAGAATAGGTTACCTCTTCTTATGAATGTCCCGCTCTTGTGACAGGTTTGTGCTAGGATGGCCCAAAGAACGCTTTGATGCCGACACCAGCGCCTGCACCCCTAACACGTCCAGGATGCTCTGGGTTACCCAGAGCAACTGTCAATTCATCCCTTGTACCCTGAGGGATGAACATGCCTTATTTTCTCTGCTCGTGTAGCTCTCGCTAATCACCATCAATAGAAATTGGTAAGTAAATACCACAAATAATCAATATTCGAACGACATGCATTGTCGAGTTGTATTTTACCATTTTCGCAGCTGCCTCAGCAGTTACGGGCCTCTTTATTTCACCCTTCTTATTTTTCCTCCCAGCTATCCAGACATCATGGTGAGACATGGGTGTGGTACATGTAGTAGAGGACTCCTGAGTAGCAGCAGACTCCGCCTGTAGTCTTTGGCGAATGCCTGCATAGCCCTTTGGACCCATTGGGTGGACATGCACATTCAATACACGCCTTGCTCTTTGCACCTCATGGAATGCCTAGTTAGTATGCACATTGATTTGGTTAGTAACACTAAAGGTTAATCTTGAATAGGTGAATACAACATATATTAATTAAATTGGGAGGGACGCTTAATACCTTGAATTCTTCAGTTTGTCTTGAAGCAACAAACGTGTCCCGATCTTCTTTGTCCAGGAAGTTCCACTTTTCAAGGGCTTACTTCTTCTTCTTATCACCATCTTTTATGCATTCTTTGTTGAGATTTGTCCTATAGTTCCTTAGCATCTTTCTAGTGCATTTCATCATGCTTTTACGATGCAACTTATCATCCAATGCAAACAAATTCTGTAAAATAGAATTGCTATTAACTAGTATCCAAAAATAGAATTGCAAATAATAAAATTTGTAATCTACAAAATAGAATTGCAAATAATAATAACTCACACATAAATACTTCCATATCAAGTCTTTCTTCACCTAAGGAGCTTTATGTCAATTATCATACTTAACATCACAATGGCTTCGAGTGACAAACCCAAGATAGTTTTTAAAATTATTGCGGTTCACTCCAATTGCATTTCCTACATTATCAAACTCCACAGCCAATCTGGATCCACTGCCCCTTAGCACTGTTAACTTCTTCAGTAGAGTGATGCTCCTTTTCTTGTTAACTTTTTGGTGATGCACATCAAGTGCCTCCAGTGCTTCAGAGTGTACATGTGCATCATCAACCTAAAATTTGACAAAATAAACACACTGAATTAGCCCAATATAGAAATATAGGATATATGACATAACTAGAAGATAATGAATTTCTATATAAATATAGGATATGTTTTTAAAATTTACATTGGTATCCTCACCATGCTCATCATGGACATCATCCCCATGGTCAGCCATATGAAAATGTCATTAAAAAGGCAAACATTTAGCATTTGTATTAACTAGAAGATAATGAAACATTATATCTGAAAATGATATTGATATTAAAAAAGCAAACATTTAGCATTTTATATAGTTCACATATAAAAATGAAACATTGAAAATTGAAACATATAAAAAAATATAAACATGCATGCCTATAAAATTGTGATCTTTTATCAATTAACAATCCTTCATTATGATCTCCACGCACATATAAGTCATCATTAGCTTCAATATTTTGTGGAGTTGGCAACCCAACTGAGAATGGACTGGAGTCATCATACTTGTCATAGTACTCTTGTTCATCTATAGGATCTTCGATGAACTATATTTTACCTTGAAGAACAACCAACCATTTATCATTTGCAGGATCATCGATATAAAATACTTGTTTCGCATGTGATGCCAATATGAATGGTTCATCCTTCTCGCTAATCTTTTCAAAGTTCACTAAAGTGAAACCCAATTCATCCACTATATCTCCTTTGGTGTTATCAACCCAATTACATTTGAAGAGCGGAATTATGAAATATATATAGTCAAACTCCGATATGTCCTCAATGACACCGTAATATGACATTTTAGCTTCATGTGGACTCCTATCCTTTGCACGTACAAAATACATAGTCGACGCTTGAAGGGTGACCCCATTGTTTTGGACGACACTCTTATCATCTTGGCACTTTGTGTAATATGTGAACCAATTAATGTCAAACCCTTCCCAAGACATAACATTAGATTTTGGTTTAAAGGTGAGGCATTTGATAATTTCTGTAATATCATCTATTGTTTGAGATAGTTGATGTAAGAATTTATCTTCAAACCACTTAGTAAAAGTCTTGTTATGCTCTCTAGAAAGACACATTGAACTGGCTCGAGGATGTTGTCTCTTGATGGAATTAGTATGTTCCTCAATATAAACACTCATTTTTTCCATGTTGTGTAAAATATACAAGTGACCTTGTTCCAACTGCTCACAGATGATTACTTTCACACGTGATCCCAAAATTCCTTTTCCCTCCTCAATATTCTTGTCATTAAAGGGAGTGTCATTACCACTCAGAAAGTCATTGCAAAAATCCATAACCTCTCTCGCCACATAACCCTCAATAATACTCCCTTCAGGCCGATAACGTTTTCGAACATCACCTTTAAAAATACTCATGTATCGTTCAAAGGGATACATCCAATGCAAGAAAATTGGTCCCAACATTTTCACTTCCCTAGTAAAGTGGACAACAAGATGTACCATGATATCAAAGAACGAAGGAGGGAAATACATCTCAAGCTGACATAGGGTAACAACCACTTCTCTCTGCAAATTATCGAGAGTATCAGGGTCAATAAATTTGCTGCACAGACTATTTAAAAAGAAACAAAGTATGGTGATTGCAAACATTACATGCTTAAGAAATATAGATCGAATTGCCAAGGGTAATATTTGTTGCATTAGAGTGTGAAAATCATGAAATTTAAGACCTATCAACTTCAGATCTTTCATTGATACCAATCTACGGATGTTGGATGAGTAGCCATGTGGCACCTTAACATTTGCCAAGCATTCACAAAAAGCTTTCTTCTCCTTTCTAGACAACGTGTAACAAGAGGGAGGTAAGTATGTTCTTTTATTACCCATTTCATGTAATTCTGTTAATTCTGACCTTATTCCCATTTCACATAGGTCCAATCTGGATTTTATCCCATCTTTAGTCTTACGTGGTATATTCAACAGAGTACCAATGACGCTATCACAGACATTTTTCTCAACGTGCATGACATCGATACAATGCCTTACTGTCAAAGAACTCTAATAAGGAAGATCCCAAAATATTGACTTCTTCTTGAATGAAGAATTGTCACTCCGTATGGCCATAGTACATTGTGATCTCTTACCAAATTCATTGACAATGTCTTTTACTCTTTCATAAACAACATCCCATGGTATAGATTTAGGTGCACTATGTTCCTCATTCCATCCATTGAATTCTTTGCGCTTCCTACGATACGAATGGAATTTTCAAAGAAACCTTCGATGACCAAGATATACAGTCTTTCTACCATGTTTTAGTCTTATTGAATCAGTGTTCTCTTCACATATAGGACACGCTTTAGCCCTTTGACACTATATCCAGACAAATTCACGTATGCTGGAAAGTCATTAATAGTGCAAAACAACATGGCATGCAAACAAAATGTCTCTCGTCGTGAAGCATCATAGATCATCACACCTTCACCCCAGAGTTTCTATAAGTCATAAATCAGAGGTTCAAGATAAACATTGATATCATTTCCAGGTTGTTTAGGGCCCGATTTCAACAAGGAAACATAATGTACTTATTTTTCATACACTGCCAGGGAGGAAGATTGTATATAACAAGCATGACTGGCCAAGTGCTATGTTGGTTGCTTAATGTCTTGTACGGATTCATCCCATCTGTACAAAGCCCAAGTCTTATATTCCTATCTTCTTCACCAAATTTGGGGTACAATTGATCAATCTTCTTCCACTGTGGGGAATCAGACGCATGTCGTAGGATCCCATCATTATTTTTCTTAACATCTGCATGCCACCTCAAATTCTTCACATCTATCAAATTTGCAAATAGGCATTGAAATCGTGATATTATAGGTAGATACCACATCACCATGGCAGGAGAACCAGTTTTAGACTCCCCCAAAGCTGTCAATTTATACTGTGACGCACCACAAATTGGGCAATCTTTCAAATCCACATAGTCCTTTTGAAATAATACACAATCATTCGGGCATGTGTGTAACTTCTTGGCCTCCATTCCCATTGGGCACAACAATTTCTTTACCAGGTATGTTGAGATTGGTAGCTCGTATCCTTCAGGAAGCATTTCTTTCAACAAAGTCAACAATGAAGTGAAGCTTTTGTCGCTCCATCTATTGTTAGCTTTCAACTTATACAATCTCAACACAACGCTAAGCTTTGTAAACTTAGTACAACCTGTGTATAGCGGTATCTCAGCATCATGCATAATGTTTCTAAAGATGGGAGGTGGATCGGTGTGCTCTACCCCACAACTATCCAACATCGCATCAATGATGTCTACTAGAACTAATTCGTTCCAATCTACATCATCAGACACAATTTCTTCTTCCACCCAAGCACTGCTATCGACATCCACTGGTTTCGGGTTTGAAATCTCTCCATGCCAGTTCAATTCTGTATAGCCTTGTACAATCCCGTTGCACATGACATGACTTTGATTTCGTCACCAGTGCTGACTTTTACCGCAATGCATACATGGAAAGTAGAACCTATCTCGAGGTTGTTTCCTATGTTCCTCGACAAATCTAATAAATTGATCAAGACCAGATATAAACTCTGGGGTGTAGCGATTGTGAATGGACATCCATGATCTATCCATTCTATGATCAAAGAGGAAACAAGTATATATTAGGACAAGATTAGGGTCTAGGGTTAACAAATACATGTGATGTCATTCTTATATATAATAAATGTACATGTACCACCTATCCCATCCTTGAACACCTAATCTCACTAGTAAGTGTATAATGTGTATTGGGTTTTCAAGAAAATTTCAGCAACATTTCCCCGTTGTTCTCCAAGTACATATGTACTTAGAGAACAAACGGGGAAATGCTATTGAAATTTCTTGAAAACCCAATACACATTATACACTTACATCCTAAGTGAGACTAGGTGTTCAAGAATAGTCCCAAACTAGGGACTATCTAAGATTTACTCATAATGAGTAAATCTTGGATGGGTTTCTAGACCAACAAATACATGTATGTTGTCATTCCAATACATACAATCCTAGTTTCATAACAATTGATATTATGGTTTCATCACAATTTTATGTATCATATAGAGTATGTCGATGTTAGGGTTTCATCATTCAATAGGGATTCATGTAGATGTTAGGGTTTCATTACAATTGATTTCATCATAATTGATTTCATCACATTATTTGAACATAATTGATTTCATCATATAATTGAACATAATTCATTTGAACATATTAATTGATTTCATCGTATAATTGAACATAATTTATTTCATCATATAATTGATTTCATTTGAATATATACCCTCTTCTTCTTCCTTCTCCCTCCTTACTAACAGCAAGCACGGTCGTGTGGGCTTGCACGGCCGTGGCTGTGTTGGCCGGCCACACAGCCGTGCTGGGCAACACAACCGTGTGGTCGGCCAACACAGCCACAGCCATGCTATCCCACACGGTCGTGCTTGTTGTTGGTAAGGAGGGAGAAGAAAGAAGAAGAGCATGGTACTGGAACAAGAAGAGGATGGCCTACTATTGGTAGCAGCATGGAGATAGAGGTGGCGGTGTGAGGAGAAGGGTGTCGAGCACACCAGTTGTAGGAGAAGGGCGTCGAGCACACCAATGGCATGAGAAGGGAGTCGAGTAGAGAAGGAAAGGCGCCGAAGACGAGAAGAGAAGAAGTAGTAGGCAAAGACGGTGGAGAGAAATAGCAGAAGCAGGCGGCGCGGAGGTAGGGGTCAGCGGCGGCGATGCAGCAAGGGTCAGGAGTCGACCGAGCGATGAAATAGAAGAAAGGGGAATTAGAGTACTCTGTTGTGCGCGGGGGATATTAAGTTACTAAAAGGCTTTATTTATCTATAACAACTGACACCTTTACTATTCAACATCGGTTATCCCAATGAAACCGACGTCAATTTACCCTAAAATTTTTGGCGGGGAGGGCGCGTGAACCCTTATCCACGTCGGTTATCCCACGAAAACTGATGCCCATATGGTAAAATTAGCGTGCAATTTTTATCTTCTTTAGGCATCGGTTATTTGGTAAAACACCGACAATGTATGTTACACTTTGGGAGCGATTTTTTTCACTCGAAAAAATTGGATTTTGCGGGCTATTTTAGGCGTCGGTTTCATTTCTTCAGCCGACGCTGAATAGAAAGTGATACTCGTATCTAGCTGGTCTTCAAATATGGATGTCAATTTTCCTTAATAGCCTATGTGTAATGATTATCAGCGTCAGTTTTTTTAATTAACCATCGCCCCAAAAAGCGACATTGAATGATGCTGCTGTAGCAGTGATATGACATCTTTCAAGAATAGCATATGATGCAATTGGCAAAAGTTGCCTACCTGGAAGATCTAAGTTGTGGATGACAGCCCTAGCTGGTCAATGACTCAGACGATTTCAGGATCTTGACCCACTAGAAGATTGTACACTACAATCTTTCGAATTGATGGGGAGGGCTATCAATTTGAACAAAATAGTGGGAGTGATAATTAATTAAAGTCCTAATTGTATCGTCAACCTTTCAAATCAATCAAAATAAGTCAAAATTGTGTTTTGGACTAAATTGCATATATTTCCTTTTGTAGTACAAATGACAACAAACAACAATCACTTTTCATTGTGACTGGTCCTTGAAAAGGACAAGATGAATGGGACTAACTTCCACGACTGGTTTAGGACATTGAGAATTGTTCTCACTCAAGAGCAAAAGCTCTATGTCCTGGATACTCCAGCTCTAGAGGAACCTTCTCCTACCGCACCAAAGGCAAAAAGGGATGCTTATAAGAAGCATTCTAAAGATGCCATTGATGCAAAGTGCTTGATGTTGTGCTCCATGAACTACGAGTTGCAGAGACAACATGAGAACATGGGTGTCATTGAGATGATTCAGCATCTCAAGAACATATATGAAGATCAAGCATGGCAAGAGAGATATGATGTCTCCTGGGCATTGTTCAAGTCTATCATGATAGAAGGAGATCCAGTTGGTCCTCACACACTCAAAATGATTGGGCATGTAGAGAACCTGACAAGACTGGGATTTCCCCTGAGTTAAGAGTTGGCTACTGACGTGATACTACAATCATTTCCAGAATCCTACAGTCAGTTTGTGATGAACTACAACATGAACAACTTTGCCAAGCCATTGACAGAGTTGATAGGCATGTTGAGGACAGCCGAGGAATAGATGAAGAAGGACAAGCCTAAGTCTGTGATTATGATCAACAGCAAGAAAGGCAAGTCCAAGCGCAAGGGCAAGAGCAAGGCTAAGAAAGGTTCTGATCCTAGCTAGTAGCCCAAGTCATCTTCAACTCTCAAGGCCATGGGAGGTGTGACCAAGAGAGGCAATTCCCACCATTATCAAAATCCAGGACATTGGAAAAGGAATTCTCCACTCTATCTAGAAGAACTAAAGAAGGAGGCAACAAACGTCTCCACATGAAGGTGTCATGAAATAAACTTAAAACACTTTTAAAGTATATGATACCAAAATATAAAGTGTAAAGCACCCAATACATGGGGCAAGTGTTGCCACCATAGATAGGAGTACTTTAGTTTATTTTCAGCTTTGATGGCATGTAATAGAGTTATGAACTGCTATTTCATATTTGCCAATGGATAGAGACACCTTAATTTTTGCATATTGTATGACAATGATGGAAATTAATAAAGTTGATGTTTCAATCTTTATGGCAATGCCTTGTTTATCTTATGGTACTTGGTATGCATAAGATAAAATGATACCTAATAGTTATTGATAACTCAAACAATCAAATTAGCATAAATCATGAGAAATTCATTTCTAGTTTCCATATGATGGATAAGGCTATACTCTTTTTGGTTAGAGAACCAGTAAGATACATGAATCTCTTAGACATGATTAATCAATCTTCACTAAGAGGTAATGGAAGAATGATTATCCTATTAGGTATAATACATGTGATGTATTTACATACCTATTGGACTTAATGCATGTACTTCAAACAGTGTTTAAAGAAATACCAATATATCTTGAAGTGTTCAAGAATATCATAGATGAAGTACGAATTTGGTAAAGTGTTAATTCTTGATGAGATCAATGAATGAAATACTTGGACCAAATGTTTGAGAACCTTGTGAATGATTATGATAGTGTATCATAGTAAACTCGTGATTAAGACATGGTGATGTCTAAATCAACAAGGAGTCATACTCTAAGGAGTTAGAGGATGATTATCAAATAACTAATTTCTTCTTAAATAAAGAATATCCTAGACTAATAAAGGAAATTAAGAGTCACAAAGTGTTGTGAGTTCACAAATTCCTTAACAGATACACCTCAGATATATGTATGATGAGTTGGTCATATGATGAGTCAACAATCTAGATGATATTGAGGAACTAGATTTTGAGTTATGGTTTATGACCATTACATCCTAAATGACTTCCATGTGAACCATAAGGTATGACCTTGATGGTAGCACCCATTGGGATGAAATCCATAAGTGTGAATGACTCTTAAGCATTAAGACACATGGATAACATTTTGAGAAGGTTGATGCTTGTTGATTGCAACTTAATGACTAAAAGATTCGACATACAAATACTAAAACCGCATTCCTATAAGGAATAAAATAAGGATGTGTACGTGACACAACCTATAAGGTTTATGAATCCATTAATCCAAATGAAGTCTATAAGTTACAATGGACTAATCAATGTGATTGATTGAGTACAAGCAACTCAGAGCTGGATCTTTACTTTGATGATATAGTCAAAAGGGTTTGAGCGATATGACAAAGATAAAGAAGGGATCTGTGATTTAGTGGGAGCATATTCACATTCCACATGTTGATGTGAAATGGAAATGTTCTAGAATGGAAATCCAAAAGTGGAAATTATCTTTAAGGAAGATAGAGACGTTTCCTATGTGATAGGAATAGAGATCTATAGAGATAGTTCTTGAAAACCTCTTGACCTGAAAAGAGAAAGCATACATTGGAAATCTATATTGAAGGGTTCAGTGTGCATAGATTCAGTGGGAGAAAACTTGTTCATGTTACATGGAGTTAGTATCCCAAGGCCAAGTGTCCAATTCTTATGAATAATGGGAACACTAAGAATAGATATGCATCTATCATGTATGTAATCGTCCCATTATCGTGCATGTATGAACATAGAAAGAATAAAATGCATTCATCATCTTGTATGTAGGACATGACAATATGATGTGCTCATCCTGATAACTCATATGTGGGAATTGGATGTTTGTCTAGTTCTGGTAAGGGTTATTGGAATACAATAAGAACTTGATAAGTACTTGAGAAGTACTAGTTCCATGGAAATAAGGAAGGGTTCACTGTAAAGAGTTACACTGATTCAAACTTCCAAAAGGATAGAAAATTGATTGTAAAATATATATGAGATATATAAAAGTGAATAGTTGTTGATAAATGGAAATGTTCCAATAAAGCCATTTAAAAGGAAAGGCTGAGTATCCCTATGTTAGAGAAAATTAGTGGATACTATATGGATCTGGAAGTTCATGAGATGAACTTATAGATATTCCAATCTTTGATGACGAGTAAGGAGTACTTGGTCATACAATGTGGCTAAAGGTTAGCAAAGAAATACTAGATCGCATATTACAGAAACTCCATCTCATACGTTTGATGTACAGTGAAGAGATGAGAGACATACAGTTAATACCGACTTTGGCAAGGTGTTTCCATAACTCACTATGTTAGCACTAGAGTACAGTAACATGTGGGACATGTTTGAAGATCACTATGAATATGATTCAAGGGTGATTGGCTCACAGTGCAAGCGGGAGTCTTTTGGTATGTATGCCTTGAGAGCCAATCATGGGATGATTGGTGGGATACATTAAGATTGATTTGATAAACATCAAAGGAAAGCTTCCAATTCTTTCTAGTTCAGTCATATGAGGTAATGATAGAATAGATTGAATGTCTAGAGAATGATAGTACTCAATGACGTATGCTTTTAGGTTGAGGACCTGAACGATGAGATCATACAGATGCTACGAGTTTGTACATTCTTATTATGTCCCTTGTCGAATGTCATTGTGGAAGTTAGATAGACAACGACACACAAGACTAGATTGCTGTGTTTGTTGATGACAGAATCTCATTAGTCATGATATGGAGATATCAAACCAAACACATAGGTACTTGTTAGAGAACAAGTGTACCAGACAGACCCACCGTGAGTTTGACACATGGAACCAAGACATCGTAGTCACAATCAGTTCTCACAGTGATGGTGATGAGTGTCATTCTTTGACCAGAAATCACTACACTCAACACATGTCATTGGGTACACTTTGACATAATCAAACGCCGTCTGGAAACATGGGTTGTTATAAAGGTGATGATTGGGTGGCTTTGACACATGGGGCTTTTCAGGGGTGAGTGATAGATATGGGATTTGTCCCTCCTGAGGGAGTTTGATATCCATGGCTACTTTATGAGTAGGATTGAGATAGGTGTGTGCACGCATGTGTGAATTAGTATGTGATATTGATGTCATACATATCTCCTCTAGTCTACTCTGAGATCAAGAAAGTGAATGAACGTTGACAGGATGACTGTTCCATGCCTTGAGTTCATTCGGGATATCAGAGACAAAGGAATTATACATTCATTGTAACACCATTCACGGATTGTAGGATTGAAAGTTGTTCTCCAACTTTCATTTTCACTTGGGTAGCACTGATGTGCGACTAGGCACCGCGCTTTGCTTGTGAAGTCATAAGTGTTATGGACTTTCACTGCCAACGTGAAATGGACCTACAGGGTCACACACATAGGATTTTACCTGGAAGAGGAGTTTATCCACAAACAATGTTTAGATTGATTGCTAAAGGAGTTTAGTAGTTCAATTAAACATTCAATCAATTGATAGCTCAGTATCTTAGTGTTCAAGGTGTTGGACCGATTGATTAGAGTATTGGATTGATTGAAACTGCAATTGACTGATTCTGCACAGTCTGCACTCCCAACCGATCGGCTCATATGATGAACCAATTGGCTCAGCTTTTTGAACCGATCGGCTCAGCTTGGTGAACCGATCGGCTCATGTGATGAACTGATTGGCTCAAGACAGGGTGAGACGACCGGTTCAAGGGTTGAACTGATTGGCACAACTGGTCCGAACGAGCAAGTTGGGAAATTCAGGTTGGTGAGAAATTTCCTTTCGTTTCACTTATCCAATTTGATTGGAACAAGGATTGGTATTTGGATTAAATCAAAACAAAAGAGGAAAATTCAATCAGGAACTGATCAGGACCACGAACCGATTGGCTCAGAAGTGAACTGATAGGCTCAGGTGTCCCAACCGACTGGTTCAGGTGTGAACCAATCAGATCAGGTCCCCAACCGATCAGTTCATGCTTGAAATGATCGGTTCAGCTGGCATAGTTGGTTGTTTTGTGGAAATATCGAATCCTTCTACTCCTTCTTTAATCCTGCATTGCCCGGGGTAGAGAACCCTGTCCCATGACCTTCCTATATATTGGGGTATTGGGGGCTTCTCAACAACAACTACTCAGAACACTAGTTGATCTGTATAGTTGTCATTCTCTTTGGTTGTGATAACTGAGAGAGCCTGAGAAAGTGCTACCCGATAAGGAAGGCACAACAAGGGAAAGACAATTGTAGAAAGGAAATTGGTTGTAGGAGAGTGTGTCGGTGACTAGTACGCCAACAGGAGGGTACGACTCCTTCTGATTCCTTGTAAAACAAAGAGATCAGAGTTCTAGGTGGTCCATGCGGACTACTTCAGAGGTGGGAGACTTCTGCCACTCAGAGGACAACTATGAATCCCGACAGTCCCAGTGAGACCAGGAGCTGCATAGACACCGTCCAAGACCGGAGGTGAAGACCGCACAAGTTGTGAGGTAACATTGTCGAGCAAGCCTCGGGACAAGGTATGTCTCTACAAACCATCTTTCCTACTATATAGACGTTGACGTGATTCCTTCATTCTGGGTTTGGGGAGAAAATTTTTGTTTCCGCTACCTTATCTGTCTCCCCTAAAACCCAACACCAACTAGTATCATTACTTCATCTAGAGGAGGGACACATGGTATTGTCTTCTCAATCAATGGTGGGACACTCGTCGTTATTTGCCCACAAGAAGAAAGGGTATCAACGAGTTAGGTGCTCTTAGTAATCTGAAGATAAAATGTCTCAGTAGAGTCTTTGGTGCTAGTAGCATCTCCACAAAAATTTTCCAACCACATCTTTCCATCATGCTCGTAAATCACCTTCCCTTCCATGAGTTCTTAAACATCCTTATTCCCCCATATGAATGACACCATGCTCACTTTCTCATGAAGAGGAGGGGGGCTCATGATGATGGTGGTGATGGTGGTGGTGGTCTTGGGTGTGGTGGACTAGGATTTCAGAGAATCTAAGTTGGTTGTTGTGGAGGTGGTTGATATTGAGGAGGGGGTTGTGGGTGGGAATGTGGTGTAGGTTGTGGGTATTGGTAGTTGTATTTTGGTTGTTGGGGAGGGGGAGCATATGGATGAGGAGGTACTTAGAATTGTTCTAAAGTTGTGACTTGCCCTTGTGATGGGAGATATTCACCTTGAGCAATGCACATAGAACCACCATCTCTATTCAGGTTGTCCATGGTTTGGGAAGGAAATCTTCCCTCCTCATGGTGGGAAAGTGAAAGAGATATATGATCTAGACTTTTCTCGATGTGGCTAATTGTTTTCCCATGTGAGGACACTTCCCTATTTACGTCATCTAGGTTTTGTAGTCTTCCAAGGACTTCTTCTTCAAACCTTGAACTTTTTCTTAGCCCTTGGTGTTGCCTTGGTTTCCCTTGTCCTTCTTCACCTTGTTGTTTCCAAGAGAAATTGAGATGATTCCACCATTCCAGAGTACTGGAGTTGGACACTGGCCCTTGGTGATTGTGGTTGCCAAAAGCATGCAGAGCCTTCACTTCTTCATTAATAGGATCAATGACCATGGCAGATTGGCTGGTAGAACTGCCAACTTGATTTTTCATTAAATTCATCATGTCATCTAGAATCTTCATCATTTGTAGTTTTTGCCTCATCTCTAACTAGAGAAGGAGGAGTTGGAGGAGGAGACCAGTTCCTATCACAATGCATGCCCATGCTAGAAGCCCGGTGATGTGAATTTTCAGCTAGGTGCTAAAAGAGTGGCCATGATTTTTTCGTGGGCTTTTCCAACACAAGATGAATAGAGGAGGTCTGATATTTTGGTTTACCATTGTCTATGCTTTCAATCAACATACACAGAGACATGACTTATGGAAACACATAATGGATCTAGCTGCTATCATCAAATGAACCATGGCTTCTAATGGGAGACTTCAACAATGTACGTCTACAAGAAGAAAAGAAAGGGGGTCGAATAGTACCTGAAGATATTATTAATTCATTTAACCAGACAATCCATATTGATGAACTATGCAAGATTTTTATGTATGAGGATGGCATATATACTTGGAACAATGAAGGTAAACTAGAAAGAAGGATTGCCAGCAAATTAGACAGAGTGCTTATCAACAACAGTTGGCTACAACAATTTCACAACATCCAAATTAAGGTGGAGGGAGCTGACAACATAGATCATGCACTATTGATCATGAAGATGAAGGAGAGACTATACAAACCAAGGCCATTCGAATTCAAGAACTTTTGGACTACTTGGAATGGACATCGAGAACTACTAGCTGATGCTTGGAGAGACGAGGTGATAGGAAATCCTCTATTCATCTTTGTGAAGAAACTTATGAAAGTAAAGAAGAAATTGAAGGTTTGTTCGAAAGAATGTGTGAATATACCCAAGCTACTAGAGGATACTAAAAAGGAGCTGATCAAGATAAAAAAAACTCTTGAAGGATCCTTTAAATAGTGCTTTAATTGAGGCTGAACTAAAATCTAAAGCAATGTTGTATGACCTAAAAAAGGCTAAAGAAAGCTTCACACGGCAACAGAGTAGGCAAAACTGGATAGAGGATGGAGACCGTAACACCAAGCTTTATTATAATCTAGTGAGGAAGCGAGAAGCGCAAAACACTATCTCTAAATTGGTGAATCAGGATGGCGTGGTGGTGAATATCCTGGAGGACCTAGAACAACAGGCCAAAAAATATTAGAAATCACTCTACAATAAACCTCCTCAGGAGCCCATCATAGAGGAATGTCTAAAATGGAGGTATAAACTAGCCAACTCCCATAATGACTTTCTATGGAGGGCACTCAATGAAGCCAAAATAAAAAATGCTCGTTGGAGCATCAGAGTGAACAAATCACCCAGACTCGATGGGTTTAACACCCACTTATATAGAGATGTCTGGGAAATCATCCAAGATGATTAATGCAGTAGCATCAAATGCTTAAGCAGGTGAACCATACCTTCCTGGTTCTGAACCCAAAGAAGAAAACTACTCTCTCATTCACTGACTTCAGGCCGATAGCCTATTGTAACATGTTGTACAAGATCATGGTGAAGATACTTGCTGAACGTATGAAATTAGTTCTTCCTCTCCCCATCTTTGAACCTCAAGGTGATTTCATCACTGGAAGAAGCATTTCTGACTGTGCCCTCCTAGTTGGGGAATTTATGCTTGATTTCAATGTGAAGAAAGGACACAAAAAGGTTTGTATGAAGATTGATGTCTCCAAAGATTTTGATAGCATATGGTGGGACATGTTGTGGTGGATTATGAAGGAACTAGGATTCCAGGATAGTTAGATTTTTTTTATTAAGCAGTGTGTTATGACAACAAGTTATTCAGTCCTTGTCAACGACACTCCTAATGGAATTTTTTGGGGTTCTAATGGTCTAAGATTGGGAGATCCTTTCTTTCCCCTTTTGTTCACCAACATCATGGAGTACTTCTCACAACTCATGTTTAAGTCAAAAGAGGAGAAATTAATTGCAACTTACATAGTTCATTGTACTAGGATCCTGAGCCATCTAATATTTGCAGACAACGTACTTGTCTTCATTGAAGAAAAACCTATATACCTACTCAATCTAAAGAAGGTTCTCCAGGAGTTCGGGAATCAGACATGATTATGAGTTAATGAACAAAAAATTCAGCTCTTTGTCTCTTCCAATAGCGAGTTGATCAGAGGGTCCATCAAAGAATGTTTGGGAATCAAAATCAACAAGCTACCTGCATGATACCTTGGCTTCCCGTTGGCAGGGGAAGCTTCTGGTGAAGAGACTTTTTTGATTGTACTGATAAATTGGGAAAGATGATAGGACGTTGGCAACACACCAAAACTTCCATGAAAGATAGTATCACACTAACAAATCTTCCATTGAAGGTGTCATTACATTCTGGATTCAACAAGGAGAGACAACAAAGGCCATCCTAGATAGGATCGAGATGATGATGGTCAATTTCATATCGGCCGGAAGAACTCTTTCGATGAGGTACACTAGGATTGCATTGAGCAAGGAAGAAGGAGGTGTGGGTCTAAAAACTCCTTTGGAAATAGCAAATTGGGCAACAGTTTGTAGGATCATAAACTATTAAAAGGAGGAATCCACTTGGGCGAGGTGGATGAGGAAGAGGTACCTTAATGGCCTCGACTTTGAACCCAATATTAGGGAGGGATACTCCAGGGTTATTAACCGGATGATGACACTATGCAAGCATGTTAAACAATACTTCATCTTACATGAGCTGACAGGAAAATAGAGGTTGATGCAGCCTGAACCAGAGATATGGATCTCATTCAGAATAGAGGAGAGATTAGCTGCTGGCCTAGGTACATATAGACAGAGTTTGAGGTTACCAAATGGCCCCTCTGCCTATTTCATGCCTCACTAGATACAATGCCAACATTAGATAGAGTCCAAAAATGGTATGAGGGTACTCATAATTCCTGTTATCTGTGCAATGGCGGGGAAGAATTACACAAACATCTCTTCATGGAATGCACTTTTATTCAAGAGACGTGGAGACTGCTCTAGATTGGGACTCAACGAGCATAGGCTGAAGGAAGTAAATGAGATGATCATCATCCTTGGGAGAAATGCAAGAAAATTGAAGAGAAGGGTACTTATGGTGTACTCAATAGTATGTTACTTCATTTAGAAGGAACAATTTGAAAGGAAGCATAACAACAAGAGAAGAAACCTTGAAAATATTGCAAACAAAATTTGTAAATTTCACAATAGTAGAAATCTTGTATAGATATTTCTTTTTAGAATTGAGTTTAGTGTTGCAGTGTGGGACTATTATGTAATTTTCCCTAACCTTGATTAGGAACTTTAGAATAAAACTTACCAATTCCAATACATACTACCTCCTTCCTCTCGTAGGGATATGTTGAGTGGTTAGGTAGGTGACTAAAGGGATAGGTGGTCAAGGGCCAATGGCATGGACGTGGTAGGCTCCCCACCCCCATCCAACTCCAATATCACCACCCACAACCTAATCCACCACATACCTAGATGAGGAATAGATATGCAGGGAACCCTGAAGGATTTTATAACAACAAGAATGGGAACACAACATCCCAAAAATCTTGGATCCAAGTAGTGAAGGAGTCAGTCATGTGAAGATAGAGGAGAATGAATTGGAGTTTTCTACTCTGATGATGAAGGAGGGAAGGGTAATCATCAACATGGACAAAGATGAATACGAGTGAATGGTTAATGTATGGGAGTACATGGTTATCTGTGGAGGATATTGACCCAATATCTTGGGGGGGTGTTAATACAATCGTATACCTGAATCAGGTCCATACTTGACACAAATTTTAAACACAAATAAATAAATTAATATCAAAGTTATAATGTTGTAGACTATCTCATATTATAGTTTTCTCAACCCAAATGTTGACCCAACCCAATATAGTAATTTTTTTGTAATTTGACTTGAATTTGGCTCGTATCACATAAATTTTTGAAGATTATACGTATGTGAGAAAAATTTACTAATTTTACAGTTTAACTAGCTACTTCGGATTTTCCCTATGTAATAAAGTAATTTTCATTGAAAAATGTACATACATATTTTAAAATATGATCATATCTTGACTAAAATAATAACCCAAATCATAATCCAAATCCAACTAGGACTAAAATTTGAAAGCACTATCCTACAAAGTTGATACAAATCTTCTTACCTAAAGCATTAATTGTTTTCATTTAGAAAGGTATGATAATGCAACTTGTTGTTTTTCTTCCTTCTATATCAATATAAACTAGACTTGTTAAGATAAGATGCATTAATGGGTAAGGGAAGGATGGAGATGGTGGAAAAGGATGTGACTAGGATGGTGATTGAGTAGGTGACTAATCTAGTCAACTTTTGACATCGGATGTCAACTTGCAGACCTAGTGAGGTTTGGAAGAAGAAAATAGATTGAGATCTTAGCAAGTCTATAGTTGAATCTTCTTTCTTGTCTGGTCCTAAATGTTGGTCAAAAGTTTCCAAGTCACTCACCGAAGGGATTGGTTTAGAATTGCATCCAAAAGAAATATCGCTTGTTGATGGAAAATTAATCTTTTGAGAAGAAGATGTCAGATCTATTACAAGAAGATTGAGTAAATTTATGGTTGGTTATGTTCTAGATTTTTAACCATGTCTCCCTACTCTAGAAAGTTATTTGGTTTGGCTCTAGAATCTGATGGGTTCCCCTAAAGTTGTTAATTGTGGTGATGACATTTTCCTATTCAATTTTTGTGAAGAATCTGACATGGATGTTGCTCTTTTAAGAACTTGGTTTGTAAAGGGTAGGCCCTCATACCTTGTAATGTGGAAGAATGGAGATAAATTCTTCAAGAATAATCTCAAAGAGGTTCTGAATTGGGTCCATATTTTTCGATTCCCTCTTGAATTATGGGACAAATGTAGGTTTGAAAGGATCAGATCTTTCCTGGGCATTTCTGTGTGCACGAATGAACAAACTACATTTGCTTCTCATGTTGAATATGCCAAAATACAAGTTTTAATTCCTTCTTGATCTAATATTCTTTATTATCTCATGATGGAAAGTGATGATGGTGATTCCTATAATATTCATTTTTCCTAAAAATGGATTTCACATATTTATCATATTTGTGGCTACTTTGTTCCCGATGAGTTCACCTGCAATCACAATATCAGTGTTCCTAATTCTCATACTATTGATCGTGTAAGGAAGAAACGAGTTTGGAAAGAAAAGGATTTTGATAATATTGTTCCTATTTCTCCCTTAAGTAAATATGATGGCCCTCTTCAGATCAACAAGTTGGTGATAGATCACAATGTAGAACTAGTTTAGAGTTTTCTTCAGGAAAATAACTCTAGAGGTGGGTGATAGATCATGTCCACCCTTGTCCCTATATTTCCACAAGTTTCTCCTTCTTCAAATAGTTTCTAAACCTCTATTGATGGAGATGGATTCTAGGAAGTTAGAAGGAGGAATAAATATCCTCCAAAATGCACTTCAAAGCCAAATGTTTGTATCTGTCATAGAATTTATAATTCTCTCTTTTTTCCTATGCACAATAGTTTTAAAGTCTAGAAATTATAAGTGAAGGTTCTATTGTTGAGGCTGATAGATTAACAACCCAAGTTATTAAATGAATCATTTTTGTTAGTATCTCTTTTTGGAATGTCATGGGGATAAGTAATAAGAAAAATGGTGTTCAAGAAGATATGTATATAGACAAAAGAGATATTGTTATCCTTGTTGAATCTAAACTTGGATTTAACAAAATTATTGCATTCATGAAAATATATTTTCCTTAGTACAATTGGATTTCCAATCATTACTCTCATGTGGTAGGTAGTGATTTCATTTTGCGGAGAGAATATAGTTGTAATATTACTGAAGTTAAGGAGAATGATTAGGTGTGTCACTCTATTGTCTCTCTTAACAACTCAAGATTCCATTTGTCATCTATATATGGCATAATTATGTTTAGGACATGTCTTTGACTTTGGAGTTCAATTCAAGACTATAACTATTTCCTTAATGAATTGTGGGTTCTTCTATGTAATTTATTGTTGTTCATAAAGATTGAGAGAAGATTGGTATGAAACCCCCCTCAAAGAAATATATGGATGAGACTTTAAAAATAGCTTTCTAAATTTTGGGTTGTTTGAATTTGACCTTAACGGTCCTTATTTTACTTGGAATAATCACCAATTTGGGTATGGTTTTGTTACCTAAAAATTGATAAATTTCCTTATAACTCTACTTTTCTTTTTGTGAATTTTGATTTATATGGTGAGATCATCTCGAATAACATTAGTGATCATTAGAGAATATACTTTACTATTGGTAGTCCCAAGATTGTGAAATTGCCTTTTGATTTTATCAATTCCTAGATTTTCCATGTTGATTTCCTATGTATGGTCTAGATGCTTGGAGTCTTAATGTGGAGGTAATTTCTATGTTTAGAATCTATGAAAAACTTAATTAACTTAAAATTATGATGTGAACTTTGAACAAGGAATCTTTACAGGATTTCTTTGAAAAAGCAAAAGTTTCTAAGAGTTTGGTGCTTAAAGCCCAGTTTGAGGCTGATTTAAATCCCCTTGATGAGAATGCTCATCTGTTAGCTAATAATCTGAGGAAATATGATCATGTTATTATTCTCCTTGAAGATTCTTTTCTTAGGAAGGAATCTAGGGTTCAATTGTTAAAAGAGGGTGATATGAATACCACCCTATATGAAGACAAGAAGAAATAGAAACAATTCAAAAGTATTATTATTGATCCCATTTTAAATCATGACTTTTCTGATATCAAATCTTATGTTACATATTTTTATGCAAAACACTTCAATAATAACAATCTATATTATGAGGTTTGGAATTATCAGTGGCATGGACCTATTCTTTCTAGTTATAAGAAGATCAGCCTTACTGCTCCTATTTCTAGAAAAGAAATTGAGAATGTTGTATATAAGATTAATGTTGAATTAGCTCCTAGTCCAGATGGTTTGAACGGGATGTTTTAAAAGAAAGCTTGGTGTATCATAGGTAATGATGTCTTTGCTGTTGTCTCTGAATTTTTTCAAAATGGGAAACTTCTTGAAGAAGTGGATAGAACTTGTATTTCTCTTATTCCCAAAAGTATTTATAATTATGATATAAAAAATTTGAGGCAAATTTTATTCTGAAATGTTTTTTATAATTTCATCTATAAGATCTTAGCTAATAGATTTCCACGTATTTTTCTTCATATGATAGATCATAATCAATGTGCTTTTGTGAAGGGTAGAAGCATCAAACATGCTACCCTTCTTACTAATGAAATCATAAGGGATTTTAATAAGTTCAGTCTCATTGGTAGGATGTACATTTAGGTGGATTGTCTAAAGCATTTGATTCATTGAAATGGAAGTTTCTTTACACATTCTTGCATAAGATGATGTTCCCTTCTATTTGGAGTAGTTGGAATATTGAAATTTTTATTCATTATTGTTCTTATTATTATTCTTATCAAGTTTGGATTAATGGATAGCCCTCATATTTCATCTAGCCTTCGAATGGTATTAGACATGGGGATTTGATTGCCCTCTTATGTTTGTCACTGTTATGTAGGGGTTCTCTGCTTTGATCAACTCTTCTCTAAAAGACAATTTGTTTCTCCTATTGTTTCTTCTAAAAACCATAGTATCTCACACCATATTTTTGTTGGTAACTTGATGGTTTTTTCTAGAGCTGAGCGTCCAATGTCGATTCTCTAAAAACTATATTCAAATGATTTCAGAAAGAATCAAGTCTTCATCTAAATCTCTTGAAATTTTTTGTTATTTTAAGCAAAGGTTCAGATAGGTCTATTGATTTTAAATTCTTATAAATTTGTGAGGGATGCTTTCCTTCTAAGTATCTTGGTATACCTATGTTTACTATTTATTGGTCTAAAAGGTATTGTGCCAAATTGATTGTCAAAATCAAGATCAAATTGGAAAGTTGGAAGTCCAAGCTTTTATCCCTTGTAGATGGAGTGTAATTGGTAAGATCCACTTTGTCTACTATGCATTTGTACTGGCTTTTCTCATTTCCTATACCTAGCTTTGTCCCATAGGAGATTGATAAGATATGGAAGGACTTTATTTGGGGGCAATCTGAAGGTAAGAATTTCCATTTAGTTAAGTATAAATTCGTTACTTTGCCTAAAATGGAAGAGGGTATGGGTATCAGGAAAAGTAAAGATGTATATAAATCATGCCTAATTTTAGATGGTTGGTACAAAGCTAGAAAAAAGGATCCCCTTTGGGTGAAAAGGATATCTGAAAGGTATGTGAAGAAAAATTCTTTTTGGCATATTGATGAGTCTCCCAATTTTTCATGGTACTTCAATAATATTTTAAGTATAGATAGTTTTTTTATCTCTTATTAGTTTCATGTTGGTGATGGGGATTATTTTTTTATGTGGAAGGACCCATGGTATAATCATAAATTTCTTTCTGACATTATTAGAAGAGAATTCATTATGAAATTTGGGTTACATGTTGATAGCAAGCTTAGTGCTATTGTTGCTAATGGCAATTGGAGTTTTTCTCTTGTCATAGTAAAAACTTAAAAAGAATTCTAGAACTTCTGAGAAGTTCGATTTTTTTTTGTCAGCATGACCACATGTCTTTTTGTAAAGCTTATCATGTTAATTTTAAGCTAGTCTGGGATAATATTAGATCAAAAGGTCCTAAAGATTCTAATTTCGACTGGATTCAGAGTTGTCATACTCTAAAGAAGTGCATTCTGCATCTCTAGAAAGATAAATTGAATAAATTTACCACGTCTTATTACTCTAGGAGGAGAGGTATCAGGTGGCCTCAATTTTCTTTCTTTGTATGGATTCTTATGAAGACACTTCACATCTCATGTTTGAGTGTACCTTTTTTTCTAAACTCTAATCTAAGGTTTGTGAGTCCTGCCCTTATGTTTTAGAACCTAGTCTCTAGAATGATCTTGAAAATAGTTCATCCAGTGTTAGTAATTTTTAAGCCATTATTTCATATTATTTATGGGCAAAAAGAAATTTAAGAGTTAATGAAAATTAGTATAAAAGTGTAAAAGAAATATGGAAATGTATTGGGAATGATTTTGTAATCTTCAAAGATCTTCTTATGTCTATGTTCTAATAGCATTTCCCTTTAGTTGCATTTGGAATCATTGTTCATCTTGAGATATGCTATGGACATGGTTATACCTACTCTTTTCCTTTTATGTTTTGTATCTTGTTTTTGGGTTTATGGACTTTTTTGTGCCCATTTTTGGATCTCTTTTGTCTTTTGAAGATCTCTTGCTTTGAATTGCTTGGTGCTGTTCTAATTAGAATTTCCTATCTATTGAGATCTCTGTGAAATTTATAGGGGGAGTGATGTTCATCCTCTTTTCTAGACATCTCAGGTATTATGAAGACTCTCAGAGCTCTATTTTTGGATTTGTATTTTTTTCAAATGAGTAGCTCTATTCATTTGGCCATCGATCTATTTTGGTTCTACACTTTTTGGACTTCTTAGCTATTTTGAAGATTTCTAAACCAATTATTTTTGATACACTATTGTCCCTATTGTTTGGTGCAAAGTTATAAAGAGAATGTTTCTGGCCTCATTTTTAACTTCTCAATTTATGAAGGGTTATGGTTCTAAAAGTCACCCTTATCTCTCTTGGACATGTCTTCTTTTCAGATTGTTGGTTTTATGGACTTTTTTCTTTCTATATTTGGTTTTGTAGTTGGAGTTCTTGTATTCTTATTTTATTATTCTTTTGTAAATAGGCATCTTATCTTCTTATACCTCACTCTTTACTTCTTTTTTCTTCTTTTCAAATTGACTTTTTTTTAAAATACAAATAAAGGAAAAGGAGTTTTTGTGACAAACAAACATATTAAAGAAAAAAATAACTACAAATAGTAAAAAATCTTAATGTGAATGAACATATAGTTCTAAAAATATCATAAATACTAGAATTAGCATATTACATTCTACTTCCAAAATGGAATTTACTTATTATATCTTAGAAGCAATCAATACTTAATTTAGTATTAAATGCATATCTAATTTCTCAAGCACATAAAAAATCATAATACTGATAAGAAGGTATATCTTTTATTATGAAGTTATGTATTAATTAGTAACATTGCAAATATTTTACCATATGAGTTTACATAATAAACATAAAAGTCAAACCAATACAAATAAGTTCACAATTTGATTACGTACAAGATGAAATTTGGAAGAAATGAACCATGATAACATACATGAAAGTTGACTACATGTATTGCATTAGAGATGAGCCTATTTAACTCACAAGATGAAAATGTTCTACCAAAATTCTAACCATTGTGTAGTTTGTTGTTTTTTTTAGCATACTTGTCGACTAATAAATGGTAAGTAATTGAAGCTTACATTTATAAAAAAACTCAACAATCAGTCTTACAAAAATTTACAAGGCATGTAACTTGGAAAGATTGTATTCTAGAAGAAAAAAATTATGGAAAGGAGAAGAGAAAAAATTCATTTTTGGTTAGGCAATATGATAAGGAGGGGAAGAGAACACCAAGGAATGAATATGGAAGATTATTATGTATTTACTACGATATTTATTTCCATCAAATTAGAGTGAATACAAGTAAAAAATAAACATATCAAAAAACACATATCATAAATTGGATGGGAACTTAGAGGCAAATATAGACAAAAAGGTGAGAGTGAAATAAAAATTATGAAGAAATATTTTAAATAAAATTTTGAAAAACTTTTTATGCAGTAATAAATATATAAAAAATATAGTGTGAAACTTGGTGGGAAAGTTGATTGAAAACAAAAAGAAGAATATTGGTATGTGGCTGAATATTTGTAGATAATTTGAAACGAGAAACAAAATTTTAGAGGAAACATATTACAATGATATAATTTAGTAGGAAACACATTTTTATTTAGCAGACAATATTTTTCTTTAATATTTTTTTTTGAAAATTGGCAATTCATTCATCCCGTTGCCAAGGGGTTTTGAACTTTTGACTTCTTAGTCATACAACATCAACTTTACCACTCGGATTCCACTACAGTGGCAGAGGACAATATTTATTATCCCATGAGTAATATAAATTAGTAGATCAATTTTACTCCTTTAAAAAACACTTTATTTTCTTTGTTGCCATTTTCTTTCCTTCCTTGTACAAATAAAACACACTAAAATATAACCTATCATCCTTCATCCCCTCTCTTCCCATTCATTCACCACCATCAACTTGAGAATAAATTTATATATGGAAAAGTAGTCTGATTGGAATATAACTTAAAATAATAATGATCCATGATAAGTTATTTACAAAATGAAATTTTAATTTTCAAATACTCTCTTTCTAGTTCAGACAATGACCACTTTTTGGCAAACTCCATATTAATTTATTTGTTCATATTTAGTTTATTTTTAATATATTTCATATTTTATATTTTACATTACTATGTTTTATTATTTTGCTTTTATACTTTAATAATAAATGGTTAAATTATAAAATCATTATATAGTTGTGTTTCAATTGTTGGTATGAAATACACTAAGAAAATGTTAGACCATTTTATTTATTCATTTTATCACCTGATACTTAACTCAGTTTCCATATTTTGATTGAGTTGAATATAGTGTGATACATTATAACATCTTACACCTATATGAATAACTATTTATCATATGTACATAATTTTTCAAAGTTCATGAGGTCGATTATGTAGTATAATATAATCTTTTTTTTTAACTCAAACATGGTATAAAAGCATAAATTCTTATTCTAAAAATCTTACCCCCAGCCTTCAATGTATGTTCTATGCAAGAGCCCATTCTATCATCATTTAGGAGAAAATGGAAACCAAAGAAGAATTTGATGTTCTGTAAAAGCAAAATGAGTTCTTCCTAATAAGGTTCTCTAATGGTAAAGAAAAAATAAATGTCATTCATGCAATTCCTTGGTGGTTTGATAGTGTAACACCCCAATTTTGTAATTCATGACATGGATTCTTGAGATAACATTGAAATAATAACAATAATTCAATAACTTTTAGGAGATAGTATTCAAGTAATATTCAAATTGGATCACAAAGATATGTAAAAAAAATTCTTGATCATCTTAATAACTCATAATGCGATAAAAAAACCAGTATTAAATACTCAAAGTGCATGGGCCCGTTTACCTAAGCTTGAGGAGTCCTAGATGAGCCTCTTGTATCGAAAACTATTTCCATGTACCAAATGACCACATATAAATACATTGATTCCTAGATTAATTTAGGTTTGATTAGGGTGTAGGTGCTCTTAGAGGATATTTTACTAATTATAAAGGAATAAATTTGTTACTGGATCCACCCACTTATCTATATCCAACTAATGATATGTTGCATAATATTAGGGTTTAAGATTTGTGTTTAGGGTTCCATAAGAAAATCATTGAGATAGAAAGAAAAATAGAGATTAAAAACCAAAAATTCAAATTCCTTGGGGAAAACCCTTTCCAAATTATATTTAAACATATTTTTTTGATGCACTATTACTTTTTTACAGATTTTGAAAGGTTATGACTAGTAGAAAATTGAAATAAAATGATAAACAATACTAGGGGAATAATAGTTGAGTAAGTGGGGCCCTTGCACAGGTGGCCCAACAAATACCGTCTACATGGCTATGATTTTCTTAAACCAACCATGCTAAAATTACATTAAATTACACCTAAATTACAAATATACCCATGAAAGTGTTACACTCAGATACCAATCCCATGTGCCAATAGAAAAATTGTCCAATGTGATGTCGTTGTTGATATCTGATGAACGTTGATGGATTAATACTATATTGTAGGGGGGGAGTTCGATCAAGACACAATAGTATGGAAACATCTTCATATATAAAAAATCAAAACATGTTTCTTTTTCCAATCCAAATACAACAAGCCAGTACATAAGCTACCATGCTCATAAGAAGTGAAAACTATGCTCCACCATGGTTGTTTTAGGAGCAGCAGAGAATGAAGAAAAAAAGAGGGGAAATTGAATTTACTATGAAAACATTACGTTTCCAATTAGGAAAGCCTTGTGAAGGAAACACCATCCACTCCGGAGTGTTAGAGAGGGAAGGAGTATCTAGGTCCTTGCCATGGGTCACTAAAGGTGGAGGAAATAGTGAGTGTCTTAGAAATATAGTGTTTAGGAAAACTGGGAGAAGAAGGGTGACAGACGTTGTTTTCTCAATTCCCCATGATGTATGTCAAGATATAGGTTTTATAGGGGAAGTATCGTGAAGACACCAAAGGTCTGTAGAGTTTGAAACATGTTTAGACTAGGAGCCTCCCATGGTTTAGGAAATTGTAGGTAATGGAATCCCATGAAACTCAGGTGAGACTAGGAGTCCTCCATGGTCTAAGTTTTATAGGAGAAGTATCATGGAGACAACAAAGGTATATGGAGTCTAAAACATGGCAAGACTAGGATTCCCCCTTGGTCTAGGACATTGTAGGGCATGTAATCCCATGAAACTCATCAGGATTGTAGGGGTTGTGGCAAGGATACAAAACATTCTAGAAGGTTTACCTACATCAAGACCCAATCGAGCGAGAATCCCGGTCCAAGCTAAGGAAATGTTATGCCAGACAGGGAGTCCAGTGCATGTACCAGCCAATTCAGGGAGGTAAAGATCAGTCTCGTGGATATAGTTGGATATGAGAGTCTGACTTGGTACATGAGAGTTATACTAAAGGGGTCACATGTGACAAGAGATATATTAAAACTACATAAACATTGACACATTAAATGAAATAGTCTGCATATTTAGGGATTTAACCATATGATACCTTTCCAAATTCATTTGAAGGGTCATATGATGTCAAATTGGCTACAAATTTGGGTCATAGGTGTTTTTTAGGGCCTAGATCATTCTTACATAATTAATTTCCACCTTTAATGACCCAAAAAGTATGACATGTTTACATTTAATTAATTCAAGATTGGTCATATGCATATTAAGGGTGATGAGGCTACCTATTCTTATATAAAGAGACACAAAAGAAGGTGAGGATACTGGCAAGCCTTGAATTGGATTCTATTTTACCAGATACTATGTGGATTGTTGTGACTAGTAATGAGGATATCCCCATAGGAGTTGAATACAAACACATTTTGGATAGATGTGACACTTGTCAAGTTTTTGAGAATGCTCAATGCAAGGAGAAGAACCACGTTATGGAGTATGATGATGAGTTTTGATAAATGGAAGAAAAGATGATATGGAAGTGAACAAGATGTCCAAAGGAACCTGGTGCATATGTGAAGAGAGTAGATACTAATAAGGGTGGAGTCGAGAAGCAGGGTCAAGAGATCCTACAGTAGGCTCTGGATGACATTGCAAACTAGGGTGCTCATCTGTGTAGAGAGAAGATGGGAGGTGGAGGGGAGATTATCAACATATGTAATGATCTGAGGCTCCCACTGATGTCGATCAGGATGAAGGGGAGATAACTGAGAACAAAAAGGGATAAAGGGTCATAGATGGCGATGGGGGAAAGAAAGGAAAGGGAAGGGGAGAAGAAGGAGTCATCCAGGTGGACTAGATCCAAGAGATTAGACTAATGTCAGTCGTTATCTAGAACATCAAAGGGGCATGCTCCTGAACAAGAAGAAAAAAAAATTAGGAATTAATACATGGAAGAGGGGTCTCAATTGCTAGTATAATTGACACAAAAAATAAGAAGAAGAAAAAAATGGTTTATTAATTATTGGGCTGAATGGAAAGGAGTTGAATGTGTGATGGGAAAGGTATGGAAGATAGATATATGAGGTAATATGATGTAGTGTTTTACTAAGAAGTTGATGCATACCATGGAGGCACTTAAAAGATGGATAAAGAATTCCATATCCCACACATGTTGAGAAACACAAAAAGGGAATGCACATAAGCGAAGATAAGCTCTTTGGTGGGCCCATTGAATGAGGAGTAACCAATGGATAAGGCTAAGCTTAAGATGATGTTAGGGGACCTAAAAAAAACTAAGAAAAACATTTTCTTGGAGTTTATCAAACATAAGTGGATGGAGGATGGGGACCACAATACATGGTTGTACCATTAATCTATGAGAGGGAAAAGGCCAAAAATATTATCTCTGAACTACTTGGTGCATAGGGAAACATAGTGAACAACCAAAACAAGTTGGAGGAAGAAGCAAACAATTTCTACATGGAATTGTGTAAAAAGAGTAAGGATGAGGAAATGGAGGGGAAGTAAAAACTAAAATCTACTCATAATAATAATCTTTACAGGGAAGTGAATGATAACAAGATTGAAGATGTACTATGGAGTATTTGAGTGAAAAAATGACCTAGTCCAAATGGATTTAGTGCATACTTCTATAGATGTGCTTGGAAGTACAGTAAAGATGATATAATCAAGAGTTTCAATGTCTATAGGGGTGGTAAAATGGTTAGATAGGTAAATCACTCTTTCCCGATCTTCATACCCAAGAAGAAATCATTACATCCCTAGAAGACTTTAGACCATTGCATGCTTCTATGCTCAATATCAGATTATTTTTGGAAGAAAGACTAAAACTAGTGATCCCCTACTTCATTTTTGAGAATCAATGGGCATTCATTAAGGGAAGAAAAATTAGGGATCCTTTCCTACTTATAGGAGATTCTCTACTTGATTTTAGTGTACAAAGGGGACATAAGAAGGCATGCTTGAAGTTGGATATCACCAAGGCATATGACATTTTTCAATGGGAGAAATTATGGTGGATCATAATGTAGATAGTGTTTAAAAATAAATGGTTAGAGATGTTGAAACACTATAAGGGAACAACTAGTTTTTCTAGTGTTGTTGAATGGCATGCTTAAGATCTTGAAAGAAATAAATGGGTTGAGACAAGGAGAACTTATTTCACCTTCATAAGAAAGATGGAAGACAACAAAACAAAGGACATCCAAACTTTC